>BPUM01000945.1:0-400740 GCA_020521455.1 Prunus kanzakura
GAGAAATGCCTGTGGGGCTAACAAGCCTCATAAAGTTGGACACCTTAAATTTGTTCATGAATCATTTGACTGGAAATATCCCAGCAAATATCGGAAACTTGGGGTTGGTAGAAACTCTTGATCTATCAATGAACAAACTTTCAGGTTCAATTCCACAGAGCATGGCTTCTTTAAATTTTTTGAATCATCTGAATTTGTCATACAATAACTTGTCTGGAAAAATTCCAACGGGTAGCCAGCTTCAGACCTTGGTTGACCCGTCAATTTATGAGGGCAACGCCGCTCTTAGTTGGTGTCCATTACCAAATGGTTACCAATACAATGAAGAAGCACCTCAAATTCCAAGTGGAGATGGAGGAGAGGACGATGACATTAAACTTGAAAAGCTACAGTTCGTCATTAGCATGGTGATAGGCTGTGCAGGGTTCTGGGGAGTTTTTGGGACTTTGGCCATAAAGAGGTTTTGGAGATACGCCCATTTCCATTTCCTTGACAAAGTGAAAGATGCTATCCTTGATTTTGTCTCAGCCATTAGTACTTATCTGTAGAAAAGATCGTAAAGCACAGAAGAAGCTGCACATGAAGGCATATATGTATGCAAGAAAATAAAGCAATGTTTTAGTATTGTCCTTTACAAATTTCTAAGTTGGTTGTAATATGCATTTATACTTGTATGTGTTGTGCTAGAAGCCGCCAAGCCTTAAGGAAATAATTGCTTCCCAAGGATAATTACAGAAATCGATAAATTTCTACTAGAGCAGGTGCTGCTAACCCAAGGATAATTACAGAAAATAAATGTAAATAAAAAATAAAAAATTTAACAAAGTTCCTCACAACAAGTATAACTGGGTATGTTCCAAGAGCAACATGTGCAAACACATACACTATCAACAAATTGGGATGTTTACAAAGTGTTTGCAACTTCACAACCCAAAACGCCATATACACCCAATAACACTCATCGCACAAAGAACTAATAGAAGAGGAAATTATGAACCTTAACTTCATCCTTATACAAAGCTACAAATCTACAAATTTATACAATCTAAAGATGTGACACCGAGTAACTAAAGTTAAGAAAATGAGGATTTTTAGTCCTTATAACTTTAAAGTTAGTGTCTAAATTTTTTTCAATATTTTCTAAAGTTGTCAAAGTTTAGAAATAATTAAAATTTTGTTTTGTTTTGAGTTGTTTTATTGTGTCGACTCAAAATTTGTTCTCTTTGCTTGTATATAAAATAAAATAAAATTCTTTTTGGGAGTTTGAAAGGAGGGCACCTTCTACAGTGCACCAGGTGCACCCATGCACCATTTGTTGTTTATGAAGCATGTGCAGTGCACATGCCAATTAATTTGTAAAAAAATTAAAAGAAAACCTGCTATAACAGGTGGAGGTAATATGTTTCTTCTGTGATATTTTAGCGTGCTTCTCCCCAAACTGGTTCTGAACTTCAAAACCAAAACAACTCTCCTGCATATGGCGATCTCCTCTATGTATCTCCTCCAGTGGTCAGTTGATTCCTAAGGTTGAAAACATTGGGTAGCAGTTGATTTGAAGCGTTCTAAGGTTAGTATTGAGCAATCTCAGTTATCTCTTGCTAAGCCCTAACTAACCTCACCTCTTTTTAAGTTAATTATATTTATGGATAAACCTTAATCTCATCTCTCTCTTGCTAAGCCCTAACTAATCTCAATAATTTTTAGGTTAATTTCTGTTTATGGGTAAACCTTAATCTCACCTAAGTTTTCTACCAAATTTGAATTGAATTTGTGTGGGTGGGTAACCTTATTCTAAATTGTAAAATTTGAATGGAAATTGCATTGTAATTTATCTTTTATACAGAGAACAAGCAGTTGTAAAATTATGCACAAGAATTTCGTTGGATGTATAGAAGATGATTTATTGGAGCACGAAAATACAATTGCATAGGGGTCATGCAATTCATAGCTTCTCTTTGTCAATTGGCATATATGTTGGCATATTACTTTCCAATTGAGTTTGTTTGATATGATTGGCGAGAATGCAATTTCATATATGGTTCAATAAAAGTTTGTTTGATAATTGGAATATGAGTTGACATGTTATTTTTTAAGTTTATTTGGTATGATTGACTAAAATTGAATTATATAGGGTTCATGCAATTTGTTTCTATGATTTGGCAATTGCATATGAGTTGACATTTGTTATGTGGCGAAGATTCCTCCATTGATTGGTAGCTATTAACTTAAGGTTTAAAGCACTTGGTTTGAAGTTTATAAGGGTAGTATTGAAGAATCTCAATTTATCTCTTGATAAACCCTAACCTTTTGTAAAATTAGTATTGCGTAATATGACTTGTGTTTTGCTAAACCCCAACCTCACCTCTTTAAGTTAATTTTTGAAAACGTAATATGGATTTAATTTCTATAGGTGGGTAACCTTATTAAAAATTGTGAAATAGTCATTAAAGTCAGTAGGCTAAGAACAACCATTAAAATTGTTTCGTGATGCCTCATAATTATATTGGATATGTAGAAGGTGATATATTATAGCACGAAAATGCAATTGCCTAGGGGTAATGCAATTTCATAGCACATGGTTGGCAATTGACATATGAGACATGTTATTTTTCGATTGTTTATTTGATAAGACTACTTTTTGTTTTGTTTAATATGTTGTATTCTTAGATGTTCGAACTATGAAATGAGTTGAAAGATTTAAAAATAATTGGTGGTAACCTAATATGAATTTAATTTCGTTCACATATTATTAAAAATTGTAAAATTTCCATGAAAGTGGATAGCATGAGAACAAGCATTGAAATTGTTTTGGATGCCTGAGAATTACGTTGAATGCGTAGAGGGAGATATATTGGAGCACAAACATGCAATGCCTAAGGTCCTTGCATTTCATATCTCCTTTGGCAATTGCATATGAGTTAAAATGTTTTTTTCCCATTGATATGAGTTGACATGTTATTATTTGATATAGTTTGACAATTTGCATATGAGTTGACATGTTATTATTTTTCATTGAGTTTATTTGATATATAAAATGTTTTTTTTTGTTTAATGCAGGCTAATTATTAATTGGAATTAGAAAATGGTAAGAAAGAACAGTGATGTGCATAATAAGGGCAAAAATCCAAAAACAACAAAAGACGAGTCCAAGATGGTGATTCATCGCAAGATCGGTTATTTTAACTGTTTGTAAGTGTTAAACGGCTCTTCAAGTATATTAAGTACTTTTTATAGGACTAACTAAATGTGAATATTTTAAATAGGAAAATAAAGGGCGATGAAATGAAGCAACAAAAAATAGTGGAGAAAGTGGATACTAAGGTGATAAACTGTAAACAATACATTTAAATAGAGACATTATAGCTCATTACTTATAATGAATTGATTGAATTGTATTATTTTCTTTTTCAAACCAAGAAGGAAATCGCTAATATGTGGCAAACGTTGGATGCTACTCAGAAAGCAGAGTATGAATCAAAAAAACCTTCAACGAACGCCTCGAACAAGAGATGTTTTTGTAAAGTGGTTTTCAAAGGATTGTGACCATGGTTAGGTAGGACACCTTTTTTTTGTACATCTAGGTCGAATGTCCTATTTGGTGTCCTTTTTTCGGTATCCATATTATAGATTAAGACTAGCACATGGTGTGAAAATGTAACAGAGGATGTGAAAATGCAAATTGGTGAAGTTAATATGTTAACTTTTTTTTGGTAACCATATGTACGAACAATTGATAAAGTTAATATGTTAACTTTATTTTGTGCTGCTAGCCTTGGTTATGTTTGTATTGCAAGTTATGACGGTCATTCCAATGTTTTGGTGTTCAGCGGATATACCATATTGGGTGACAGTAATTGCCAAATCAAGGGACTGTAATTTATTGTTTCTGGATTTCAATTGCATTACAATGTGCAATTACTGCCTCCTGTTTAGCAATTATAAGATTAAGCCGAAACTTTACAAGGACATAAAGCCCTAGTGCCCTTATTTTTCTACATCAAAGTCATGCCATGTTCACAATTGACAAACAGTACCTACGTATTTGTAATTCAAATGTGCGAAATCCTACTGTCTGTTTGGTAATTGGTAAACGACAGTGTGCAATTCCTGCCTCCTGTTCAATCTTTCTCCCTTTCCATAATTGAAGTACCTAAAAGTAAAAACAATGACTTTTAGTGCAAATCACACAGAAATGTAAAGAAAATACTTTTTTACTTTTTATTTAAATATGAACAAAAAAAATGACCACATCGCATTATGTAAAACTCAAGTATTGTAATTCACAAATGTAAGGATATCGTTTACTAATTTGTGGAATGCCTATGTCCATAATAGTGTACTGTTCGTGCTTATTGTTGCAACTATTTGTTCTTACAAGGACAAGGACCCAATTTACTCCTCCAAGGTTCATTCTTACTTTCACATTGCGTTGGGGTTCATTTCCCTTGTAAATTATAGTATTACGAGATTAAGTATGACTTTTACAATGTAATGGAATGAGTATGTCCATTTTAGTATAATACAAATCCTTAATGTTTTAACCACCACCTTGTTTACAAGGATAATGACTGAATTTACTCTACTAAGGTTCATTCTTACCTTAACATTGTATTGGGGGTCATTTCCTTTGTAAATTACGCTATTACAGGTATAAGGATCCCTTTTATACATTTATGGAAGCCATGTGTCCATATCAATATAAACGAAGTCCTATATGTTGTAAACCCCCCATGTTTATAAGTGCAAGGACCAAATTTATTCCACCAAGGTCCATGCTTACCCTATTCTTATACAAGAGTTCCTTGTTGTTGTAAATGATGGTATTACGAGATTAAGGATTGCTTTTACAATGTAATGGAACGAGTATGTCCATTTTAGTATAATACGAATCCTTAATGTCGTAACCACCACCTTGTTTACAAGGATAATGACTAAATTTACTCCTCCAAGGTTCATTTTTCTTTGTATTGGGAGTCATTTTTCTTGTATTAGATGTCCTTATCTTTGTAAATTACGATATTACAATTGATTGGATGGATTTTACAATCTTATGCAACATAAATGTCCAAACCAGAGTAATACGAGACCTTAATATTGTAAACATTTGTGTTTACTCGTATAAGGACCCAATTTACTTTCCTAATGTCCCTAGTTACCTTCATATTGTACTAGATGTCCTTCTCTTTGTAAATTACGATATTACAAGATTAAGGATGGGTTTTACAATCTTCTGGAACATAACTATCCCAAAAAGAGTAATACGAGACCTTAATATTGTAAACATCCGTGTTTACAAGTATAAGGACCCAATTTACCTTCCGAATGTTCCCCTTTACCCTAATATTGTACTACATGTCTTTATCTTTGTAAATTACGATATTACAAGATTAAGGATGCATTTTACAATCTTATGGAACATTACTGTCCAAAACCGAGTAAAACAAGACCTTAATATAGTAAACGTTTGTGTTTACACGTATAAGGACTGAATTTACTTTCCTAATGTCCCTAGTTACCTTAATATTGTACTAGACGTCCTTCTCTTTGTAAATTACGATATTACAAGATTAAGGATGAGTTTTACAATCTTCTGGAACATAGCTATCCAAAATAGAGTAATACGAGACCTTAATATTGTAAACATCCGTGTTTACAAGTATAAGGACCCAATTTACCTTCCGAATGTTCCCCTTTACCCTAATATTGTACTACATGTCTTTATCTTTGTAAATTAAGATATTACAAGATTGACTATGAATTTTACAATCTTATGGAACACAAATGTCCAAAACCGAGTAATACGAGACCTTAATATTGTAAACATCCGAGTTTACAAGTATAAGGACCCAATTTACCTTCCGAATGTTCCCCTTTACTCTTATATTGTACTACATGTCTTTATCTTTGTAATTTACGATATTACAAGATTAAGGATGCATTTTACAATCTTATGGAACATAACTGTCCAAAATCGAGTAAAACGAGACCTTAATATAGGAAACGTTTGTGTTTACACGTATAAGAACCCAATTTACTTTACTAATGTCCTTAGTTACCTTAATATTGTACTAGATGTCCCTCTCTTTGTAAATTACGATATTACAAGATTAAGGATAGGTTTTACAATCTTCTGGAACATAACTATCTAAAACCGAGTAATACGATACCTTAATATTGTAAACATCCGTGTTTACAAGTATAAGGACCCAATTTACCTTTTGAATTTTCCACTTTACCTTAATATTATACTACATATCTTTATAATTATAAAGTACGATATTACAAGATTAAGGGTGAATTTTACAATCTTGTGGAACATGACTGTCCTAAACAGAGTAATACGAGACCTTAATAATGTAAACATTTGTGTTTACACGTATAAGGACCCAATTTACTTTCCTAATGTCCCTAGTTACCTTAATATTGTACTAGATGTCTTTATCCTTGTAAATTATGATATTACAAGATTACGGATGGGTTTTACAATTCTATGGAACACAGCTGTCCAAAACAGAGTAATATGAGACTTTAATATTGTAAACATCCGTGTTTACAAGTATAGGGACCTAATTTAACTTCCGAATGTTCCACTTTACCTTAATATTGTACTACATGTCCTTTTTTTTGTAAATTACGATATTACACGATTAAGAATTGATTTCATAATATAATGGAACACAAATGTCCAACAGTGTAATACAAGTCCTTCGTATTGTAAACCCTTTTGTTTTCAAGGATAAGGACCTAATTTACTTCTCTACTGTCCCACCTTCGCTTTATACGTTTATTTTGTTATTTAATTATAAATTAAATAGATGTTTACAAACTATTAACACAGGACAAAAATCGCATGTTTTTCACCAAAAAAAAATATAAACTTTGGGGTTACAAAACTATTTCGAATGGGAAGTGAAATTCTGTGGAAAACGAAGCCAAACGTTAAGAAAATAGGCATGCATGCACGTTTGCAATTTCAAACAGACGGTTTGTCAATTGCATTTTACTTGTTCAATTTCCTACACACTGTTTGTCAATTGTATTATGCTTGTTCAATTTCCAAACTCACTGTTTGTCAATTGAGTTATTTCTTTTCCTCCTAGGCGAGCCAATCTATCAGTGCCCTTTCCATCTTATGGTCACTTCCTTTCAAATTAACTCATTCAATCCATTCACATACAACAATAGACGATCATATTTGACATCATTATATAATAAGTTTATAGCATCAAATAAGTTACATAAGCTTTGGGGTTACAAAACTATTTCGAAAAGGAAGTGAAATCCTGTGGAAAACCAAGCCAAAAGTGATGAAAAAAGGCATGCATGCACGTTTGCAATTTCAAACTTACGGTTTGTCAATTGCATTATTCTTGTTCAATTTCCAACTCACTATTTGTCAATTGCATTATTCTTGTTCAATATCCAACGCACTGTTTGTCAATTGCATTATGCTTGTTCAATTTCCAACGCATTGTTTGTCAATTGCATAATTTCCTTTTCCTCCTAGGCGAGCCAATCTTTCTGTGCCCCTTCCATCTTATGGTCACTTCCTTTGAAATTAACTCATTCAATCCATTCACAGACAACAATAGACGATCATATTTGACATATGTTCTCAAAATGTAAGAGGCTACCAATAGCATGGCAATATGGATACAAAATGACATATGGAAGTACCTCTTACATTTCCATTACCAAAATGCAAGGCTACAAATATCATGGCATTTGCATTACAATTAATAAATTCTATCTAATGTTTTTCGAATGAGTCACAAACTTTTCAACATCAACAATATGCCCAACATTAAAGAAGAGAAAGATATTGACATTGATCATATTGTGTTTCTTGTCTGTGAAATAACTCAAATTACAATGGTTTTCTTTTCAACAAATAAAAAACCCATTTACTTCTCAATAGCAAAATGGTATATTGCTGGTCTTTGGGAACTCAAGTGTGGACAAGGATAATAAAGCTATTAATTTTACCTTTGCAATGGCCACTTAAATACGTTTCAGCAACAGCAACTCGTTTACACTGGTTTTTTGTGAACCACGCAAAATGCCCAGCCACCGAGATTTAAGATCTTCTCAATTCATCTCCAGAATCAAGCGATTCACATGTAGGGGAAGAGAGGGAGAGATGAAAGAGAGTGTCGTTGGTGGGATTGCCTCAGCAGCAGTTCACGATCTTCTATTCCCTTCTCCCTTTCTGTCGTTCTGTTTTTCTTTTCTTGTTTTCTTTTTCTTTTTCTGTTTAATTTTTATTTTATTCACTTTTACATACACCAACCCTTTTAACAGGTTACCAGTATTCAATGGTGTGGATTTAACCCTCATCTCAACTTACTCATCCAATGGCTGATATTTTGGGCGCATGGATACACCACGCCCATTGTAGAATTTTCCTTCAAAGGAGGGAAAGATGCTTGTGTGAGAGAGGTAGGGTTTATTGCGAAAAGGGTGTATCGCTTTACAACCCAGAATTTACAACCCAGGTGCTTTTTTCCCTTTCATATTTTGCCCCTCATTTTCGGTTTATTTTCTGTTTGGTTTCCTAGAAAATGCGGTAAGTAGGGAATTAAGGCGACTCTACCAGTATTCTTGTTACAAAAGAACTTTTTATTTGTTTGAATTTGAATGATTTTATTTGTTCATTTGTTATTTTTGGTGATAAGATATTAGCTTTTGTATTTTGCTACTCGGGTTTTTCCTGGGAAAGTGGAAAGGTTTGTTATTGGTTGTGACAGGACCCATATGCCACCTGCTGTGTATAAGGGCGTTCCTAGCTGCTGTGTAGTTCGGAATGCGGTTGCTCCCAGAGCTTTTATGTCGTCTACCCTGCAAACGAGGCTTTTCAAGGCAGCTCTGGCTCCAATGCTTATGGGTCTGCTCAGATTCAGGTAAAATACTCGATTTCCAAAGGGTGTAAATCAAAGTTTTCTATTTTATGTTAGCCATTTGCTAATTTATCTGTACATCATGCTTGTTATTTTTGTTTTTGAAATAGATAAGTAAGTTTATTAAGGTGTTTATGTTTGTTGGAAATTGTTGCTTATTGATGGGTTTGGTTAGAAATTGTTGAGTGGGTCTTGTAAGCTGTCACTCCGACTTAGTTTTGGCTTGATGCTATAACGTCTAACATGTTCAGGTATTGGAAGGCTTAGACCCTGTTAGAAAGAGGCCAGGGATGTATATTGGGAGCACAGGACCTCGCGGTCTTCACCATTTGGTATTGGTTTTCCTCACTTTTATCTTTCCATTTTTAATAATGTGCTTTTGCTAGATTCATCTGAGTCAATAAAGAAGTTTCTAATCATGCTCTTTTAGGTCTATGAAAAATTAGATAATGCTGTGGATGAGGCTCAAGCCGGATTTGCTTCAAAGATCGAGGTTGTTTTACTTGCAGATGGTTCTGTGAGCATCGCTGACAATGGTCGTGGGGTATGCTACATCTTCTATGCCTTTTAGTCAAAAGCTTCACAAATCCTTTTTTGTATATATTAAAGTAAGAACAGTGTCGTGATTTCTTATAATGCCTTTCATACTTATATTTCTCATATGTATAGTCAATATGTCTAGAGTCTGTAAATTGTTCATTAAACATTGTTAAGCATGCTACGTAAATTCTGTAACGCAGTAAACATTTTGGAGCAGAGAATGAAAATACCTACCAAAAACAAGCAAGAGGTGGAATACCACAAAGAGAAAGTGTACCTAATAAAATAGCAGTTTTTGTAATTGGTACATGTTTTCTTAGATCGCCAAAGCCAATCCCAGGGAACAGTGAAGATTCATGTGGTCTTTCTGTTCAGGTGCTGGTAGTCCATGTCTTTACAGACATGTCTATTTCACCGAGCCCCTCTTGTTTAGGTGGATAGCCCGGCAAATAGATATCTACAGGAATTAGCTTATCAAATCCCCAAACAGCACTATAAGAATCGTTACTGAACATTCCCCCCTGCAATTGTGCATGCTCCCATAGCATTAACGTATTTCGGTTTAGGCATTTATTCACATGTCTGGTATCCTCTGGTCATTATCCACATTTTCATTAACCAATGAGAGTTTAGTCAGTGGACAGGGCTGTGGTTTGCTCCCACGTGGTCTTGGGTTTGATTCCTCAACATACCTCTCTAGCTATTTGCTAAATTTTCCTGCCTCCCAAAGATTGTAGGGTTCGGGGGGAGGCCCCAGTTTTGGAGCCAAGTCCAGGAAGTGGGTTTGGGAGGATTTGTAGGTATGGAAAAAAGTTATATATATCTTAATTGGTATGAAATGGTGATTGCCTGTATCCTTAGTGCATTCTAAATACCCATTGCAAGGGTACTTCTAAGAGAACTTGCACTTTAGATGTACTAGGGACCACAATATCGTGACTTGGTACCCATGCAGTGTTTCTAGATTCAGAAAACTAATTTTTATTATTATTAGTACTTATGGGAACACATAAAAGAAAATCTGAATTTTTTCTTCTTCTCATATTGCATTGATAGTAATCTAGAATTTGCAACCAACCATTAGAAATTTTCCTGAATAATCTTCTCAAGAGTTATGTACACCAACTTTAAATAAGTGTTTCTACTATCTTTTCCTACTTTTCTTATTCTCTTGTTCATTGCAGATTCCGACTGATATGCACCCAGCAACCAAGAAATCTGCTCTGGAGACTGTGTTGATGGTATTATTGCATAAACTATCATTCTCATTTCTAATTTTGTGTAGAGGTAGAATGCAATCCACTTCACATTGCATAGGGTTAGTTACATTTTTCATTAAAACCAGAAAGATAATATTATATCAAAAAATTAGGTATAAAGGGTTTAGGTTATAAAGCTGCTCTAAATAAGTCAAATATCAGCATATGTTTCAGTGGCACTTTGAAGGTTTGAACCATGAATGATAGAAACTCAACTAGTTCCGGGATTTCTAGTGATAGAAAGACCTTTGGAAATTGACGAGGTTTGAAGTTTTATATGTTTTTCTTAATGAAGAAAATATGAAATAAGCAACTTGGGAGCTATTTTAAATGCAGGAACATTTTATTGTTTTATAAATGATAGTTCTTATGAAAATTATTCATGTTTTACATGCTGGTGGCAAATTCGGTGGTTCAAGTAGTGGGTATAGTGTCTCTGGTGGCTTACATGGTGTGGGTTTATCTGTCGTCAATGCCTCCCCTTACAATCAAATAAAACAATAGCACTCTTTTTTATTTTCTTGCAAATTTACTGTTAGTGGGCCGATGCTTTCTGCTGCATTTGCTTTTAAATCCATGTCTTATAACTCTCATTTTAATGATCTGTGAAATGGACCTGAAATACTATTTAAACTATAAGGCATTCTGGTGGGAGTTCAGATTGTAACACCTTGACATTTCTTTGTGATGATGGCTAGAATATATAAGTACCTTCTATTCTAATTCAGTTTTAATTGTTTCCGTTATTTTTTTTTGCTTATCACCTTGAATTTGTATTAATTTTTTAAAGAAAAATAAGAAGCAAGCAGTCCCTCAAAAGGACATTAAAGATTTCTAACACCCAGCTGGCTACGCGAAATTATCACAGAAAATACATGACACAAAAACACAAACATTCTCAAGAAAGAGCATTCACCCAATCTGCATAAAGAAAGAAAAGTGGTACCTCTAGACTATTTGAAAAAAGATGCCCACATTGAAGCCCAAAAACCCACTCTTGATCCCTCAAGAAATCCACCTCCTTCACATTTCCTTTCAATACTCTAGTTGTCAGTGTCTAGCATACTAAATTGTGATGTCTGGTGATTATTGTTTGGTGATTATTGTATTTGGTGATTTATGCTTGCTTTATTTGATTGCCATGTCTTCCTGCAGTATTCACAACTGCTATTCAGTTTGACTACAACACAATAGCTGGACTTATTAGGGAGCTAGCTTTTCTAAACCCAAATGTAAAGTCATTACTTTTAATTGTCAATTATCATGTCCTGCTATATATGTATTTATCTTTTAATACGTCTATTTATGGATTTTCATTTCTTTTAATGGTAATCTGGCAGTACAACAGAGGCGTCTTTTTCTGTTCTCAACATCTTATTGTCTTCTGTTGTTTGACATTTGCAGCTCATGATCACTCTTAGACAAGAGGATACAGATCCAGAGAAGAACCATCACAATGAATGCTTTTATGCAGGGGGTTTGGTTGAATATGTGAGATGGCTAAATACTGATAACGTATGCTCGACCTAATTTGACCTATACATATTTACTATTACTGATGTTGCATAAAGGTTCTCAAGTGAGTGAAGTAGACATGTTAAGATTCAATATTAAATCTCCCACTACTTTCTTTTGAACTCTGGGCTAGGGATTCTTGTATACTTCCCATGTACCTGGATTTGTGTTGTATATTAAGAATTTCATTTGTAATAAAAGAATACTTTCAGTTACTGGACATCATTCTATTGTGATCTACATAGGGTGGGTTAGATCTCTTCACCTATATGAATATTCTACACAAATCACATAACATCAATTTTCTTTGCAACTCCTTGGCATGAAGTTAACTACTTGGCCACATGCCCCAAAGTGGATATGATGTTATGGTATAAAGGATGCAAGTGTTTATCTGTATGGACTATTTACATTTAAAATTTATGGATTTTGGATTTCCATCATTGTCTAAAGATTGTTGGTTGACAACTCTTTGATTTAGAAACCGCTTCACGATGTGGTTGGCTTTAGAAAGGAAATGGATGGAATCACTATTGATTTAGCTCTCCCGTGGTAATTGATTTCATTATCTATTCTTATGTATTTTACGTTCCCTTCATCTAAGAAGTAAATTAAATATTTTCATTAAGATTTCTTGTTATAAATTATGTTAAAGTGAATTTTACATGGGATAATTTTTGGCATATTGTTGACAAACATTTCTTTTATTACTTGTGATTATATGGTTTTTTCATCCTATACTAAGTGTTCTGATGCAGCTTCAGATAAAATGCTAGGGTATGCTAATAGCATACGCACTGTTGATGGAGGAGCCCATATTCATGGAACGAAGGCTTCATTAACAAGAACTCTTAATAGCCTTGGGAAAAAGTCCAAAATTATCAAGGTGCATCCCTTCTCGATTTCTGTTCATTCTTCCCAAAAAAGCAATAACTTCTTGTGGCTTCTCGGTTTAATTTTCCCTGTATTTAATTATTTTTAAAATTTTGTTTAATATTTTTAAAGCGACTCTCCATCATTAAACTTCTGGATTTTTAATATAAATGATCTTGGCGAGAGGGATAGAATGAATTTATAAGAGTATGAATCATAGTTGTCATATTCATACGCAGACTAAACATTGACCTGCTTAGGAGTTGGGACTTTTGGTTTCATCTTTGTCTGTCAGGTACAAATACACTTCTATCACTTTGTGCAATACACTTCTATAATTTAATTTAAGGGCTCTCTCTCTGACACACACACACACACACACACACAGGGGTCACGAGGGAATATTGAAGGTGGTGTCAAAAGGAAGAGTGCTTGAATATGACTCCATCCTTGTTAATGGCGTTGATCTCTCCGACAATAACTTGTCAGGAGAGATGCCTGTGGAGCTAACAAGCCTCATAAGGTTGGGCACCTTAAATTTGTCCGTGAATCATTTGACAGGAAATATCCTAGCAAATATGGGAAACTTGGGGTGGATAGAAACTCTTGATCTATCAATGAACAAACTTTCAGGTTCAATTCGACAGAGCGTGGCTTCTTTATAATCTTTGAATCATCTGAATCTGTCATACAATAACGTGTTTGAAAAAATTTCAACGGGTAGCCAGCTTCAAACCTTGGTTGACTAGTCAATTTATGAGGGCAATGCTGGTCTTAGCGGGTGTCCATTACCAACTGGTTGCCAAGACAATGACACACACAGGGGTCACGAGGGAATATTGAAGGTGGTGTCAAAAGAAAGAGTGCTTGAATATGACTCCATCCTTTCCCTTGTTAATGGCGTTGATCTCTCCGACAATAACTTGTCAGGAGAGATGCCTATGGAGCTAACAAGCCTCATAAAGTTGGGCACCTTAAATTTGTCCGTGAATCATTTGACAGGAAATATCCTAGCAAATATGGGAAACTTGGGGTGAATCGAAACTCTTGATCTATCAATGAACAAACTTTCAGGTTCAATTCCACAGAGCATGGCTTCTTTATAATCTTTGAATCATCTGAATCTGTCATACAATAACGTGTCTGGAAAAATTTCAACGGGTAGCCAGATTCAAACCTTGGTTGACTAGTCAATTTATGAGGGCAATGCCGGTCTTAGCGGGTGTCCATTACCAACTGGTTGCCAAGACAATGAAGAAACACCTCAAGTTCCAAGTGGAGATGGAGGAGAGGATGATGATGACAGTAAACTTGAAAAGCTACCGTTCGCCATCAGCGTGGTGATAGGTTTCTGTGCAGGGTTCTGGGGAGTTTTTGGGACTTTGGCCATGAAGAGGTCCTGGAGATATGCCTATTTTCACTTCCTTGACAAAGTTAAAGATGTTGTCTTTGATTTTGTCTCAGCCATTGGTACTTATATGCAGAAAAGATCATAGAGCACAGAACAAGCTGCACATGTGAAACAGAGTGTTATCCAGTTGAACAAGGTGTAATGAGGCAGCACACGCTGTTGCCAGATTCGTGTCTAGACAACGGGGTAGTCATTGTGAACCTACATGCAATTGCATACATAGGATTTGTTAATGCATAACTTTAATGCAATTGCAAATCCCGACTCCCCCTGTTGCATATGTACCCAAAAAAAAAGGTATAGCAACCAAACTTAATAGAAAGAACCATTTTTGTTTGCTCTTGGAGCTTTGCCCACCACAAACCCCACACCGCGGAACGTTCTGTCTTGATGGATTTCCTGGATTGCCTGGGAAAAAAAAAAGGAACAAATAAAAAACATTGGGAATCTGTTTGCCTTCGTTTATTCTTAAAAATGATGCTCTCAGTCTGAGTCTGAGCAAAAGTTCCTACCCTTTTCTCAGTTTTCTATCAAACCTTTGTAACTGAGCCCCTCCCTTTTTGTATCTTCGGGGCAACTTACAATACATTATTTTAGAAAAAAAGAGAAAGGAAAGCTGAAAACAAAGACAGTCATGGTTAGGGCCTTAGGCAGCAGCAAAATAGTAAGAATAAAACGAATTACAAAACCAAAAAGACCAAGTACAGATATATGGAAATCGCCAAGTATAGTTTTTCTTCAACAATTGATGCATAAAAGAAGGAAAATATAAATATTACGAAATTTGTGTGTCTTTCTTTTTTAAGGAGAAAAAAAAGGTTCTGAAAATCGAAAGTTTTTCTCAAACGGAGGGGTTTGCTGGCTATTCTAATAGTGGCTGTTCTTCTGGCATTGGTACTAATCGTTGTACTTGCCTGCTGGTGGCTTAATAGAAAGAGGAAGATAAAAGGTATACAGAAACACAAGTATAGCTTTCCCTCTCTATGCACTAAAGTTATAGGAATATGAGCAAAGACAATTGTGTAAAGTACAAAAGGCCAGCTTTTAATGTTGGCTTTGACTGGAGCAATTGGGCCATGCATATATAGAAACACAAGTATATATATATATATATATATAGGTGATATAATTGTATAAGAATATATGATGAGTCGGACCAATCAAGGAACTTTGGCAAGAGAAGAGAGAAATGTTGGCTTCTATACATTGTTCAATAATCCATTCACTCAGTAGAAAACAACATCCTGCAATGACAATCCCTATATTGCAGCCCACTCCATCAGTTCTGCTAAGTAAAAAAAATGAAAAGAATATGATAACGAATCCATAGCAGGCCACATAAAAATTTCCAGACAAATCCTTGAAGATCAAATTTTACTTTCAATTCCAGGAAATATAGAGTCTATATATAAGAAATAATTTGGAAAACAAAACATATGAGCATCATCAAGAAAAGCATTGGACATGAATATGAAAACAAACTTAGAAGCACAATAGCAGATTGAAAGGATGAAATTTTTTCCAACAATGAGGAACTTAAAACAACAATAGCAGATTGACATTTACATGGTTGACGACACCATGAAGGAAAAAGACATGGAGAAGCTTATCTTGCTTATTAAGCCTGCCATATCCTGAAACAAGATTTATATTGCTAAGATTAAACATCTCATTAAAATAACATGTCAAGAAACTTTAGCCACAAAAACAGTGCATTATACATAAGAGAGATGCTTAGAAAAAAGCATACACGGAAATCAAATATCATATTTGATTACATGTATAGTTTAGCAAAGACTTTCCATTGTTGTCAGCTAAGTTCTTAAACTCCAATCTAATATGAATCTAGGAAAATGCAACTTATTACATGAATTCTGCAAACCCCCCCACAAACCCCATCTAAAGTATCACTAAGGGAGAGTTTAATATGAAAAACTGATGCCTCCAACCAAGAACTGAAACTTTGAAAGAATTGTATAGATGAATAGATGAAGAGGTATTATTCAATTAATCACAAAGAACAGTGACATGAAATGATAAAAGAAAATGGCTCAAAACCCTGTGAATGCTATTTAAAATAAGTCAAGAGTATTGATATTATTGCATTCGATTGAAGTCCCAAGCACTAGCATAAACCATTTCCAATCAAATTACAGGTAAAACATCTTCGAAGATGAATTAAACACAACCAAATTATATGTGATAGATATGTACATATTCAAACCTGTAAATAAATAATAAAAAATCTAAAAAATCTCACAATCCAAAACCAACTAAAACAATCTCTAACCATTCCCCAAAATGAAAAACAGACACAAACATACCAAACATTTTTTTTTCTTCATATTTCCAGCTTTCCCAGACAGTTATTTTTTTGGTAATTAAAGGGGGTGTATTCAATTGAGATTTTAATAGATTGTAATTATATGATTTTAATGTAATTGATTTCAGCCGGATTTGTAATTATATGATTTTACTTATGATTTTAATATATTGCAATTACATGATTTTACTTATGATTTTAATTCACTTCGAATTTTACTTATAATTTTAATAAATTGCAATTACATGATTTTACTTATATTTCTATACAAGCATGGCAAGTAAAAATGATTCAGCATGGGACTGAGAGCAAAACATGGAAGAACTATCTATTCCTACTTTTTACTTGCTACAGGGACAAAGTCGCAGCTAGGTGAACTACTCCCAATTTCCATATATGGCGTAAGCAATCCTTACTTCTCCACTATGGTCACCGAAAGTCTTCCCTAATTTACTTCTCTTCCTGTACGGAACTACTTGATGAGTGGAACGGACTCTAGTCATGTCCAAGGTGTTCATTAAAACTTTTCCTTTGTGTATTTTCCTGTGTTAATCCCATCTTAGCGTAAATCCTCCAGCCCAACAGGCCAACCCAAATTTCCAGCCTAGTCCCCTTTCAGAGAAATTGTAATGCAATTAGACGTTCAAATTGACCCCCTCAACATACCCTTTGTTATAAAAGCTCATATTTTTGGTTCCACTATTGGACAAAGTGAAAATTAAGTGCCATTAAACCAAATGATTAGTAGATAATTATTCTAGTGTATTCAATACACTCATGACATACTGATGTGGTATATTGAATCTACCCAAATTATATCACATATACTGATTGTAAGTTCACCATTTAGATATAGATTTTAAATAATAGTATTTTCGTAAGAGTACACGTGTAATAATTTGTAGATGCATCTTCATGAAACTTGGTGTATCGTATCAACGCCCTAATTCATCCGTAAAATAATCACAATTGACATGCAACTTTGGTTCATATTTATCTTACTATCAAGAAACAAAAGGAGGTTAGTGTGAAACCAAATATGAACAAAAAGGAAAACTGCATCATCATTTGGAATTTAAAATGCCTATAGCTCAAGGGGTTAAGAGCATTTACCCTTGTATCCTGGTTCTTAGATTCGATTCCCCCATCCCCCAATATCTCTTGTATAACCAAAAAAAGTTTGCCTTTTTTAACAAAATATACCAATTATTACCTCAAGTTAATTAACAAATGAGGTGACACATAATATAACACTTGCTTTATTGATTATAAAATGAAATATTATCACATCAATTGGAATTTTAAAAGTTGAAATAATTATTGGCGATTCTCAAATTATTCTCATTTGGATGTCTCTAGGATTATTTCAATTATTTTTTTCAACCAAAATCCCATTTGAAAACTCCAAATGGGACTCTATCACCCATTATCGTTCACCTAAATACGTAACCTGAAGGCATACACCATTATGGAAACCATGGAAGCTGCTGATTTAGAGAAGCAGAAACATAATAATACTAGAATGGAAGTCTCTGCACGTTTGGCTAAACTGGAGGCTGCAAATGCTGACCTTGCAAAATCCCTAGCCACCTTGCAATGGAATCTTGAAGTAGAGGTTAATCAAGTAGCAGAACTTCGACAGCAAGTTGAGTTAAAAGAAGTGAACCATGAAGAACTCGTGAGGAAGATCTCCAATGCTCATCAAGCAAACGTTGAAATGACAAGGAAAGTGATAGAGGAGCCAACATAAGTAGAAATTGAGCAAGAGAAGGCTTGCTCCGATGACTGAACATTTGATTCATAAACAAGCCCAGGTTGAGGCTCCTTCCTTGGAGAAAGCGACTCTTCTGTTCAGAATTGAGGCAGTGTCAAGATTGGTAGATGAAAGTACGTCAATGATTGAAATTTCTGGTTCCTCATCAAGGAACAAAGAATCAGGCAGACCTTTGTTTGAAGACAGGATCCGTTCAAGCAGGAGTCAAAAATGTCTTTAAAGAAAGTAGCAGCTCCAAAAGGAGTTGAACTTGAACAAGAAAGATTAAAGAACAAATTATATTATACTATACACTTCTCAACCGATCACCCACATTCTCCCCTCCTATCTTCTTGTTAATGTTTCTTTATATGAGAATCAGGCATAGGAAGGTGGGAATTGTTATGTGATTTGGTATTTATATCACACACTCAAAAGTCTCATACAATACACCATTTAATGAAATACATTAAAATCAGTAAGTTTTTGAATATCACGGTACTTTTTCTTATCTTTTAAAAGTTCTAATTGAATACCACCAGACTTGTATTAATTATTTAAAAATTCTAATTGAATACCACCAAACTTTTATCGATTACTTAAAAATCATAATTGAATACCGCTATACTTTTAAGCTTCGAAACAATCAATAACTTCACTATCACATCAGCCAAAGACACCAAAGGCCAACAAAACAAACCAAAATGACAAACAGAAAATAAATAAGAAGAGAAAAATAGCTATAAAGACAAGGCAACTAAAACCTCAGAAAACGAGCACAAAGGGAACCCACAGGCAAAAGAAAGCATTGCTGGGACCAACATGCGTCATTATGGATGCTTTGCCAATTTAAAGTCCTTTCATACCACATTCCCTCTGTTCAAATTAAATTCACCAAATTTTAAGAAGAAATGAAAACTAAACTAAATTATTGTTGAGAATGAATAAAAATCTAAGCTTTTTAAATGGACTTGGAAGAGGCACTTAGAGATTTCTCTCCTTTTGAGATCCACCTTTTGAGCGAATGCGCGACATAGAGATTCGTGGGACATAAAGAGAGACACGCAACAGAGAGAGAAATTTGCAAGAGTTGTGAGAGAAGAGAGCATAGACGAGAGAAGAGAGAAGGGAGAGAAACAAGCTCAGAATCGATGAGCTCAATAAAGGAAAATTAAAAGGGGAAGATGCTTTGAGAAGTATGCATAATATTGCCATCAACACCCTCAGAACTTGCCGTCACTACTACAATATCAGGCTTTGGGCACCAATATTGTAAACCACGTATCCTTCTCATGTATGTACTTAGTACTTCTGATCTCATGGTAGGGCTATCTCCTGGGGAGGATCTGCACACTTAGAACAGTATCAGAATAAGAGCGAACTGGGGTTGATCCCAGTTGGGCCCTCTCCGATGATTAAGTCAGAAACAAGTTTGAGTTAGGGAGAATGGATGTAGGGTTTTCACAATGAGAGTATTTATTACCACTACTACAAAAAACGAAATAGACGACGGTAATCCACCATCGTGTATCATGGTTTACAACCGACGAGAAATCGACCGCCGTCTTTTCATACATGAAATAACGACGGCAAATAACCGACGTAGTTAATATAGTAAACGTCAGTAAAATACTAAAACCGACGTAGATTTCATACATAAAAGCTAAAAAAGAGACCTTTCGACTATAATAGACAACGGTTTTAGTAAAACACAGACGTTGGAATAATGTTAAATGTCAAAAACAACTACAAAACCGACGTAAATATGCTTATCAACGTCTCTAAATACACCAAAACCGACGTGTAAAACTTAGAAACCGTCTTGGTTAATAAATACTACGTTCACTAAATGAAAAAACTGACGTCTTAAACATATAACATGGCATATATTTACTTGAACAGACGTAAAAACAACAATAACCACGACCCTTTATATCACCACAGACGTTAAAAATGATTTTGACGGCTTGAACACAAAAAAAAACGACGTGGTTAATATAGTACACATCACAAAAGAACTAAAACCGACGTCGATTTGGTACATAATGACATAAAAAAGAGACCTTTCGACTATAATAGACGACGGTTGTATTAAAACACAGACGTTTAAATAATTTTAAATGTCAAAAACAACTATAAAACCGACGTAAATAGTTTTATCAACGTCTCTAAATTAAATAAAACCGACGTGTCAAACTTAGAAACCGCTGTGGTTAATAAATACTACGTTCACTAAATGAAAAAACTGACGTCTTAAACATATAACATGGCATATATTTATTTGAACAGACGTAAAAACAACAATAACCACGACCCTTTAGATCACCACAGACGTTGAAAATGATTTTGACGGCTTGAACACAAAAACAACGACGTGGTTAATATAGTACACGTCACAAAAAAACTAAAACCGACGTCGATTTGGTACATAAACGCATAAAAAGAGACCTTTCGACTATAATAGACGACTGTAATAGACGACGGTTGAAATGAATTATAATTAACCGACGTGTTTGCTTTTTAAAATGGCGGTATTTATTGCATTTTTGCATTGTCATTCCACGTCGGTTGTGAAAACCCGACGTTGGTTGTTTTTAAGACGTCTCGTTTTGCGATATTTGTAACTTGACCGTCGTATTTTCAGCTTTAACCGATTATTTTTTAATTTTTGATTCGTTGTGCCCAAAGCTTGCAGAATGAAAATGTGATCGGAATTAAAATGATATACAGAGCTATGAATTAATGTCATACAATTAACTGCATAACTAATGTCATACATTACAACAATCAATCAATCCATATATCTTCACACCCATCTCTAATGTTCTCACTCCCAAACTCACCCACTAGGTCATCAAATGTGAACATTTGGTATCCCTCTAGAAAATGGCTCACACTCAATTCTAATATCACCTAGCACATCATCACCAATAACATCATTATATTCTCTATTAGGCATTGATAACACTACCGACCAACCACGATGCATTGGGTCATCAACATAAAATACTTGTTTGACTTGAGAAGCCATAACAAATTGGTCATTCCTATGTCCAATTTTACTCAGATCTACAAGGGTAAATCCAAGTTCGTCGACTACAAGGCCCGAAGTGTTATCTATCCAATCACACCTCAAGACTGGGATTCTAAACTTTTGGTAGTCAAGATCCCAAATTTCTTGAATAACCCCATAAAAACCCATATTGGAGACAATAGGGTTTTTATCCTTGGCACTAGCAACTTGCATAGTATGTGCAAGTAAATAAACTCCACTATTTTGGACAGTTCGCACATCATCTTGTGCCTTGGTGCTAAATTTGACACCATTAATAAGATAGCTCCTATATGATGGCACTACCATGCTTGGACCAGCTGCTAAACATCTCAAATTTTCTGATATGCCATTATAATCTTCCCCATTAAATTCACTTTGAACCTACAAATTAAACATATATATTAATTCAATCTAACATATATATAGAAAGAAAGAAAATTAAAATAATAAATTGAATATGTCATTCAATAACATATATACCTTAACACGTAGCCATTGAATGAAAGTGCTATTGTGCTTATCTTGTAGCCACTTTGTTCTCTTTCTAAATTTCGGATAAGTGGTCTTGATGTGGATCATATGTTCCCTACAATTGACACCAAAAAAACACGCATTACGGTCCCTTATATATAAGATAAATATAAGGAGTAATAATATTTAACATGGCTACATATATATGAAAAATTAAACTCATACGTACTCAATATAAGGTAGGACTTCCTCCGTATTCTCCAAGACATATAGATGTGCCTGGTTCAACAAGTCCATATCAACTAAGCCCACTGTGCAACCTGATAATGGCTTTGAAACTCCCATATTCTGGCTTGAAGGCACTCCAACTGTACTAACATCAGATAAATGCTCGGTACAAAACTCTACAGCTTCTTCAGCTATATACCGCTCAGCAATGCAACCTTCGGGACGAGTACGATTCTGAACATACCCCTTTAGCACTTTCATATATCTTTCAAATGGATACATCCATCTAAAATATACTGGCCCACATAGACGAACTTCTCTGACAAGATGTACTACTAGATGAACCATGATATCAAAGAATGAAGGGGGAAAGTACTTCTCAAGCAAACATAAAGTAACTACTACATCTTCTTCCAACTTATCTAGCTTGGAAACATCTACCGTCTTTGCACATAAAGCATTGAAGAAGAAGCACAATCGAGTTATTGCATACCTTGCAGGCTTCTCCAAAACAGAACGAATTGCCACAGGGAGCAATTGTTGCATCAAGGTATGACAATCATGAGATTTAAGGCCAAGAAGTCTTGAATCTTTTAAAGATACAAGATTTTTTATATTTGAAGAATAACCTTCAGGAACCTTCATACCATAAAAAGAATTGCAAACCGCTCTCTTCTCTGCTCTTGACAAATTCCAAGGCCCTGGAGGCAAGCGAGTACGTCTTTCTCCATACTCGGGTTGCAAATCAATTTTTACCCCCATGTTCAATAAGTCTAACCGAGCAGCAATCCCATCTTTATTTTTTCCAGGGATCTCTAGCAATGTACCAATGATACTATCGCAAACATTCTTCTCAATGTGCATAACATCAGATGAGAGAGCCAATCTCAAGTTTCTTGGCTCATTACCAAAGTCGGGCCATTTTTCATCAACAAGTTTCCAAGACGGGGAATCCGCTGGATGAGACATATAACCGTCAACTGATTTTCTTGCAGCATGCCAAGTCAAACTCTTAGCTGTCTTATGTGATTGAAACATCCTTTTAAACCTTGGAATTGGAGGAAAATACCACACCACCTTCGCTGCCACACCCTCTTTCAAGAACCCATCCTTGGTTTCCTTCCACCTTGAGATACCACAAGTAGGACAATTAGTTGCATTCTCATACTCCTTCCGATACAAAATGCAGTCATTGGAACATGCGTGGATTTTCTCATAACTCATCCCTAAAGCAGACAAAATCTTTTTTGCCTCGTACATAGAGGAAGGTAGTGTATTTCCTTCTGGAAGAAATTCTCCTTGAAGTATCAATAATTCTGTAAAGCAAACATCACTCATCCCATGTTTTGCTTTCAAATTATATAACTTCACCAAAGCCGACAACTTCGTGTACTTACTGCAACCAGGGTACAAGGGTTCATCACCATCCCCAATCACATTGGCAAACTCATAAGGATCAGATCCAATATTGGCAAACTCATAAGGATAAGATCCAATATTGGCAAAATCATTATCATACATCCCTAATTCTTCAGAAACATAACTAAACCTACTTTGCTCATCTTCTTCCACATTTCTACTAGCATTGGTAGTCCATTCCCAAGGTTCTCCGTGCCATCTCCAAATCTTATAGCTTTGGTCAATTCCATTAAAGTATAAGTGTTCCCTTATAATTCCAACCCCAAACAATCGAATATTCCCACATTTAACACATGGACAACGAATCTCAGTTGTATTTCCAAGATTTTGTAACGCAAAATTCAAAAATCCTTCCACCCCTAACTCATATGCCTTCGATCTTCTATCCGCATGCATCCATGACTTATCCATCTCACACTCTATCAAATTCATATAAATATATATATATATATATATTAAAGTGGAAAGACCAGCAATGAAACACTACCTCATTCAAATAGCAGAGAACAAAATGAAAATTAAATATAAAACATGGAAAAGACGACGGTTTATAAAAATAATCGTCGTTTAATATACATTCCGATGACGGCATCTATAGTCACCGTCGTCATTAAGATACCCAAACCCAGAAATTTGAACGGTGTTCTGGTAGCCTAAAGACGACGTTTAATGGAGAAACAGTCGTCTTTAGGCTACCAGTTGCGGCTTAAAACGCAGACGACGGGAGTAAATGAACAACCGACGTATAATAAACATTTGGACGACGGTTTGATCCTTCAACCGTCGTCGTAGTTAAAAAAAAAACAGCTTAAATCTCCCATCCCCATTCCTTTTCCAAGAACCCATGGCCAAACAAACATAAAAGAACCTAAACAGAGAGCAATTATTACAAGATTGCAAACACCAAAACCCTAATATAGCTACCAACGAAAACATTTATGGATTTAAGAAGAGATTAGGGTTGTACTTACATGGATATTGAGAGAGAGCTGCGAGAATTTAACAACTGCTTCAGAGAGAGCTTGGAGAATCTACGTACCCAATGCTTTGAGAGAGAGCTTGGAGAATCTACGTACCCAATGAGAGATCTTGGAAAATCTACGTACCAAATGCTTTGAGAGAGATCTTGGAGAATCTACGTACCCAATGCTTTGAGAGAGAGCTGAGAGAATATAACAAAAGCTTGAGACAGAGCTGAGAGAATTAGGATTAAAGGGACTAGAGTTGTACTTACATGGATATTGAGAGAGAGCTTGGAGAACGAAAACTTTCAGACAAATTTATGTTGAAGAGAGAGAATGAACTATTTGAGGGTTAAAGGGAAATTCTGAAAATTTTAAGTCGCGGTCAAAATTTTTTAAGTACCGCGTTTTTCAACCACCACGGTCAACACTTATAATGACGTCTAATAATTACTTACAACGGCGGTTATAATAAAGTTACGACGTTGTAAACACTAAAGACGTCGCTATTTTATAACTGACGTCGTCAACCGAATTCAATTAGTCTTTGTTAATTTAGTTGACCAAAAACAGCGGGAGAAAACCGGCGTCGTTTCAAAAAACCCTAAACCCTAAACCCTAAACCCTAAACCCTAAATTTTAAAATAATTTTTAAAAAATACACAAGTACGAGAAAAATGAACCGAAAATTGCTATGGATTCCTTACAACATTGCCTTCTACAATAGTAAGCTAAAATATGGATTTCATAATTTTGAATTTATGGTCACCAATGGATCACATAAACCTTAGGGTTATGTTATGTAAAGTATAAGGAGTACAATGCTTTGTCTCTAAATTTGTTTGAATTTTGTTATCATTTGAACTTTGAAAACTAAAATTACATTTTTCAGGCCTTAACGGGCAAGATATTGTCTCAATCAGTGCATAGAATTTGCCGGTATATTTTTCGGATTTTGTTTTGAATATATTATTAATATTAGTAATTAAATACAATAAAAAAATATTTCCAAAATTATATTTTTTAAAGCTTTAGGATAGAGACAATATTCCAATGCTTGGTAGTTTTCAGTATAATTTTTGGATATAGTTATGAATTTAATATGGATTTAAATAAAATATAAAAGTCAATAACAATTAAATTAAAAATGACTTAGCCGACGTTGTATCCCTTTACAACGACTTTAAACATAAAAAACCGACGTTGAAACTATATTTAAGAATATACACAGGATGAATTAATTATAAACCGTCGTTGTTATAATATTAAACGTCATTTTAGTGTATGTAACGGACGTTGTTTAAATATATAAATGCGGATATTTAATAATATCCGCCTTTGTATAATATTACAACGTCGTTAAGGTTATACTAACCGACGTAGTATATGAATACAAATTCATTTATAAAGGATGAATTAATTATAAACCGTCGTTGTTATTAATATTAAACGTCATTTTAGTGTATATAACTGACGTTGTTTATATATATAAAGGCGAATATTTAAGAATATCCGCCTTTGTATAATATTACGACGTCGATAAGGTTATCCTAACCGACGTAGTATATGAATTCATATTCTTTTATGCAGGATGAATTAATTATATACCGTCGTTGTTATGTCTATTACACGTCATTTTGTTGTATATAACTGACGTTTTTATTTATACAAAGGCGGATATTTAGAAATATCCGCCTTTGTATATTATTTAGACGTCGATAAGGTTATACTAACGGACGTAGTATATGAGTACAAATTCATTTATACAGGATGAATTAATTATAAACCGTCGTTGTTTTGACTATTACACGTCG
This sequence comes from Prunus kanzakura, assembly GCA_020521455.1. Taxonomy (NCBI): domain Eukaryota; kingdom Viridiplantae; phylum Streptophyta; class Magnoliopsida; order Rosales; family Rosaceae; genus Prunus; species Prunus kanzakura. The sequence continues at coordinate 26,521 of BPUM01000945.1, forward strand.
TTTTTAAGAATTACCGTCGATGTTATATTTCCATTTACTGCAAGACGACCATTGTGTACACGTGTGAGACGTGTAAATTAGAATCAGACGTCGGTGTTTGGGAACTAAACAAATTTTAAAACAAAATTTAATTTTGTTGATTTTTGTTCTCTTGATTACAACAAAATATTTATGTACATTTTAAATAATCTAAATTAAACATTGTTCATAAATATTTATCTACATCAATTATCCTTCGGTAATTGCTTGTTCACGAATTCTGCCCATTCATGCCTAACTTCGTCAATATCCTTTTGTGTATACTGAAGTTTATCTTTTTTCTTGTCAAACTGCAAAATAAACCAAAAAACCGACGTGTTAAAAGAATACAAACGACGGTTAAACAAAAATATGATGTAGTAAAATAAAGAAAGTATATCTAAAATGTTGCGTTTTACCTTCTTCTCGAAATTTAGGTCTGGATCATGAATTATATCTCTCATGAATCGCATCACGTAATAGCCACACTCTACACTTGTTGGTTGTTCAGGAGTGCCGTGTAGATTTTTCCAAATGGCCTGCTGTTTACGTGAATTTTTGTTTATATGAATGTTAAACATTTTAATTGACCTGTTACAAGAAAACAAAGGGTGTTAATGACAAAACAAAAAATTTAAATACAAATAGTAACCGTCGTGGTAAATCAGTCAAAACGACGGAGTTTTTTAAATCAAGACGTTATATTTTGTTTAAAACGGCGGTAAAACCTAACCGTCGTTGTGTAACGTTATAACGTCGGTAAGAGTAAAAACGACGTGGTATTTAACTTAAAACAACGTGGTCGTTAAATTAAAACGACGTGGTAGTTAAATTAAAACGTCGGTAATATCTTCCCGTCGTTATATTTTATAATAACGTCGGTATTAGTAAAAACCGTCGTTTATTTAAATACTTTATAGGAAAAATCATAAATCAGAAGAAATCAACTTACGTATTCACTATATTTTTCATTTCGTCGTCAACCATGCGTTTTGGCAGTGAATTCATGTAATAGGCAGTCTCTGTTAATGGTCTCACAATTACCATCACCCAATGACCCCTGCACATAATGATTCATATTAGAAAGAAAAATATTAGAAGCTCAGGAAAATACTTTAAATGGTACTAACCCTGGATTATAAGGGACCAAGAAAAATTGATTCCCATCTGCTGTATTAAGGCGGTTTGACAGGTTTTTTATTCGGTCTGATATTGATCCAGCTCCAGAGCTCACTAGCCCAGGGTCCACGAGGCCAACAAGGTTTACCATATTTGCCATTTTTAAATAGTCAAATAGGAACCTAAATATATGAAAGTCAATTAAATGAGATTTTAATTTAAAAGAAAGGAAAATGTCAAACAAAATGGGATTAGGGAGAATTACCTCATGTATACTGATATCACTGTGGTTCCTATCTCAACCATGGAACCAAACTGCAAAACATCTTCAGTGAAGAGGAAGGTATCATGCTCAATGCCAAACACTTCCTTGGGCATGTGAATTGTTAGAGCCTCGTTACCATTAGGCAATAACTTGGTCTGGAAATGTTGGCATAAGGCTAAAAGAGGACGTGGCATGTCTAGCTTTGAGAGATCCTGTTTAAAGAAATTAATAAAGAAATATAAGTTAGTTTGTGTGTGAACTAAAATAAACGACTCTAACTAAACACAAAAAACAGACGTGGTATATAATATAAACGACGGCTTCTAGTTAATACTGACGTTGTATTGAATTTATAACGTCGCTATTCTATAGAAAGGTCGTCTAATATAAATACAGTTAATGAAATCATGAAATGGACGACAGTTTATAAAAGCGTCGTGGTATTTAACGAAACACGACGTGTCCTGTAAGAAACAGACGTATATACCCTCGTTATTTTAAATTTTAACGTCGGCTATTAAAAGGAGCGACGTCTTTTTAAAATTTAAAATAGCAGAGATTTTACCGTGTTCTCTTTCTCTTTTGCAGCAGTATAAGCTTCAGGCTTCGGATCTTCTAATTCCAAAGCTAGGGGTCTGATATTAGTGGCCCCAGAGCAGCTTGCCTTATCAGACATTGGATTTTTTGGGCTTTGATCTTGAGGGGGTAAAATAATTGGAGGAATTGGAGTCCTTGGAGAAATTGGGGTTTGGAGCATCTGGCTGGGATCAAAATTAGGAACTAGTTGACGGATATATGCCAACAAAGTCTCCCTCTCTGCTCTGACTGCTTCCATTATAGTTTCCCTTGACTTCGCCTCAATCCTCAAGGTCGCTTCTCTGACTGCCTCCCTCACACTTTCCTTCAATTTGTCACCAAATTTCACTCTCTGCTGCTTCGGCAAATTGAAGAACTGAGTTGGGGTAACGCCAGCACCAGCTGCTCTGACTCTCCCACCATGCTCCGGGGTTCCCAAAGCCAGAGTCAAGATATCATTGCTCCCGGAGACAGTCAGAGTGCCTTCGGAGACTTGCTTTTGCAAATCATCCTAAAAGAGAGAAAGAGAGATTGTTAGAACCTGAGCAGGGTGTATGACAGATACATATACCGACGTTGTAAATTATAAACAACGACGGTTTTTATTAAATGACAGACGTGGTATTAATTTAAAACGTCTGTATATAAATACCGTCGTTGTTTATACTTTACAACGTCGGTATATAAAAATACGTCGTATATTCAAAATAAAACAAATTAAGACATAAATTAAAAACCGTCGTAGTATTCAAAGTAAGACGACGGATTATTAAACAAACAGACGTAGATGTACAATTCCATACGGCTGCACAAAATTACCGTCGTTGTATAATCATTCTAACGTCTAGATAAGATAAAACCGTCGTAAGTTTTAATGAAGAAGTGAAAAAACTCGATTGAAATATGCATTCTTTTCCAGAAATTGTGCACCACAAAATTCAGTGAAATAGACAGAGAGAGGGAGAGTGTGTGCGTGAGTAAACTTAAAACAAAAATGCAGTTCATAGAATAATTTAATCCGTCGTATTAATTCTATCTAGACGTCTACTTTATTCAAAAACCGACGTCCTATTCACTTTTAAACGTCCGTAAATTAAGCCCGTCGTGGTGTTCACTTTATAACGTCGCTTATGTAAATATAAACGACGTCTATACCAAAATAAAACACTCTGTTTTTCAAATTTAGAACAGAGTTAGTGAGACTTACGATTAGTTTTGCCTTCTCTGCAGCCTTTGGATCAGGGATGTTTCCTGATTTATCTTCTCTTGCTTTCTTGACCTTCGGGCATGGTTTCTACCAATTGGTCCGTCAAACCAACATAACCTTTTCTAGACAACCTATGGTTGTACTCCAATTTCTCCCTCCTCTCCTTCTGCTCAGCATGCTTAGCTTCAAAATCTGGGGTTAACCTTGAAGCTACGAAGGCATCCCATTGCGATTTCTCTATGAACTTATAAAGCAATGGGATTTCTTTTAATTTCTCCTTGTCATGTGCGAATGGAAGGATATATTGCTTAGTTATGTTATACTTGAAATCCTTCCATTTTTTGGCGGCAGACTGCAAGACCAAGTTCTTGTAACTATCCCCAATAACATAGGACATTTGAACAGCTTCCCAAATCTGCTCCTTCACGTCCTTGGGTAATTGTTTCCATTTCTTGTCCACAAGAGGGACTCTGGTGCGTGCCAAAACACCAATGTAAGACTGCATCTCAACAGCAGCCTCGCCATGTGGTTTGCCATCTTTATTGAACTCAACCACAGGCTTAACCTTCTCAATTTTCCTCTTCACAACACGGCTCATTGTGCTGATACCGCGGCCAGATTTTGGCTCCTCAACAAATGTGGCTGTGCTCGAGTCTTTCTCTGAGGTTGAGGAATATCTCATCCTCTTCGAGGGTTTGCTTTGAGTTGATTTTTCAAGTTCCACTGAACCTGTTTTGGGTTCATCCCCTTGTGCCATTGAACCTGCTGTGGCCTTTGACGCTTCAGCTTCCTTCTTTTGAGATTTCGAAACCATTTTTGATTAATCTGCCAGAAAAACAACGTCGGTTATTAAAAATAAACGACGTAATAATACAAAACAACGATGGTAACACTAAAAAAGTGACGTCCTATTAAACGATCTCTTAGATCATGAATTAAAATAAGACGACGGTTTTTTATATTCCATGACGTAAATGTGCATAAACTACGTCGGTTATTAACAATAACCGACGTGGTTTAAAATTACAAAACGACTGTTCTTCTCACACTAGACGACGGTTTTATCTTGTTTCCGACGTATTAATTGTCACACCATGACGGTTTTTAGCCACCGTCGTGCAGTTTGCATTACGGCCGTCGTGGTGTGTCCATTCCATCGTCGAAAACAAGACAGAACTGTCGTCTCTTGGCGTCGTGAGAGTATCTACTTATGTATTTAATCAAAACCAGTGAAAGATTTCTTCAATTTGACAGAATCTTGTTTCCAGACAACTACGGCATGCAAATGAAAAGTAAAAAAAGGGAAGAGAGTGAGAAAAAACCTTGAATAACACCGGCGTGCAAAGAAATGTTTCCTTCCGACGAAGACGAAGACCAAAATGGTGATTTGGACGATGAAGACGATGATTCAGACGATGATGCTAGGTCAGGTAACGAAAATGGTGATTTGGGAAATGAGAGGGAAACTACGATACTTTATCGGGAAGTGAAAACCATAAAATATTAGGTCAGGTGACGAAAAGTTTATATATTTTCCCAGAGTTCAATACAACGACGTTGTTATTAAAAAACCGCCGTATTATTTAGTTATAACGACGGTAGATAATTCATAAATGACGTGGTTATCACAACAGCCGAAAGACTTTTGGAATTCCGATGTGGTTATGACGGCGCTTTTTTTCTCTAAACTGACGTTGTACTTGTAATTTCAACGACTGTGTATTTTAATAAACCGACGTGGTTACTTTGCGGTTCTGAAAACGACGTCGTTCTCTTTTTAATACGCGCCAAATGACTTTTGGATTTCCGACGTGGTTATGACGGCGCTTTGTTTCTCTAAACTGACGTTGTACTTATAAATTCAACGACTGTGTATTTTAATAAACCGACGTGGTTACTTTGGTTCTGTTCTCTTTTTAATACTCGCCAAATGACTTTTGGATTTCCGATGTAGTTATCTTTTTAATACGCGCGAAATGACTTTTGGATTTCCGATGTAGTTATATCTAAACTGACGTTGATTAGTCAAATATGACGTCGCTATGTATATTAGAACCGACGTGGATATTTACTCCATGTTGTTTAAATAGGATTTTTTTACGCGTTTTTTAACTCTCAGTTTTCAATTAGGGTTGCAGAATGATTCCTCACAAGAAATTGTCTTTCTGAAAGCAAATGGGTTTGCAGAATGATTCCTCACAAGACCAAGCATGGGTTTGCTACATCCTCCTGTGTAGCAAGGGTGAAACCAGCTTGAGAACCCGCGTGGGTGTTCCTGATGCTCGCAGAGACGGACTCAGGTGGTGGCTGTAGCTGGGAGTGGGCTTGAGGTTCAGAATGAGTAGGTGGTGTCTATTCATTCTGAACCTCAAGCCCACTCCCAGCTTCACCCCAAAGGCACAACCCACAACAGGTTCTAAGGCTAGTTCCACCTTGCTACACAGGAGTTTTGAAGTTGATCACTGTGGAAAAGGGGACTACAATGTAACCAGGAATCGAGGAGTGAGGGTTCACACTTTGTTGATTTTGATTTTGATTTTCAGGAATCGAGGCTGTGCAGGAGCTTGAGAACAAGAGGAAGGAGAGGGCCCAGCTTGCATATGAGAGGAAGAAACAGTTGAACATATATTTGCCACGATGTATTTGCCAAATTTGTGTTCATATATTGTGTAAATATTTAACACGAAGAGATTTGCATTTTAAGATGAAAATGTTGTTGAGGATTGAGAATTAAATTTTGTTTTGTGTTAAGAAAGATATTACCAAAATAAAAGAAAAATTAATTAATTTTAAAAAGCTATAAACATAAGACGGCGGTTTACAGAGAGGGCAGACGTATAAATTGAAAAAAATACGACGGTAATTTGAACTTAAGACGTGGTAAATAAAAACGACAGTAGTGTTGTAGATACCGTCGTAGTATACTCCAAAATAATAAGTCGGCGGTTTACAGAGAATGCACCGTCGTAGTATACAGACGTTGATTCCACTATATTATACGACGTGGATTAAGAACAGTTGGTCGTGTTTAGTTAGGAGTTAACACGGCAGGTTTTTTGGTGTACTGTCGTCTTTATTTTCTACGTCAGTGTATTCATACCTGCTGTCGTTGTTTTTTGGTCAGATTTTAACACTGAAGAAATCCTTTTTTAAAAACGACGGTTTTTTATTTGTACGCGTCGTCTTTTAAAAATATTGAACAGTAAATCACTTATCAACGACGGTTTTTTTTTTATACCGTCGTCGATTTAAATACAACGACGGTTTTATGTTATGCCGTCGTCTTTTTCTGGTCGTCTTTTTCCATTTTTGTAGTAGTGTACCTTTGTCCAGAGATGGGTGAGGGGTATTTATAGGGGGAAGATAGTGATCAAGATATTTAGTGAAAGAGAGCTCTATCCTCCAGATTGTGTTACATTTAATGTTTTGTCTATGACCAACCTACTTTCTTGACAGGGACCAAGTGGTGAAGTGACAGGCGAACAGGGATGGGAAGTGCACTTAATGATCCCTCCCCATCGCCAGCATGTCCGCCTGGAGATGGAAGAGTAAGGCGACATCTGGTTAATGATGGGACGTGCATCAACCAACCTTCCCTCCCTGTCAGGATGTCTCGTTAATGCTCCTCTAGCGCAGGTCATGAAGGCGTAGTGGTCAGGTTGGTGACTAGACCTCCGATCACTAATCCAACTGTTGCTCTGTCACCTTCTGCTTGAGGATCCCATTGTTGAGGCTGAGGGTGTCATATGCGCTCGGGTCAGTGCATAAGTGACCTGGTCTCTCAAGGCCACGTGGTGTCCTCTGGTGGGCTTGGCTCATAGTGATGGTAGGATCCCGTAACAAATATTATTTGGGCTCTTTAGTGTAAAAGGCACAATTATTCATGCTCTTTGTTAACAGCCACAGTGCAACCACAACAAATTGGTCGGTTTCCTGTATAGGAGTTTCCATTGTTCATTAAGCACAAATTTACTTTTTTCGTGTCCTTTGCTCAATACTTTTGAGCACGGAAGTGGTTGTTCTAACACATTGACTGTTGCATCTGATTTCACTTTTATACATGCACACCAATTAATCAAGGAGATTTATTTCCTTGATTAATTAAGGGATTTACTTTCCTATTTTTATATAGTTGTCAAATCATTGTATAATTATAAGATACTTTCCTAATCCTTTACTATATATAATTCCTTGTAAAGCACTCATGTAAACTCTTATATATACCTTATTATGGAGAAGAATAAAATAAGAACATAACATATTCAAACCCATATTCATATTTTAGCACTCCCTCAGTTTCTCAAACACCACCTCCCATACCCGTCCAGCATCACTACGAAAAATACCCAAAAAAGAAACATAATATACAAAAAAAACCAATTTAAACGGTTGTATATTTTGTATGAACAACCCATCAGAAAAATCAAACCTAAATAAAAGTTATAAGTCCTCCATCAAACCTGCACATACACCCAAAAAAAAATATATAATCAAATTACAATTTTAGGAGACAATATTTCAATACAACTAAAGAGTTAAAACAAAAAAAAAAAAAAAAAAAATCACACCTTCAACCTTAGCTCACGCTTTGAGCCTTCGATTTCAAGAGCAGCCAAACAAACAAAAAACTCCAGACCTAAGAGCAGTTCCACCGAGACCCCCTTGCCTCGGGCTGGGGGAGTTTTTTGCAAAAATGGGTTTCCAGCGGTGAGCCCAAGCACAGGTTGGAGTGGGTCCCACGCAACTCGGGCTGGCCCGAAGGCCAGTTCAGCCCGAGGTCCAAAACGCAGGCTGGTGCTGACGTCAGGCTGGCATCAGCCCACTCATTTGAATTTTTTTTTCTATTGCCACGTGGCGTCGTCTGGGCTCTCCGATCTGATTTTTTCCTCCAATCCAACGACATCCAATTTTTTTGCAATAAAATACTGGAAAAAATTCGGAAATTTTTTTTAAAAATACCCAAAAGTTAATGAATTTTTTTCTATAAATACCAGCCTTTTTTATTTTTAATTCATCTGAAATTTGAAATTGAAAATTTTATCCGATTATGAGATATGAATAGCATTAACACGTAGGAACCCGAAAATATTATCCAAATTAATTATTGAGGTAAAAAAATTTGTGAAAAAAATAAAAAAATGAATAGTAATTGCCCTTAGCCATGGCAACGGGTGGAAACACAAAATATACTATTTGCAAGGGCAACCACTATTCACGTGAATAGTGGCTGCCCTAGCTCCCCCCTTTGCCATGGCTAAAGGCAAATGGGTGGAGTTACTCTAAGTAGCAGATAATCACCTTCAAAACAGAAAAAATCCATATCTATGTGAGCCAACAATGGTATGGATAAAAAGAAAAATATAAGAAAAAACTATTAACAATAATAGTAGTAAAGTTGAAATGGTATAAATATCATTTATGATATAAATAAAAAGGCAAAAACTTCTCACAAAAAAATAGAAACAAATTCTTACCAGCCATATATGATATGGAACCAAAGAACAAATAAAGAAAAGAAAGAAAAAAAGTGATGAGAGGCTGGTTGTAGTGGGAACGATAAGTGAGAGAGAGAGAGAGAGAGAGAGAGAGAGAGAGAGACGTGTAAAACACACAACAGAAAAAATATATATATAGGTGGAGACCGGTTTTAAACTGCTTTCTTTTTTGGGGTTAATGTTTTAAATTTAAACTTTGCTTTGAGAAGTTACTCCACATGTAAATATTTTAAAATTGTTGTGCACGAAATGATTTTTATGTCTGGTATGTCACATCAGACAAATAAAGACACAAATTTTTTGTGTCTATCTAAATAATTACTTACTTTTCCTTTAAAAAAAAATTCAAATAATAAATATATAACTACTGTGCCATGATATTTTGTGCCCAATGTTAAAATCGTGTCCTATGTGCATGAATTTAGCACAAAAATAATTTATTTGTGTCTAATATTAAGAAAAGAAGTTGTTTGAACCAATGATAGTTACTGGGTCAAGAAAAAGAACAGTGGAAGGCTTTGTTATTGATTAAAGGATGAGTATTACAGGTTGAAAACGTCTCTCTTTTTCTCTCCTGAAGTCCTCTTCTTGTTCCTTTTGTCTTTCTATTTATAGGAAAGAAAGGAGGGGCAACTCTGAGATGGTCGGCTCGGCCCGGAGCCGAGCCGTTTGCGTCCCATCAGACCCGTCAGAGGATGAGTGGCCTAGATTCGCTGCTAGGGGCGGGGACGGACAGAAGTAGCCTTTCTGTATAACCGGCGTCAGTCCCATCGGGGCAGAAAAGGGAGGTCTGCGCGGCCAACACCTGGCTTCTGAGGGGACAGGGCGCGTTTTATGAGGCAAGGTGGTTCGGTGGTCAGAGAGGGTCTTGTCAATGACATGGTCTTCTGCAGGCGTTTGTCGAAGCCCACGTGTCAGGTTTCTATTGGGCCGAAGTGCTCGGTAATTACCGAGCGTCAACAAGTCCTCCAACTCTCTAGGCAAGTTTCCTTGGGTGGGGAGTTGTCAAGTGTTCATGTATGCCCAATAGAATGTGAACCTGTTTGGGGCCAAGTGAATGCGGTCGGTTCGGTGGTTGGCCGAGTTGTCTAAGGCCGACCGCCAAGGGTAGTCCTCCAACTCCCCAGGGAAGGGGCGTCGTGCCTTGGGAATGCCAATGGTTCGGACAGGTGTCAGGCGCTTGGGGGGCATGCCATTTAATGCTGGTGAAATGATGGGTGTTTGGGAAGACAGAACACTGGAGACGTTTGGGGTCGCATCGATTGATGGGAACGAAGGGAAAGCGCCATGTGTCGTGATCTGGGTGAGGATAGCAAGGAGATCGGATGGTGAGAAGCGAGGTCGCTGGGCTATATATGTCGTGAGTTGGGAAGGTTAGCCATTTTCTCCCATTTGAAATTTCGAGCTTGTCGCCGCGTTGTGTTGGTTGTGAGTGGAGAGGCTTGAGTTGGTGCGTGCAAGGGAGGAACTAGGGAGTACAGGAGCTGCGCGAGAAGGACATCTGAGTCAGGTGAGAGGTTCTTCATCCCTGTTTTTTATTTGCTTCTGTGGTGAGGGAGTGTGAGCAAAGGGAGGGAGAAAAATGGCGTCTAGGGAGGAGGGTGAGAGTGGGTCCAGCAGGAGTAGTACGAATTTTGGGGTCTTGGACGATGCCTGGCATCGATTGGGTGATAGACCAGGGGGGTGTGGGGGTAAGTGCAGGGGCGGAGCCCTCGGTGGTTGAAGTGCTAAGCTCCTCGGACGAGGGTGAGGGAGAGGCCGAGGTGGAGGGGATAGGGGAGGCAGGGCAGGATTTGGAAATGTCAAGAGGGGAGGGTGTGGAGGGGCATCTTGACGCTGAGGCAGCGGAGGCCAAGGCAGAGGTGGAGACGGTTGAGGAGGCCGAGGATCTTGACCTTCCCAGGGTAGACTTGGATGGGGTGCCTTTGGCGGTCAGCCAAGTACGAGGGTCAGGAGAGCCGATGTGTTCTTATAGGAAGGGGGTGCCCGTGCATCCCTACTTTTATGAGAAGGGGGACTGGTTGGTGGATGGGGTGCCGAGCCGAATGACGCACAACCTTTTGGAGAGGATTCGGCAGGAGTACGAGGTCCCCAAGGATGTGGTCTTTGCGCTTCCGTAGGGGGACGACCCCCCGAGCCAACCGCTGAGGGGATGGGTAACCTTGTACTGGGAAATGTTTAAGAATGTGCTGCGGTTGCCTCTGCACCCTTTCGTGCAGAGGTGGATGGCCTTCCTCGGCGTTGCCCCTCATCAGATGAACCCAAATTTGCTAAGGACGGTTTTGTCTATGTTCGTGCTGTGGAAGAGACATCACAATATTGAACCAAGCACGAACATTCTAAGGTGTTGCTTCGGTTTGAGGAAGAGCCCGAAGCAGGCGGGTTTCTTCTACTTGCAAGCGTTGCAGGGAAAGTTGTTGGAGAACAATCCAACCTCCCAGAAGTCGTGGAAGGATCACTGGTTCTTTGCCACTGGGTGCTGGGAGGTGGCTGCAGGGGTAGAAAGGCCGAGTGCGCTGGTGGCGAGGCGTTTTAGGGAGAAAGGTGGGGTGGTGACTTTCGTAGTGGTCGGCCCTATTGGGGTTTTGTTTTGTTTTTTTTTTTTGTTTTTTTGTTTTTCTGGTGCTGACATAGCATGCTCTACGTTTTGGTGGTAGTGGACTGGGAAGGGGGCGAGCTGTCGGAAGACGAGGAGGGGCAGGTTGAGGTGATCCGAGCGCTACCACCAAAGGATCGCGATGCGATCGAGCTTCTGTCTGTCGGCTCGTTGAGAGAATCCGGGCTTTTAGATCCGATTCCAGAAGGTACGGTGTTGAGAACCTGGTTTTTTTTTTTTTTTTTTTGTTGGAGTCCATGGTTAACGGTCTGGTTGTGTAGCGATGGGAATTGACAGGAACGATCCGAAGGCCCGACAGTTGTTGGAGAAGTTGTTGACGAAAGGAGGCGGGGTGTTGGGCTCGAGGGTACGGAAGCAGACAGCTCCAGTCCGAGCGGGGGATGAGGGGGTGTCCGGGGTGTCGGTGGTGCGGGCAGGAGCCCAGTCTCCGCCTCGTCAGCATGGACAGGATCGGGGCAAAAGGCCGGTGGGTGAGGGGGAAGATCCGGCGATGGCAAAGAGAGCTCAGGTAGAGGAGAGGGAGGAGGAAGGGGGGGTGGTGCCCCCCATCCACCCCGACCGCTTAAAGGACCTCTTGGACACCAGCAGGCTAGTGCTGTCGGGGGAGATGTCTTGGGAAGGGTTGGCTGGGAGCTGTTTGTGCCTAATAAATCACGGTCGTAAACTGATCGAAGGGGCTTCCTCTCGGCCCTAGCACCTATTCATGAGTTGGAATGTGGCGTTTCGTCAGGTTTCGCCTTCTTAAAAACAAAGGAAAAACTACGAAGAAATAATCATCTCGGCCTCGACTGCGGCATTCTTGGCCAAGGCAGAAGGACAAAAGAAACATGGCCGAAGATATTAGAGTCAAATCGCCACATGGCAGTCGGGTCCCACGCTTCATTTAATGAAGTAACGCCTCTGACTAGCAAACCCACTAGCCGCAAAAATGCATTTAATGCATGAGGGAAGAAGAGAAGTGACTAAAGTCAGGATTTGGTGATAGAAATCAGAGTGGTTAGGCGCAAATATTCTTACAAATATTCTTACAACTAAATGTCAGATCACCAACCACCAGACCAGGGCATTAAATGCGTCCCCGTGGCCAGAGGCGCAGAACCCACGATCAGGGCGGCGGCCGAGATTTACCAGGATTTATGGGGTCACACCACCATGCTTCACGATCCCAAATGTCGATTGGACTACCCACTTGTTCTGATCAGGCTCCACCATGCAGATTTTCAGCCTTGATTACTCCTCCAGAGCTCTTCCTATAAATACCAAGCTCGAGCTACATTCAAAGGGTTCAAACACCAAACCAAAAGCCTCCCACGGAGCAAATTATATTTTCCTGTAATGCACTTTCAATACCTTTACTTGTTTTCCTAGGAGTAGTAATAGATTGTAAGGAAAATCCATTCATCAATATATCATACGACCCTTGATTTTCAAGGCGACGGAGCACCATCTCTGTTACTCTCTCATTCACCCCATATATCATACGACTGTCGCTCCATGAGCAATGCGCCGGAGCACCGTCCAAAACCCACCATCAACACCACCACTAAACGACCTTATTGCTTAGGCCGTGAACCTGACGGCTGAGATCAGTTCCTCTCTCGACCACAATCCTTTGATTAGGAGTCGAACTCAAACAGGCGCACCACTTAACCATTTTATCCAAACCACATCACATCTCGACGCACGGTAGACCGTACTAGCACGCCCGCGCACAATCGCACCGCATCCAAAAGAAGGACGTCACGTGTTAACGCATATCCCCTTGGCCCGGAGCACTAGGCCGTGAGATTTGCGCAGCCGACAGGAGCGAGAGCACCTATGCGACGTCGACGGTGATGGCGTTTGAGCAGAGCGTATGGGTATGTGTGTTTTTTTTTTTTGAGGGGTTCCCAGAGTCTGACGAGGTTGTTGGTCTTGCAGGCTTTGTTTTCCCACCATGGTGCGGTCAGGCGCATTATGATCCACCGGGAGAAAGATGTGGCCAGGGTGGCCGAGCTGAGGAGGGTTCGGGAGGAGGCGGGGAAGCGCGATGCCGATGTCAAGGCGGTGGTGGACTGTGCGAAGCGGGCGGCGGAGGAGAGTGACAAAAGGAGAGCCGACGCCGTGCGTGCGCTTGGGTTGGCCAACGTGGAGAAGGCTGACCTGGTCAAGGAGGTGGATAGTTTGAAGGTGGAGGGCGCTCGTCTGAAGGATGAGAACCTTCGGTTGCAGAAAGTGGTGGAGAGTATGTGTCAGCCACAGGTGGACGATGTGAAGCAGTTCCTGGACTCGGCCAAGGGGGCGAGCCTGGTGGGCGAGATCCGGTTCTCGGGCTGGCTGGACTTGCTGGAGAAGATTCAGAAGCGTTTCCCCAACTTTGAGTTCCGCTTGGAGGATTTGATGGAGGAGGACGAGGTGGTCGAGGTGAACGATGGGGGTCTGAACCAGGCGGAGCTTGACCAGGCGGTGGAGGTTGGGCCGACAACCGAGGCCGCTGCTGGTGAGCCCGTCGCCGAGGCTTAGGGGCGGGATGAAAAGACTGTTCACTTGTTTGTTTGCTCTCTGTTTTTTGTTTTTGTTTCCGATCGACTCAATGTACGGACGTGAATACTAAGTGTAAAGTTTATTATGATTTGGTGTTTTATATTATTTGGTTTTGTGATGTTTTTAAGTGTTGGTTTTGTTTAATTTTATCAAGTGTGTGAATGGGTGTGTAGGCGGAGCTGATCAGAAAAAGTATTTTTAAAGAAAACTTAATGAGAACAAGGATAGATGCCGAGCCCAAGGGCTTGGAAAAAGTAAAGAGACATACTTGGAGAAATAACTTAATTAAAACAAGGATCTACGCCGAGCCGAAGGGCTTGGAAAAATAAAGAGGTAGACTAAGGAAATAACGAAAACAAGGGTCCACGCCGAGCCGAAGGGCTAGGAAAATAAAGAGGCGGACTAAAATAATAATCAAAACAACGGTCTACGCCGAGCCTAGAGGCTCGGGGGTGGGGTACTCGATTCACGGGTAATATTGGCGAAGGTGCTCGGCGTTCCATGGGTGGGGGAGTGGGTTTCCGTCGAGTGTTATGAGGGTATACGTCCTCGGGCGTACGATGGCGACCACCCGATAGGGCCCTTCCCAGTTGGCCCCGAGGGTTCAGGCTGATCGGTCCTTTATGGCCAACAGTACGGTGCGCAGTACAAGGTCGCCTGGGCGGAATGCTCGGGCTCGGACTTTCTCGTTATAGTAGCGCGCAGTGCGCTGTTAGTACGTGGCGAGGGCCATGCCGGCGCGGGACCTTCTTTCTTCCACAAGGTCGAGGTCGAGGGCGCGTTGCTCGTCGTTTTGTTGTGGGTCGTAGCTCTCGACTCGATGGGATGGTAGACCGATCTCCACGGGTATGACGGCCTTAGACCCGAACGCTAAGGAAAATGGGGTTACACCTGTTGAGGTACGCTGAGTGGTGCGGTAGGCCCATAGGACTTCTGGTAGTAGCTCGGGCCAGTCTCCCTTTTTGGTGTCCAGCTTTTTTTTCAATGTGCGCTTGATGATTTTGTTAATGGCCTTGACCTGGCCATTGGCCTGTGGGTGGGTTGGAGACGCGAAGCACAAGGTGACGTTGAAATTCGAGCAGAACTCGCGAAAGTGCGCGTTGTCAAATTACCGGCCATTATCGGTGATTAACACTCGGGGTAAGCCGAATCTGTAGACGATGTTTTTCCATACGAAACTACGAACGCGGGTTTCTGTTATCGTGGCAAGAGGCTCGGCCTCAGCCCACTTGGTGAAGTAGTCGACCGCTACTATGGCGAATTTTGTCTGGCCTTTTCCCTCGAGCATGGGCCCAATTAGGTCCAATCCCCACTGGGCAAAGGGCCAAGGGCTGGCCATGGAAGTAAGTGGCTCCGGGGGTTGGTGAATGTGGTTGGAGAAGAGCTAGCACGGTCAGCATTTACGGGAGAGGAACTGGACGTCGGCCTTCATGGAGGGCCAATAGTAACCCCTTCGGATAATTTTTGCTGCCATAGTTCGAGAAGCCGAGTGATCGCCGCAGACGCCCTCGTGCACCTCGCGGAGTATTTCCTGTCCCTCCTCGGGGGTTACGCACCATAGGTAGGGTAACGAAAACCCCCGTTTGTACAGGTGTTTGTTGATGATCATGTATCGGCCGGCTTGGAGTTGCAGCCGACAGGAGGCATCGGCATCCGTGGGGGTGACGCCATCGGCTAGGTAATCGAAGATAGGTGTCATCCAGTTGGGAGTGCTTGCTATGGCCAAGGTCTCAGCGAGCCCTTGGTTGATGGTAGGTCTGGGGAGATACTCCATTGGGATGGTCCGTTTGATGCCTCCGTCCAGGGATGAGGCCAGCTTGGCTAGGGCGTCAGCTCGGTTGTTCTGGCTGCGCGGGATCCATGAGATGGTGAAGTCCGGAAAGAGGGCTGCCAGCCGTTGTGCCTCCTGGGGGTAAGTGGCCATGGCCTTGCCTTTGACCTGGTATGTGCCGTCGATCTTGTTGACGATGAGCATCGAGTCGCTGTGGGCGGATATTTGCTTGGCCCTAAGGTCACTGGTGAGGCGGAGGTCGGCGAGCAAGGCCTCATACTCGGCTTCGTTGTTCGTGGCTTTGAACTGAAAACGAAGCGCGTATTCTATTTCTGTGCCGTCCGGTGAGACGAGTACAATTCCCGCGCCGCTCCCGTGTAGGTTGGATGCGCCGTCGACATTCAGCGTCCACGTTGGCCCTCCTTGGGGAGGGAGCTCAGTGTTTTCTGCGAGGGGCGCAGGGGTCGCTGGCTCGTCGGCTGCGGAAAGGACCGTCGGTGTGAATTCAGAGATGAAATCGGCGATGGCCTGTCCCTTGATGGCCGGTCGAGTCTTGTAATTAATGTGGAACTCGCTAAGCTCGATGGACCACTTGATGAGGCGTCCAGATACCTCAGGGCGATGAAGGACCTGCCGTAATGGTTGGTTAGTAAGGACCAAGATGGGGTGTGCTTGGAAATATGGCCGGAGGCGGCGGGCAGACACCACTAAGGCCAGCGCCAATTTCTCAATGAGGGGGTAGCGTGTTTCTGCTACGATCAGTGCTCGATTAACGTAATACACGGCGCGTTGTATGGCGTCGGTTTCCCTGACGAGGACTGAGCTAACCGCGACGGGCGAGACGAAGAGGTAGATTCCTAGCGATTCGCCAAGCTCTGGTTTGGAGAGGATGGGTGCGACTCCCATGTGTATTTTTAAGTTTCGGAACGCTTCGTCACACTCTTCTGTCCAGTCGATGTGCCGTCGCGCCCCTCGGATGGCTTTGAAGAAGGGCAGGCACCGGTCGGTGGATTGTGAGATGAAGCAGTTGAGGGCAGCCACCTGTCCCGTAAGGCTTTACACCTCTTTTTTATTACGGGGTGGGATCATTTCGACAAGCGCTCGGATTTTTTCAGGGTTTGCTTCGATCCCTCGCTGGCTGACCATGAACCCCAGGAATTTCCCTTACTCCACGCCGAATACACACTTGGCGGGGTTCAGCCGCATCTTGTACTATCGGAGGATTGCGAACATTTCGGCGAGGCGATCGATGTGCTAGTCGGCCGTACGACTCTTGACGAGCATGTCGTCAACGTATACCTAGATGGATTGGCCCAAGTACTTAGCGAACATCCGATTAACAAGCCGCTGGTAGGTAGTGCTAGCGTTCTTAAGGCCGAAAGGCATGACTCTATAGCAGTACAGCCCTCGGTCAGTAATGAACGAGGTGTCTTCTTGGTCGGCGGGGTCCATGCAGATTTGATTGTATCCGGAGTAGGCATCTAGGAAGCTGAGCAGGGCAAAGCAGGCGGTCACGTCGACTAGCTGGTCGATCCTGGGGAGGGGGAAACTGTCCTTGGGGGCAGGCTTTGTTCAGGTCTGTGAAGTCTACGCACATTCTCCACTTATCCGGTGTTTTATTTACCATGACTACATTGGAGACCCACCTCGGGTAGTCCACCTCGCGGACGCATCCGACCTCTCTCAGTTTGTGTACCTCGTCCTTCATGCCAGCGTACCTGCTGCTGTCGTAAGGGCGCCGTTTCTGCCGGATAGGCCGAGCGCTGGGGTCGATTCCCAATTTATGGGTGATGATGTGGGGGTCGATCCCAGGTACGTCCGCGTGGGACCAAGCGAAGCAATCTTTGTGGTCGCGTAAGAATGCGAGGTGGTTTTCTCGCACGGCTGTTCCTAGGTGGCTTCCTACCCGAATCGGTTGGTCGGGGTGAGCTTCAGAGATGACGGCGGACTCCAGGTTCTCCGATGGTCACGGTCGCGGGTACTCCTCTCGAGGGTCGTCCATGGGTTCAGTGGGTTGGTTTGATGTGGAGATCGCGTAGGTCGTGTTGGCGTGGTGCTCCAGCCGGTCGGTGAAGATCGTTACTTCCCCTCACAGGGTCGGGAGGTGTATAGTCAGTGATTGACGGTACAATGTTACGCGGAGGCTATTTAATAGTGGTCGGCCAAAGATGGTGAGATATGGGTTCGGGTGATCGACTACCACGAATCGAGCCACACTGCCAGCCTGTGCCGGAAATAGTGCAACTGAAGCGACGAGGTTTATGCAGCTGAGGGTACGTACCCTGGTCCCATCGAAAGCGTGTAACGCTAGGTGGTACGGGAAGAGCACCCGGGATTCCAATCTGAGCTGGGCGATCGTTGGGAGGAACAGTATGTTTACGGGGCTTTCTCGTTCAAGTAGGACATGGGGGGCGTCCTGATATGCTATGCCTGCCGTGATCGTGAGGGGCCAGTCTCCGACGTGGGGTCGGTAACCGCCAGTGGGATAGTGCCTAATCGCGGGCTGGGGGAGGCTCGTGACGAGGGTGCTACCCCGGGCGGACTCCTGCTTGAGGGTGGTGACGTAACAGTTCCGCCCGGAGACCTGGTCGCCCCGCACAGTCCCCACTCCATGGGGGGTCCTGAATTTCAACATGAGGGTCCGATAGCTAATGGTGAGGCCGAGCTCTGTGAGAGCGGGTCGGCCCAGGATCACATTATATGCGGTCGGACAGTAGACCACCACGAAGCTGGTGACCGTGGTGGCCTATCATGGGCAATCCCCTATGGTAAGCGCGAGGTGAATGTTCCTGAGGGGGTGTACTTGCGTTCCACCGAAGGCATAGAGCGGGGGTGTTCTTTTGTCTAGGAGGGCTCGGTCTATCTCGAGTTGTTCGATGAGGACTCGGTTTACATCGCAATTGGCGATGCCCACAGTGACAACCAAGGGGTCGCTGTGAGGTTGGGAAATGTTGTCGTCCTCCGGATTAAAGACGATGGGTTCGCCGTCATTCCTGGGTTGTTTGGGTGGTCGTCCCGCATCGTATATCAGACAACCCCTGCAAATAAAAGTGTAACCCAACTTTAACCAAAATTGATAGTATAAACAATAAGAGAGAGGTGTAAAAAACGAAAAATTACTTACCCACTTGATGAACATAACGAAGAGGGATGAAGAATTCCAACAATTGGAAGGGTGCTGGGGAGAAGTAGGTGTGGAGTGAAACAATAAGATATTTGGATGAAAACTAGAGACGGTTGATGCTATAAGAGAGGAGGAGATATAATTCTTAGGTTTTGAAGGATTAAAAGCTTATGTAAAATAAGAAAATAAAAATTATTAATAATAGGGGCGGAAAGAAAAATTAATAAATATGATATAAATTTTAGGGGCGCTTGTTTTATGCCTATCTTTATTTTAGGTTACGCTTGCCAAAAAATTTGGCGCAGAATTTCCCTCCTTACCCGCCTATTTAATAGGGGCATATTTATCCGCCCCAAATATCATTAATAGGGGCCAACACAATTTCACCACCACTAATTAAATAATGGGGTTTTATTATTTTAGGTTCGACCCATTCGAGATGCTAGTCTCTTAATTACAATCCCTTGCTTCAAGGGAAAAACCCTTTGATTCCATCATAAAGAAACAGAACGTGTGTGTTGGGTTTTGCGGCTGCTCCCAAGTCCAACCTCAAGGTGCCTACGTATCCCTCGCGGGAATCAAGCCACTCGTAGTTCAAGGAACTGCAATGAATGAATGACTCATTGCAAAAGGGAAAATTTGTATGAATTTGATTGAGAAAGTGTTGGAGTGAATTTAGCTGAATAAACCAGGGATTTGATTTTGATGTGTGTTTGGGGTGAATTTGGTTAATAATAACCAGGGATTCTGTTTGGATTTGAGATTTGGACGGTTGCATCTAGATTGAATCTCTAGATTGCCTACGTACCCTTTTGAAGGGATCAAACCAACGTAGTTCGGAAAAAGATTTGTATGGAGATTTGATTGGTGGGGATTTGATTGCGGTTGCGTCTATTGATATGCTAGACTGCCTACGTACCCTTGATGGGATCAAACCGGCGTAGTTCCAAAAAGATTTGGAAATTAACGGGTAAGTGTGGCCCACTAATTAAGAATTTGTGTCTTCGAGACAATATGAAGATTTTCATAAATAGATGACCTATGAAGAAAATTGGAAATTAATGGGTAAGTATGGCCCACTAATTGAGAGTTTGTGTTTTAGAGATTTAAATTTGATCTCGTTGGAATTTTCATGAGTAGATGACCCATGAGAAAAATTGGAAATTAATGGATAAGTTTGGCCCACTAATTGAGGATTTCTGTTTGAGAGATTTGAATTTAATCTCATTGGGATTTTCATGGGTAGATGACCCATGGGGAAAATTGGATGGTTTTGTACCATTTTTCTTATTGTCAATATCCAAGAAAAATAATGAGTAATTTTAATTATCCCATTGACTTTTCATAAAATTGACGTTTGCACTTGGAAAAGTGTTTTGGCGAATTTGGTTAGAATAAACCAAGGAATCAAATTTGGTTGCGGTTGCATCTATTGGTATGGTAGACTGCCTACGTACCCTTGACGGGATCAAATCGGCGTAGTTCCAAAAAGATTCGCAATGGAAACTAATGGGTAAGTGTGGCCCACTAATTAAGAATTTGTGTCTTTGAGACAGTTTGGAGATTTTGAGATTTCCATAGGTAGATAACCCATGAGAAAAATTGGAAATCAATGGGTAAGTGTGGCCCACTAATTGAGAATTTCTGTTTGAGAGATTTGAATTTAATCTCATTGGAATTTTCATGGGTAGATGACCCATGGGGAAAATTGGATGGTTTTATACCATTTTTCTTATTGTCAATATCCAAGAAAAATAATGAGTAATTTTAATTATCCCATTGACTTTTCATAAAATTGACGTTTGCATTTGGGAATTAATGAAACTTCTTTTACTTGAGCTCATTAATCCATAATTTGTGAATTTGAGGCTTTGCACCAATTATTCACAAATTGTAATTTTTTAATGACCAAGCCCGTGGTAATTGAGACCGTCGAGTCTTGGAATGTCGACTTGAGACTGACTGATCTTGAGATGTGAGACGAGCCCCATGAGTATGAGACCATTGTGTCTTGGGCCATCGAATCTTGTAATTTCGTGTTGGGCCTATTGCTGTCAACGATTTGATAACGAGCTTAAGCCTTCGCAAGTCTTTAGCTTTCTTGATCACGTTTTCTAACCTCGAGGCAACAACCCACATGGTCTTTCCACTTGCAAACTAAGGTCTTTTGTGACCTTTGGCTATTTTGTTTGCTTATTTCTTTTATCTCGAGTCTCATTTTTGTGCAGGTGGGGTTGGAACAAAAGGGAATAAAACCACTTTCTTCCCATTTTTATGAGGAGGGTTCACCACCGCAGGCTTTTATTCTTTTTTCCTTCTGGTTACATTCAGCCAAACATAGTAAATCGAAGGCCTTGCTTTGCTCCAGCTGGACGCCTCACAGATTGGTGCCATTAACAAGTGTCCTTTAATTTGATTAAGACACCCAAGGATAAGAATCCTTGTCCAAGTAGAGCCTGAATTAAGCTCATTGTTGATTTGGAATTCCTGGATCATCCAGTAAAGTAAACTTCTTGTCCATATGGGATTAGGCTATATGTGTTTTTCTTATAAAAAACACATGAGCACCAGCAAACAGCAACAAAACCGAAGACTTAATATTATTCTTCGTTTGCTTCTCTAGACCAGCACATAGCTTTGCTCAAGCCACCTGTTGCACCATCAAGAAGAAGAAACAGATTGTTTCTTCTCCTCTGAGATTTCATGTGGTAACCCACATGCCATAATCTTCCTTTTCTTCTATATATATATATATATATATATACTTTGTTTCCATGTAGCTGACGTCTCTCTTTGAATATGCAAGTTGAGAAAGTGCTTTGCTGTAGGCCACGTTGAGAGCTTCAAGAGCGGTTTGTCTTCTTACTTCATAAAGACAAATTTGGGTTGAGTATTTGCTTTGTCTTCTTCCATATTGAGATCTTTTTCTTTACTCATTTTTTTCAATCAAAGCTGCCCACTATTTTTGATTCAAGAGGGGGAGGGGCTGTGCTACACAGCCCCTTTTTTTATTTCATTACCCTTCTCCCTTTTTTTTTCACGTTGCCTACTATTTTGTCTCTTTGCACAGGAAACAGAACCAGCCACCATATTTCTTTTACTTCTTTACTCCTTTTTTTTTAATCAACGCAGATCAAAAGAGGATGGCGGTGCGAACAGCTCCCTTTTATTTTTTTCAACTCCTCTTTGTTTTGTTTCTTTGCAAACAAAACACAACAACAAACCCACCATTTTTCCTTTTGCTCCATTATCTCTACCTCTACTGGCTCTTTGCATTTGGAAGCATTTAGCCAGAGTTGCCTGTTGGAAATATGATGATTGAAATCATCATGGAAGACAATCTTCCCTGCTGGTGGTGGGCTGAAAACATCGATGGAATTATTTGAACGGAGCCAAGCCTTGGGGAGATTCTTAACTTTGTTTATGATGATTGAAATCATCATAGCCAAGAATCTCTGTGGATCGATCAAACAAACTGTTGGAATTATTTGAGCGGAGCCAAGCCTTGGAGAGATTCTTAACTATGTTTATGATGATTACAATCATCATAGCCAAGAATCTCTGTGGATTGATCAAACAAACTGGGTGCAGATCGTAGCCTTGGAAATACTTGAGCAGAGCTGTCCCTTTGAGAGATTCCTGGCCCTTTTTATGATGATAGAAATCGTCATAGCCAGGAACCCTTGAGTTGAACGAAACCTGCAGTCTTGAGCAAAAAACCAGAAAATTGTGCCATGAAACTAATTTCTTTTACCTTGAAATGGCTCTTCCCTTTCTGAAGTGTGCTTGCTAATTTTTCCTTCCTGCGGCTGTTCTCCTCTTTTCCTTCTCTCCCCCCGGTGGCTTTTCTCTTCTCCCTTTTATAGGCCCTTCATTTTGAGGAGTTTGAGATTAAATGAATAATCACTCCTTGGCCTCAGTGTTTGACACAAACACTTTAACTGAAATATCCTATAGGCAAAGAGTTGTAATTCCATTTGAACACGTGCTCCATAGCTAGAATATTGGTGTTATCTTATTTTATAGGAATTTCCATGTGTGCAGCCATCTTCTCTTATTTAATGAAAATTATCATTTAAACAGATATTATTTGAAAAATATGAGATGCAAGTATTCTTTTGGATATTATTTGTCTGACTTGTACTCCATATTTGTGGTCTTAAATGTACCATTGACTAAAATTGCTACTTTAAACTTCAAAGTCATTATCTGGCTTAAGTGCTGATGGGGCAAAACTATTTACCCCACAACTCAACTGGACTTGGAAGTCTTTGCATGCATGATCGTAGCAGTGTCATTCTCAGTATTTTATCTTTATCAGAGACTTGGAAGTCGTTTAATCGATGTTCACACAATTTGTGTTGGTAGGGACCGGATTATGGAAATTTTTTGTTCTTGGTAGAGTGTCCGCGACGCATAATGTTGAACAATTCGAGGTGTACAAATTCTTAACCATCTGTATTCTCATTTACTCCTACATAAAGAGCATCTCTGTACTCTTTAATCTTGCAGACTCATATCTTTAGTCCTACAGATCATCCCATTGCATAAGAATCATGGGTCACAGCAGTGCTAGTGCTTCCATCCACCTTGTCTCACTAATTATACTGTCAGGAATTTTATCCCTTGAAACCATTAAACTCGGTTTCTGCAAAGATGAGCATAATGTAGGATGCATAGATATAGAGAGAGGAAAGGCCTTCTCAAGCTCAAACAAGGCCTCATGGATCCTTCCAGACGGCTTTCGTCTTGGGTGGGAGAAGATTGCTGCAAATGGAGTGGTGTAGGCTGCAACAACATAACTGGACGTGTCAACAGGCTTGATCTTGGCAGTCGCGATTCGTTTGATTATTACAAAGCAATAGAGCAACCATTTGGTGGTGAGATCAACCCTTCTTTGCTTGTTTTGAAAGATTTGGATTACTTGAATTTGAGCATGAATTACTTTAGAGGTGTCTTTCCAAGTTTCATTGGGTCACTGGAGAAACTGAAATACCTCGATCTCTCTGATATACCTTTTGTTGGAGTCATTCCCCCCAATTTTGGAAACCTCTCAAGGTTGCTTTATCTTGATCTTAGTACTAGATATATTGAACCAATTGAGACTGACCTTCAGTGGCTTGCAACTCTTTTTTCCTTAAAGTACCTTAACTTGGGAGGAGTGAACCTTACTAAGACTACATCCTATTGGCTTCCCGTTGTTAATATGCTCCCTTCACTAGTTGAATTGCATTTGCCCATTTGTGGACTTTCCATCCTTCCTCTCACTCTTACTTCCATCAATTTCACATCCCTTTCAGTTCTTGATCTCTCTAGCAATGGTTTCAACTCCACGATACCTCCTTGGTTGTTCAATGTCACTAAACTAGAGAAGTTGGATTTCTCAGTTAACAGTCTTACAAGAAAACTACCTGATTCTTTGGGATATCTTAAAAGCTTGAGATACCACCACTTGTCGGATAACTCATTTCAGGGTTCAATCCCAAAATCAATTGGAAATTTAACATCTTTGGAGGAGTTTGACCTTGCATCAAATCAAATGAGTGGGATCATCCCAAAAAGTCTTGGGGAGCTCTCATCGCTGGTTTCACTTGATATCTATGGCAACACATGGGAAGGTGCCATTACAGAAGCTCATTTCGTGAAACTTGGAGGCCTGAGAGAAGTATCAATTGGAAATGATTCCCCAAACATTTCCTTGGTTTTCAACATAAGTTCTGATTGGATACCTCCTTTCAAATTAAGATACTTGGACATTAGATCATGCCAACTGGGTCCCAAATTTCCTACATGGCTTAGAAATCAGACTGAGTTGACCAGGGTGGTACTCAGTAATGCTAGGATTTCAGGCACCATACCAGATTGGTTTTGGCAGTTGGATTTGCAATTAGAGGAACTAAATTTCGTTGATAATCAACTAAGCGGCAGGGTGCCCAATTCATTAAGATTCAGTCATGCTTCCACTGTTGATTTGACTTCAAACCGCTTTGAAAGCCCACTCCCACTCTGGTCCTCAAACATTTCCTGGCTGTATCTTACAGATAATGTATTTTTAGGGCCAATTCCTCATAACATTGGTCAAGTGATGCCCAATTTGAAACATCTATACATTTCTATGAACTCTTTGAGTGGAAGCATTCCCCTGTCCGTTGGTAATTTAAGCCGATTACATTTCATATTGATCTCAAATAACCTCTTGTTTGGTGAGATTCCTCATTTTTGGAACAATATGCCATCATTGTCTTGTATAAACTTGTCAAACAACAGTCTCTCTGGTACAATCCCAAGATCTTTAGGCTCTCTTACTTCAGTCATGTTCTTGGCCCTCTCTAGCAACAACTTTTCAGGTGAAGTTCCTTCCTTGAAAAACTGCACTAACCTCTATATTCTTGATCTTGGTGATAACAAGTTTTCTGGACCGATTCTGGCTTCCATCAGAGAAAGCATGCCCGATTTACAGATTCTAAGCTTGAGGTCCAACTCATTTACCGGAAGCATCCCTTTAAAATTATGTGGCTTTCTCGCTCTTCGTATATTGGACTTTTCACACAACAATCTTTCCGGAAATATTCCTCACTGCATAGGTAATTTGAGTGGCTTGAAATCTGAGTTAGAAATTCACCACAATTACTTGGGAAGATTTGAGTTGGTGTCAAAAGGAAGAGTGCTTGTATATGATTCTCACTCCATCCTTTACCTTGTTACTAGCATTGATCTCTCGGACAATAAATTATCAGGAGAGATACCTATGGGGCTAACAAGCCTTATAAAGTTGGCCACCTTAAATTTGTCCATGAATCATTTGATAGGAAATATCCCAGCAAATATCAGAAACTTGGAGTCGATAGAAACTCTTGATCTATCAATGAACAAACTTTCAGGTTCCATTCCACAGAGCATGGTTTCTTTAACATTTTTGAATCATTTGAATCTGTCATACAATAACTTGTCCAGGAAAATTCCAACGGGTAACCAGTTTCAGACCTTTGTTGACCCGTCAATTTATGATGGCAATCCCGGTCTTAGCGGTTGTCCATTACCAACTGGTTGCCAAAACAATGAAGGAGCACCTCAAGTTCCAAGTGGAGATGGAGGAGAGGATGATGACAGCAAACTTGAAAAGCTACAGTTCGTCATCAGCATGGTGATAGATTTTTGTGCAGGGTTCTGGGGAGTTTTTGGGACTTTGGCCATGAAGAGGTCTTGGAGATATGCGTATTTTCACTTCCTTGACAAAGTGAAAGATGCTGTCCTTTATTTTTTCTCAGCCATTGGTACTTATCTGCAAAAAAGATCATAGAGCACAAAACAAGCTGCAAATGTGAAGGCATATGTATGCAAGCAAATAAAGCAATGTTTAGTATTGTCCTTTACAAATTTCTAAGTTGGTTGTAATATGCATTTATACTTGTATGTGTTGTGCTAGAAGCCACCAAGCCTTAAGAAAATAATTGCTTTAATACATGTCGAAATCGATAAATTTCTACTAGAGCAGGTGCTGCTAACCCAAGGATAATAACAGAAAATAAATGTAAAAACAAGAAAATAAAAGATTTAACGAGGTTCCTCATAACAAGTCTAACTAATTGGGTATGTCCCTAGAGTAGCATGTGCAAACACATACACTATTAACAAATTGGGATGTTTACAAAGTGTATGGCAACCTCACAACCTAAATCGCCAAATACACTCAATAACACTCACTGTGCAAAAAACAAAAGACGTGACACCTAGTAACTAAAGTTAAGAAAATGAAGATTTTTAGTCCTTATAATTTTTAAAGTTAGTCCTTATACAATTCAAAAGACGTGACACCTATAAGTTTTTCAATATTTTCTAGTTTAGAAATAATTAAAATTTTGTTGTTTTTTTTTAAAAAATATGGAGAGAAGGGTAGGGTTTTAGGAGAGAGAGGAGGGAAACGAGGTTTATGGCGAAAAGGGTTTATCGCTTTACTCAAACAGAATTTACAAGTTTTTATTTTTTATTTTTAAAAGAAGGAGGTCTAAAAGACAAAGAAAGTAAAACAAAGAGAACCAAATCCTATGGCGCTTCTTCTTCTGAGACCTCCCTCTCCTCCATATCTTCGCTTCATGGCCTTACGCTTTCTATCACACTCTTCTCTTCACCCTCACTTCCCCTCCTCTTCTTCTTCTTCCTCGTCTTCCTCTCTTGCTCGTCCCTCCCTCTTGTTCAACCCACAACCCAGGTGCTTTTCCCTTTCATATTTTGCCCCTCATTTCTGCTTATTTTCTGTTTGGTTTCCTAGAAAATGCGGCAACTAGGGAATTAAGGCGACTCTATCAGTATTCTTGTTACAACATAACTTTTTCTTTGTTTGAATTTGAGTGATTTTATTTGTTCATTTGTTATTTTTTGTGATAAGATATTAGTTTTTGTATTTTGCTGCTCGGGTTTTTCCTGGGAAAGTGGAAAGTGTTTAAGGGTTTTGTTATTGGTTGTGACAGGACCCATATTCCACTGAAGGGCGTTCCTAGCTGCTGTGTAGTTCGAAATGCGGTTGCTCCAAGAGCTTTTATGTCGTCTACCCCTGCAACCGAGGCTTTTCAAGGCAGCTCTGGGTCCAATGCTTATGGGTCTGATCAGATTCAGGTAAAATACTCGATTTCAAAATGGTGTAAATCAAAGTTTTTTATTTTATGTTAGTCATTTGCTAATTTAGCTGTACATCATGCTTGTTATTCTTGTTTTTGAAATAGATAAGTCAGCTTATTAAGGTGTTTATGTTTGTTGGAAATTGTTGCTTATTGATGGGTTTAGTTAGAAATTGTTGAGTGGGACTTGTAAGCTGTCACTCCGACTTAGTTTTGGCTTGATGCTATAATGTCTAACATGTTCAGGTATTGGAAGGCTTAGACCCTGTTAGAAAGAGGCCAGGGATGTATATCGGGAGCACTGGACCTCGTGGTCTTCACCATTTGGTATTGCTTTTCGTCACTTTTATCTTTCCATTTTTAATAATGTGCTTTTGCTAGATTCATCTGAGTCAATAAAGAAGTTTCTAATCATGCTCTTTTAGGTCTATGAAATATTAGATAATGCTGTGGATGAGGCTCAAGCCGGATTTGCTTCAAAGATCGAGGTTGTTTTACTTGCAGATGGTTCTGTGAGCATCGCTGACAATGGTCGTGGGGTATGCTACATCTTCTATGCCTTTTAGTCAAAAGCTTCAAAAATCCTTTTTTGTATATATTAAAGTAAGAACACAGTGTCATGATTTCTTGTAAGGCTTGTCAAGATATTCTAATGTTCACATGTAGTTTGATGTGCCTTTATACCCTATCATGCCTTTCATTCTTATATTTATCATATGTGTAGTCGATATGTCTAGAGTCTGTAAATCGTTCATTGAACATTGTTATGCATGCCACGTAAATTCTGTAACGCAGTAAACATTTTGGAGCAGATAATGAAAATACCTACCAAAAACAAGCAAGAGGTGGAATACTACAAAGAGAAAGTGTACCTATTAAAAAAGCAGTTTTTGTAATTAGTACATGTTTTCTTAAATTGCCAAAGCCAATCCCGAAGAACAGTGAAGATTCATGTGGTCTTTCTGTCCAGATGCTGGCAGTCCATGTCTTCACAGACATGTCTATTTCACCGAACCCCTCCTGTTTAGGTGGACAGCCCGGCAAATAGACATCTACAGGAATTAGCTTATCAAATCCCCAAACAGCACTATAAGAATCGTTACTGAACATCCCCCCTGCAATTGTACATGCTCCCATAGCATTAACATATTTCGGTTTAGGCATTTGATCACATGTCTGGGATTCTCTGGTTGGTCTACACATTTTCATTGACCAATGAGAGTTTAGTCAGTGGTCAGGGCTGTGGTTTGCTCGCATGTGGTCTGGGGTTTGATTCCTCAAGATACCTCTCTAGCTATTTGTTAAAGTTTCCTGCCACCCAAAGATTGTAGGGTTTTGGGGGAGGCCCCAGTTTCGGAGCCAATTCCGAGAAGTGGGTTTGGGAGGATTTGTAGGTATGGAAAAAAGTTATATATATCTTAATTGGTATGAAATGGTGATTGCCTGTATCCTTAGTGCAGTGTAAATACCCATTGCAAGAGTACTTTTAAGAGAACTGCACTTTAGATGTAGGGACCACAATATTGTGACTGAGTACCCATGCAGTGTTTCTAGATTCAGAAAACTAATTTTTATTATTATTAGTAATTATGGGAACATATAAAAGAAAATGTGAATTTTTTCTTCTACTCATATTGCATTGATAGTAATCTAGAATTTGCAACCAACCATTAGAAATTTTCCTGAATCAAGAGTTATTTACACTAACTTTAAATATATGTTGCTACTATCTTTACCTACTTTTCTTATTCTCTTGTTCATTGCAGATTCCGACTGATATGCACCCAGCAACCAAGAAATCTGCTCTGGAGACTGTGTTGACGGTATTATTGCATTAACTATCGTTCTCATTTCTAATGTTTGCGTAGAGGTAGAATGCAATCCACTTCGCATTGCATAGGGTTAGTTACTTTTTTCATTAAAACCGGAAAGATAATATTATATATAAAAAATTAGGTTATGAAGGGTTTAGGTTATAAACGATTTACAATTTCAGTTACAAAGCTGCTCTAAATAAGTCAAATATTAAGCATATGTTTCAGTGGCACAGTGAAGGTTTGAACCATGAATGATAGAAACTCAACTTCTGGGATTTCTAGTGATAGAAAGATCTTTGGAAATTGATGAGGTTTGAAGTTTTATATGTTTTTCATAATGAAGAGAATATGAAATATACAACTTGGGAGCTACTTTAAATGCAGGAACATTTTATTGCTTTATAAATGATAGTTCTTATGAAAATTATTCAGGTTTTACATGCTGGTGGCAAATTTGGTGGTTCAAGTAGTGGGTATAGTGTCTCTGGTGGATTACATGGTGTGGGTTTATCTGTCGTCAATGCCTTGTCTGAGGTATGCAATATCTGTTCGTCTTGATTTATATGGTAAATTTTCCTGCATTTGTGCAAATGTCAACGTTGGAGGAGACATTCAAGGTTTGCTCAGTGAACTTTAAACCATTTAGGTTTCGAGTAAAATTCTAAAATCTCTCCCTCCCTTTGCATGTGTATCTCTATCCCTTCCTTTACAATAAAATAAAACAATAGCACTCTTTCTTTTTTCCTGCAAATTTACTGTTAGTGGGCCGATGCTATCTGCTACATTTGCTTTTAAATCCATGTCTTATAACTCTCATTTTAATGATGTGTGAAATGGACCTGAAATATTATTTAAACTATAAGGCATTCTGGTGGGAGATCAGATTGTAACACCTTGACATTGATGATGGCTAGAATATATAAGTACCTTCTATTATAATTCAGTTTTATTTGTTTCTGTTTTTTTTTTTTGCTTATCACCTTGAATTTGTATTAATTTTTTTTTTAATAATAAGAAACAAGCAGTCCCTCAAAAGTACATAAAAGATTTCTAACACCCAGCTGGCTATGCTAAATTATCACAGAAAATACATAACACAAAAACACAAACTATCTCAAGAAAGAGCATTCACCCAATCTGCATAAAGAAAGAAAAGTGGTACCTCTAGACTATTTGAAAAAAGATGCCCACATTGAAGCCCGAAAACCCACTCTTGATCCCTCAAGAAATCCACCTCCTTCACATTTCCTTTCAATACTCTAGTTGTCAGTTTCTAGCATACTAAATTGTGGTGTCTGGCCTAACAGACATTGGAAGTCACTGTTTGGCGTGATGGAATGGAATATCAGCAAAAATATTCTCGTGGAAAGCCTGTGACAACTCTATCTTGTCATGTGCTTCCAATTGAAGCCCAAGATCGGCAAGGAACACGCATCAGATTTTGGCCTGACAAAGAAGGTTTTTCTTTTACCCTTCTAGTCGTAATGAATTTAATGGTCATTGGCTAAGATTTATTCTCAATTTTTTGGTGATTTATGCTTGCTTTATTTAATTGCCATGTCTTCCTGCAGTATTCACAACTGCTATTCAGTTTGACTACAACACAATAGCTGGACGAATTAGGGAGCTAGCTTTTCTAAACCCTAATGTAAAGTCATTACTTTTAATAGTCAATTATCATGTCCTGCTATGTATGTATTTATTTTTTAATACATCTATTTATGGATTTTCATTTCTTTTAATGGTAATCTGGCAGTACAACAAAGGCTTAGTCTTTTTCTGTTCTCAACATCTTATTGTCTTCTGTTTTTTGACATTTGCAGCTCATGATCACTCTTAGACAAGAGGATACAGATCCAGAGAAGAACCATCACAATGAATACTTTTATGCAGGGGGTTTGGTTGAATATGTGAGATGGCTAAATACTGATAAGGTATTGATGTAGGATACGGGTGAATTGAGTATTTGGGTAATTTAGCGGAAGTGAAAACAATGGAAGAAAACAGTTAATAGGTGATAAAAGACGCCTTGGCTTCACACCAAGGAGTCTCCAATCTCTGGAAAGTAAACTTTTCTTAATATCTCAAATCTGAATTTTAAGAACTACATAGGGAGTATTTATAGCAAACTAAAACCTAGAGATAATAGGATAAAAATCCCTCACTAAAAAAAAAATCCTAATCCACAAAGGAACCAATCCAAATAAACTAGGAAACTTAAATCAAATCCTACTAAAAACTGGAAACTAAAACTTAGTAAATCTGGAAAATCTAGAAATCCTAGTGAAATCTGGAATCTGGAAAAACAATAGTTTTCCTATTGAAATCTGGAAACTAAGATTTCACCCCAACCATGATGATAATGTTGGATTGGCTGATCGTTTCTTCCTTCTTTGGTAAACCTTAAAAGGTTCGTCATAGATGTCCGCATCAGGTATGGTCGACCTAATAGCTTTGCATTTGTTTGTTCTAATTTGACCTATACATATTTACTATTACTGATGTTGCATAAAGGTTCTCAAGTGAGTGAAGTAGACATGTAAAGATTCAATATTAAATCTCCCACTTCTTTCTTTTGAACTCTGGGCTAGGGCTTCTTGTATACTTCCCTTGTACCTGGATTTGTGTATATTAAGAATTTCATTTGTAAGAAATGAATACTTTCAGTTACTGGACATCATTCTATTGTGATCTACGTAGGGTTGATTAGATCTTTTCACCTATATGAATATTCTACAAAAATCACATAATATCAATTTTCTTTGCAACTCCTTGGCATGTAATTAACCACTTGGCCACATGCCTTAAAGTGGATATGATGTTGTGGTATAACGGATGCAAGTGTGTATCTGTATGGACTATTAACATTTAAAATTTATGGATTTTGGATTTCCATCATTGTCTAAAGATTGTTCGTTGACAACTCTTTGATTTAGAAACCGCTTCACGATGTGGTTGGCTTTAGAAAAGAAGTGGATGGAATCACTATTGATGTAGCTCTCCAGTGGTAATTGATTTCATTATATATTCTTATGTATTTTATGTTCCCTTCATCTAAGAAGTAAATTAAATATTTTCATTAAGATTTCTTGTTATAAATTATGTTAAAGTGAATTTTACACGGGATAATATTTGGCATATTGTTGACAAACATTTCTTTTATTACTTGTGATGATATGGTTTTTTCATCTTATACTAGGTGTTCTGATGCATATTCAGATACAATGCTAGGGTATGCTAATAGCATACGCACTGTTGATGGAGGAACCCATATTGATGGAACAAAGGCTTCATTAACAAGAACTCTTAATAGCCTTGGGAGAAAGTCCAAAATTATCAAGGTGCATCCCTTCTCGATTTCTGTTCATTCTTTCCAATAGCAATAACTTCTTGTGGCTTCTCGGTTTAATATTCCCTGCATTTACTTATTTTTATTTTCTGGAAAGGGGGTTTAAAATTTTGTTTATTATTTTAAAAGCAATTCTCCATCATTAAACTTCTGGATTTTTAATATAAATGATCTTGGCGAGAGGGATAGAATGAATTTATTAGAGTATGAATCATAGTTATCATATTCGTACCCAAACTAAACATTGACCTGCTTAGGAGTTGGGACTTTCAGTTTCATCTTTGTCTGTCAGGTACAAATACACTTCTATCACTTTGGGCAATACAATTCTATAATTTAATTTAAGGTCTCTCTCTCTCTCTGTCACTCTCTCACACACACACACACATTTCAAAGAAGGAAGATAAAATTTTGATGTTTATCAAAACAGATAGTCACAAGCGTGAGTAATTTATTGTGTTTCAATTCTGTTATACGTGAAATGTTGTCTCCCTAGGCTAGGTTCCTTTTATATATGAGCATTAAGCTTAGAAGATTTGATTAGCTACAACGAACAAAACTCATTAGCTAATCTAAATATTAATACAAGTATATTAATTAATTTAAAGTTTCCTTATTTTGAGCCACATTATATTTTCTTCCAGGAAAAGGATATCACTTTGAGTGGTGAGCATGTAAGAGAAGGATTGACATGCGTCATCTCAGTCAAGGTTGCCAATCCGGAGTTTGAAGGCCAAACAAAGGTACTACCTGTTTATTGCAATCCTGATGTGTAATAATGATTTGGAGGCACTGTTTCTGTGGACGTCTTAGGCTTTGCCATTTTGTACCCTTATTATGTTGGTTGTTCTGTTTTAAAAGACTAGGCTGGGAAATCCAGAGGTGCGAAGAGTGGTTGATCAATCTCTTCAAGAGTATCTTACAGAATACTTGGAGTTGCATCCAGATGTACTGGATTCAATCCTTTCGAAGTCTTTAAATGCTCTCAAGGTATCCTTCTCGTAAATAAGAATATCACTTTGATACATGAAGCTTACATATAATTATTCTTGAAATCTTTTCCTTATGTCTAATGTTTCTTTTTTTAGGCAGCTCTGGCTGCAAAGAGAGCAAGGGAACTAGTCAGACAAAAGAGTGTATTGCGATCCTCTTCTCTCCCAGGAAAACTAGCTGATTGCTCATCAACAAATCCTGAAGAATCTGGTATGTCTTGCACCATCTTGTATGAAACTGCTATGAGCTTCGCAAAGGAATATTCATTTGGGTTTTCAATTATTAGGTTATTAAATGCTTTTGATTCTAGATTTTCAATCATGTTCTATTTCTATTCATATTTCTAAATTTTAAAATTCTTCTGGTCTTGTTAATTTCACAGTTCCAAGGATGATTGAAAATACCAATTTTTTTCATCAACATATTCCTTGTATTGCATTTTAGTAGCAAACTCTTCTTAGTTGAGTTTATAAGTTCCGAAGTCTGTAGTCACTATTGAATTTTCCAACATAAGCATCATAAACATGATATTTCAAACATGCTTTTAGGACTTTCTCTTTTCCCACTGCTCCTTTTTGGAGAAGTATTTTGTTCAAACATATATTTTTTACTTTACACTACTTAACACATTGGTTATCATTCTTTTTCCTTTACATATATTTTTTACTTTATTTTATGAAAAACATAATTTCATCAAAGAAAAACAGAACAATACAGGGGGAAAGTTGTCCACTGGTCTAACTAGAAGAAGCTAGTTAAACAAAACAACAAAGCCTGCAAAATGTAGCTCAGCAACAATTATACAGGGCAGCAGGCCAAGGAAAGCTAGTGTACAGGAATTCCAATCATACAATTTAGCCTGAAAGGAACTATCCCTAAATTCTGAAGCTACCGACGGCCTAGGGGTCTTCTATCTAATCGTTTTTTTTCTTCGAAAAGAAACATAATTGTATTAAAGTAGGAAACTAATTACAAAGAGTGGATAAGGAATCCACACTCTGGGAAAGAACAAGTAAAAACAAGAAAGTACAACTCAAAGCATCCTTGTGGAATAACCCAAGTAGCTTTTTTTTGGGTCAGAACTACTAAATAGTTTCCACTAAAACTCAAAAGATCCACCTCTTCATCTCTTGCTCTCTCAAAGATTCTTCTGTTCCTCTTCATCCCCAACACATAGTAGATGTTCTAAGGAACTATCGCATTATTATGTTGAACATTAAAATTTTGTTCCTTGCTGTTTTATGTTTACAGAAATCTTTATAGTGGAAGGAGATTCAGCTGGTGGAAGTGCAAAACAGGGTCGTGATAGGCGCTTTCAGGTAAATTTAAAACTGTGCTAGTTTGTAATTTTGACAATATTATGTCTATCAATCACCAGATGATTTTAGAACCTTTTTAAGAGTGATAGCCTGAAATGTTGTATTTTCGTCCTTTAGAATAAACTCATTTCAATTGTGATGTGAGTTGGTAGTTGTTGAGTTTTCCGCATTTGATGACTGATAAATGGGAATGGGATAGAAGAAAAAGTTGTTAAAAAGTTAAATCCTGATAGCATCGCTTTGAAAGCATGGATGCCAAAATTAAATGTTAACCTCACTCCACTTCCATTATGATTGCAGAACCTACTGGTTCAAAAACCACTGTAAAACTACAATTGTACCACTACTATTACTGTCTACAGCAGCAATCATGCTAACTTTGGTTTTGTATCCATAAAGTGCGTTGCTTTAGTCATGACTTTTTGGATTGTATCATAATGATCAGAGAAAAATATAAGCTGATACATTATATGCATAATTTTTCTTGCACTACTCCTGTCTGTTGGCATTCTGACATTTGGCTTGACCAGAATAGTTTATTGCTATGGCTTCTTAATGCATTGGGAATCAGATGCAATGATCAGAAAGTGAAAGCCTTCTTAGATTGGATCATGGATCTTTTCTTTATAAAAAAAAAAAAAAAAAAAGAAGAAGTTATGAGATAGCTGTCTAATATCGTAAAATTATTTATTGCAGGCCATTCTTCCACTGAGGGGTAAAATTCTGAACATTGAAAGGAAGGATGAGGCAGCAATGTACAAAAATGAAGAGATTCAGAATCTAATTCTTGGTCTTGGACTTGGAGTGAAGGTTGAACAAAGTTTTTTATTATTATGGTTATTATTATTTCATTATTATTATTACAATTATCGTCATCATCATCTAAAAAGAATAAGGTATGTAATCTTCTATGTTTCAGGGAGAGGATTTTAAGAAGGAGGCTCTACGATACCATAAGATTATCATCTTAACAGATGCTGATATAGATGGTGCTCACATCCGTACTCTGCTATTGACATTTTTCTTCAGATATCAGGTAGGGAATGGATATTTTGTGCAATTTTTTTTCCCCATGGCATGTAATAAACAGAAAAAGAGAAAAAAAAAAAGAGGAGAACATAACAAACCCGACTTATTTACAATGATTTAAAATATCAAATAATGCAGTAGTTCTTGCTTGCAGAGAGCCTTATTTGATGAGGGCTACATATATGTTGGCGTTCCACCCCTTTACAAGGTTTGTATTTGTATCGGAATTAATCTTAGGGATTTGAAGAATAGTATAAAGTTAAGTCCATTGTTTTTTCTAAAATGACCAGGTTGAGAGGGGAAAGCAAGCAAAATATTGCTATGATGATGCTGAACTTAAAATGCTTCAGAGTTCCTTCCCTCCAAATGCATCTTACAACATTCAGAGGTTTAAAGGTTAGTATGAAAATCATGAAACTCAGGTTTATATATGGTTCCCTGCTTATTGGTAATGCAGTTAAATACACTGCTAAGGGCATATGTATTTGCAAGTCAGTAGGTCTTTTATGGGCATGGGCTGACCAGTGTCCACAATGGTCAGCTGACTCTCCTCATGCCTTAGGCTATACTATCAAAATGATATGTTCGTATTAACTATGATGGGGCAACTAGATAGAGGAGATGACATTGTACTAGCGACTACTAGATGACCAGTGAGTCCTAACTACATTAATGGGGCAACTTTGTGCAGTTTACTAGATAAGGCCGTTTGTCTCCACTAGATCGTATGTTTGATTATTAGAATTCATAGAATTATCTTTTCAACACATGATTTATTCCAAGGTTTGTGAAATTTGTTTATGCTAGACTTCCTGTTTGGACCAAAAGCTACCTTCTAAATTCTAGATCACCAACCACCAGGCACTCTTCTGTAGCAAGAGACAATATGAAACAGTAATAAGAACCTGCTTTGATTATAGAGGAGATGATAATATTATACAAGCAGATTACTGCATGAGTACTTTTGATCTCGTGGTCATCTAATTTTTTATTGACCCCCATGTTTAATCTGGCTTCCATTTGACTTAAAGGTGCTGAAACATTCTTTGTTTCTTTTCACTTTCTTGCACAACCACATTATGTGCGCATTCTTTATCCATTTTTGTTTGGTTTTACTCAAGCTTGGCTCATATGTTTGATAATCCTAAAAAAAGATCTCATGTTTGAACATAAACAAGCTTCTACTCATAAACTAAACATATGCAGCTCTACACATTGGTGTTCCTAGGCATCACACCCCGGACTAGGGTTATAACTTATATCATCCAGTCCTTCGACAATCATCTCTTCTATCGAGTAATCCAAAATTTGTTCTCCATCAAAATAAAACAATTAATCCCATATATATAAAGCTTCTACTTATCGTGGCGGTTGGACTTGGACTGAATTTAGGAGACCATTAAAACTAACTAAAACCCTGGCACCATATAATCACAATTTTAATGTTTCTTCGATAAGGATAACCAGCGGTTATGCTGGCAAGGTTAGAGGGCATTTGTAGATTGTGAATGAGACTGAGTTATACTGTGATGTTGTGCCATATTTCTACTGTATAGTGGTAGAATCCCTAGTGTGACTGTAATCACTGTATTGTTACAAGTTAAAGGGGCAACATCTGTTTCTATAGATAAAGTACATCACCATGTTTATTCCTTGCAAAGTTATTATGTTACAGTGAATTCAAGCTATGGATAACTGACCTTTCAGTTTGAACTAGCTGTTTAGTTATTATGTTGGTATGGTTTCAATGCAGGCCTAGGGGAAATGATGCCCGCACAATTATGGGAAACAACAATGAATCCTGAGCAAAGGCTTCTGAAACGATTAGGGGTTGAGGATGCTGCTGAGGCCAACATTGTCTTTTCGTCCCTTATGGGTGCTCGGGTAAGTAGGGCAAACATAAAGGTTATTGTTGAGTTATGATTCACTGAAGCTGTCTGGTGCTTATATCTGAATTCTAAGGGCTGAACTCGCTCTCTCTCTATCTGTCTCTAAAAAAACAACAAACAAAAAACCTTGCTGGCTTCCAAGGAGTACCTTTTGTTTTTCTAAATCAAAAGTGTCAATTGAGGGATCCCTCAAATAAGCTTATGGGTCAGGATCGGGGGACACACAAAAAGCCACAAATTTATACACACATTTTCAACCTTAAAGCAGTTTTAATGGCTAAGATTGCATTTGAAAAAAAAGTCAATACCCTCAATTTAATCTGGATTTGGAAGATAAGGATAACTTCTTCAATTTAATTTCTTTTCTTTTCTTTTTAAAGTCGAAAAGAAACTTATATTAGAAATTTTATGTTTTTATATATCGAAGATAAGGATAACTTCTTCAATTTAATTAATCTCCTCTCTCCCGTGTTTTCAATTTTTTTTTAATAGTAAAATCCTTCTTCTCCTTCAATCTCGTCCCTGTAAAATATGTTCTTGTGCCATTCTGAAAATGATGAAGTAATACATAGATGACATGCACCCAAAACTGCAGACTTTCAATTTTCAATTTCCTCCTTAATAAGTTAATATCTCTGTAATCCATCAGACTATTAACAAATATATTTTGGATTTGTCTTAGTTCCTGCAAGATATATCTACAGTCTGATTATCCAAGGCATGACAATCCGCTTTGGTGTGTTGTGACAATCCTCTTCTAAGCATTACAATTCTCTTTTCCTGATAACTTTCATAACACAAGATATAAGGCAAAATTTTTTTTATGGGAAGTTTATATGCGGGTGGGTAAGACCACCATCTACCTTATTGTTTTTCCAGAATACAAGAAGGATTTTCGCAGAAAAATTAAAGGAAGGGGTGGGGGGGTGTTGTGGTCTTGTTTTTGTCAAAGAAGAAGAAAGGTTAGAAAATACGGGAGGGAGAAAAGAGAGGAAAAAAAAAAAAGAATGAAAAAGCTATTAAATATTGTCATTCCCGAAAAGGGAAGAATACAAGAGATGTAATAGTGAAAAAGTTATATTAGCATTCATCTCCACCGTTGAAAGTGGTAAGATCTAAAGGTCTTAAAAGTGTGTCAAAATTTGTGTTAAAAAATGTGCCCCCCGATCCTGACCCTATATATAAAAAAAGATGGTATACATGATGGAACTGAATTGCCTTTGATTTTGTAT
Organism: Prunus kanzakura; assembly: GCA_020521455.1. Taxonomy (NCBI): domain Eukaryota; kingdom Viridiplantae; phylum Streptophyta; class Magnoliopsida; order Rosales; family Rosaceae; genus Prunus; species Prunus kanzakura. Next base: position 65,479 of record BPUM01000945.1, read on the forward strand.
CATCTTATATGTACCTGTTTTAAGGTTCTGGTTCCCAGCTTTCATAAAGAACATATCATTGAGTGAAATGCCAGGATTGACATGAAATTGTGCTTATTTATATTTTAGGTGGACTACCGGAAAGAACTCATAAAGAATTCTGCAAGCATGGTCAACCTCGATCAATTAGATATTTAAGGGAGCCATTAATCCAGAGAAGACGAGTTGTGAAACTGTTACCAGTTTGCAGACAAGCAGAAACTCTTATCACAGTTCTCAAACAAAGGTTTTTTTGTTGTATTTTTTGATGTATGGACTTGCTCCCTTTTAGCGGGGCAGGTTGCTCCACAGTGGGGCAGAGTTTAGGTAGGGTTTTAGAGGTTTTGTTGTTTAGTGTAGAGAATGCTGTTTACTTATGATTTATATTATTTGCATTGGCATGGCCACCTGTTCAATTTCTTGAAATCTTATTATTTGTCAAATGTTGCGAAATGCGAGTAAATGAGACTCAAAAATATATTGGGATGGCAATGAAGATTTGAAGCCCAACAGATTGAGGTTGTGGTAATTTATAGATAAATACGATATACTTTTTAGAGAACTTATGGTTTATTCATTTTCTACGTTTTTCATATTAATATTTTGCAAAGATACATGTATTATTTACATATTTTAATTCGTATTAATGAAAACAAAAGACTATAAATAACCAAGTTTAAATAAATAAACTTCAATTTTTATATAATAGCCGGATTTTTCACCGTATGTTTTTAAGAAATTTGCCAAATATTTAATGTTTTTAAGAAATTTGCCAAATATTGTACTAGTTGGACCTTTAATGGAGAGAATATGCTGCAAGGATTCGAATACGTTGGAAAGTAGTCTTAAAAATATGAACTCTTCCTCCTTTTGAAGAAACAAACACCACAAAAACACCAAGACTGCCCCCAAAATCAAAACACTCTTACCTCAGCGGTGCCTTGAAGGTAATCCAGTAAAGCCCTTCACCCAATTTGCCTCAATGTGAGTAGAAAACCTTTCTTGTTAGATTTTATTTTTATTTTTGTTTGAATTTGAGCATCGGAGTTCTTAACGCTTTGAACTAAAAGGTTTTCAATGCATTGGAAAGGAGGTCTTGTTTGTAATTTTCTTTATTTCATCTTCTGTGACTGAAAATTATATGGTTTAGTTGTGGGAGCTCCATTTGTGTGACTGAATGACTAAGATTAACCATCAAAATTGTGTTCTGATATAAAAGATCTCAGCCATTTCTTTTGTGGCAACAGCATTTCCATTTACAAAACATTTTCTCATTTATGTTTCGATTCAATTAACATAATAAAAAGGTTATAAGAAAAGAAATAAACATGCCTGTGGAGAATGTGATGCATAAAATTAAAAAGTGCCTTGAGAAATGAAACCTCTTTGGGGACTGCTTTCTTAAAGAACCTTCAAATCTTTAAGATTTTTCAAAAACGTCTCTCCAACAATGGAGCCAGACTTAACAAATACAGCAGGACAGCCAATTGGTGCTTCTACTGTGGCTTCAACACCCTGCTTTCTAAACTGTTTTCCAGTCCATATATGTTGCCAAGTACAACTTTCACCTGTTGGAAAATAGGCCTTAACATTATTTTTGCCCTTGTCTAAGACAGGCACCACTAGAATCTCAGTACCGACCAAAAACTGGTGGTAGCTCAAACTGTGCACATGTTCATCATCTGGGTACTGCAGAAATAGGTGGCGGCATACGGGAAGACCTTTTTGAGCTGCTACCTGCAATGCAGAGAGTGAAGTTTGTCAGATTTTCCGGTGAAGTTACTAGATGCATATACAATTAGTATACAAGAATTATGGAATTACCTGAACAAGCTGGACTCTGTAGAACTTCCAAGCTTTATAGATTTTAGCAAAGCGTGCAAAATGGGATAGAGTCCGGTCATTTGAGTAGAATTGGCTGTTGCAAGATGGCTTGTTTCCCTAGTTGCAGAAGATATTTAAATCAGTAGCTGATAAGATCATACATGCTATTGCATTTAAGTGGAGCAATTAAAATGTTCTGACAAAAAATTCATGAAAAGCATTATTAGTTATAGCTGTCAAACCTTGCTTCTTTGTTGGCAATGTATCTACTATCTCTAATTGTTTTTACATTGTAAGTGTGTGCTGAGTATTCGGCAGCTCATGCAAATTAACTGATCTATATACCAACCTTCTTTATTCTCTAATGAAAGCATAATCATGTTAGAGTTGTTAGCTTCATCTCATATCAGTCATGACAATGATACATTCAGTAAAAGGTTTGATCCAGGATGTAGCAAGATTGTAATTTTGTTTTTCTTGATTTTACTTAGTAATGGTGATGATTAATGACAATAATGATGCTTTTGTATTTCAGGTGTCAGACATTGAACTTACTTCATGCGTCCGGAAAACAGTTGTGAAAGCATTTAGCTCCATCCATCGCAAAAGCAACTCTTCACTTCTTCGGTAATTAATAAACGGTAAGTTTACAGCACAGTACCCTCCAATATCACTGTGATTAAAAGCATACCCAGAAATTCCACTGCTGAGTAGACCAACAACAGCACTCTTTATTCCATCATGAGTCTGCCAACTTACCATTTGGTCTCCTTCCCAAAATAGCATCCCCCATTTGGGACTATCTCTGAAACCAGCCCTCATAAAAAATACCAAGGCCTCCTCTGGGTCTTCTTCCTCCTTACCCACGCGGTTAGCTTTCCATTCTTCTACAAACTCTCTGTTTATTTGAGCCCACAGCTCTGGGTATTTGTTGTGGGCTGAAATAGGATCTTCACCTGAAACGGTGAGTCATAATCATTAGAATACCCTAAATAGCTTTTGGAAATATTAAGTGCAAAACAAAACACTATTAGCTTTGATCATCTTGACAGTTTGTTAGGACTGAATGAAACTTTCAGAATGTAGGGGAGAGTGAATTGACAAAATACTGTTTTTCTTTGAGCTGAAAAGGGAAAAGTGAACCAACCAGTTGCAAGATGATTGAACCCCTTATTATAAGCTCTGACAGAAAACATACTCATTCCTAATGCTTCGATTCTATGGAAGAGGCTTAACTAATAGTTTAGTAGGTAGTATGACTGTATTACAGACACAAGGAAATAACCCCTCGAGAAAATTTGTTACAAATATGTCAAGCCCGACTCATAAAAAAATATAAATAATTACGAATTCACTCGAGAGTCTCTAGTTTGCTCATTCTTTTGCTATTGGCATCAGAACCCAGCATGATCAAAGCGATTGCCACTTTAAGTGGACTGTTCTGAAGAATCAAGTTGAGATATAGAACCTGAATAGAGGGAGGCATCCACAGGCAGGCCTTCACCAAAATCAGCCATCCATCCTCTGACTCCATCATCCACCATTTCCTGAAGAATCTGCTTGAACCAACTTGCAGTATCTGGATGTGTCAAGTCCAACATTCCTACATCAAAAGCTGTATTTGGAACCATGTATGGCTCTCCAAGCTTGTCTTTCACTAAAATGTCCAACTTCTTTGCTTCCTCAAAGAGGTTTCTTCTTCTATTTGGCTTCTCATGACACTGTGAAATCAAGTAAAAGCTTTCAAACAAAGTTACAGTTTTTATTCCTATCAGCTCAGATTTTGCTGCAGGAGAGACATTGCAATCATTTCACTTAAGAAGGAAAGGAGCAAGATCAGAAGAGCATGTTTGCGCTTAGGATAAATGATGGTATAAGCCTTCTTACAGTGATGTAACATACTAATTGTTAAGAGGTGAGTAATTGCGAGAATTGTATTAGAAGAGTTTATTGAGAGGCATCATTGAGGGAGATGATATTTACCGGAGCTAGACATGGGTTGCAGTATGTCATCACTTTGATATGCTGAGCACTAAGATCTTTATTTAGTTGTTGCCATCCCATATACCTTGTTGAATCTACTTCCCAATTCCACCATAGTTGTGAACCAACGAATGTCTCTCTCTGGCCTACCCAATCCTGTGCAACAATTATTACAGCGTTATAATGTACTCGCAAAAATCTGCAACTTCCAACTATTGTAATTCTAAACTTTTCCAAAATGTACCTCCTTTGGAAGCAAACTATAATTTAAATGCATTGAATTTGAAATGGCTCAGCAATTGATACGGATATTTAGATTTGCAATACAGAAATGGGACCATTGCAAGTCTTGAGCAAATAATTGATGGAAAAAAACTATGGTTTTGTATGTTCTGGATATCTTGCTTGTGTGCATGTTTGTATGCCCGCAATATTTAAACGTATTTATATTATTTTTGGAGCAGGGACGTGCATTACCTGCAACCAAAATGCTGAAATAGGAGCATTGTAAGTCTTGAGCTCATTCCAAATATGGCGTACAGAATCTGTGCCACCCTGCATGCCAACGACAGCTCCAGAAATAATCCAGTCAGGAAGTTTAGGAGGTCTCCCAATGGTCTCAGTGAAACACTCAATGAGCTCACATGGTGAAGTTCCGTGCAATATCCGTCCCTCAACTGAATTTCCAAGTATCTGCAAGCTCCAGTATACATAAAATGGGAAACTGCAAGTTTAAGATCTTGAATGAGACCAGTTTTGTTTTTTACTTCAAAAGAATCATGGATCATTTCTCTAGCTCTCAGATCTTTATTTATTTTAGAAACTCTTGTATTTACTCATCTGACATCATATGTAAATGCTAATCCTTCACTTGTTCTTGCTAACGACTGTTGGCCTCAAATTTTGAAAATCCAACTTTGAATTTCTTTTGTTTGGATCAATTCCAAATGTAAAATGGCATTAAGACAGCAAGATGCAATAGTTATGCAACAATACCTGTATCTGAACTCTATCTTGCTTTGTTAGATCAAATATGGAATAATCATATCCTTCGAGGTAAAGAGACCTCATCTTTGAAGTCATATAGAATGGAGAAGGAGCGTAGGTCGTACTCCAATTGCCCCCAGCCCTGCATTGACGATGAAATGTATTGAAATAAAAAATTGTCAAGTCATTAACTAATTAGAATCAGATGGTTGAATAGCTAAGCTAGCCTTCTGTTTACCTGTAGCTGATCAAGTTAGCTGCAAAGGTAATAGGTTGATCCCCTCTCCCAATACCTTGTTCCTGAACCAAAATGGGCACCCTTTTGCCTTTAAAATCCATGTGAGAGAATTGCTCCCCAAAACCATAAAATCTCTCATTTTCTTCACTTGAATATGTCAAGCAAACCCTGTTGAATTCTTTGACTTCTTCAGCCTTCAGTTCCTCTAACTCTTCCTCCGATGAGGAAACAAACACAAACCCTCTTGGCCTTCCAGAGGACCTAAACCACCTAAGCCTGCGTTTCTGGAACTGCCCCAGCCTTCTCCTAAAACCCTTGTATCTTCCTGAAGCAGCTGGAGAAGCTTTTGTGCGGAATTCAAAGTTGGGTTGTCCAAGCTTCACCTGGAACCCAATTTGATTACTGTTTTTCTGCTCAAACAAAACCCAATACCTTGCACAAGTAGAAGGTCCCTTTCCCTCAAATTGTGCATTTTCAAGAGTTCCAGATTTCTGAGAATGCTTCTTCTTCCTTCTCATGTTGAAAACCCAGCCAGTTACAAGCACCATAGGGAATTGGGTACCTTTAGAATCTGTTTTCTGGTCCACATCCAAAAACCCAGATGGAGAATCTTGATCTTGAGCCTCTAGAGAGTGATCAAACTGATCGATCACCCTTATATCCTGAATGGTTTGGTGATGGCAAACCAAATGAAGCTTTCTGTCCTTGACAACAAAGGAACCCCTGCTTTCTTCCACCTCTGTTTCTGCCAATGCTGCAGAAACAAAAGCTTGTCCTGGAATGGTGGACCAAATGGCTCTTTTGGGCTGCGATTGGTGATAAATTGAGAGAGACCCACCATTGTTGGAGCTCCAAGAGAGCTGAAAATCCTTGCCAATTGAGAATTGCTGGTGTGAAGGGACTGTTTGGGAATTGAACAAGAGGTTCCCTTGGATGAGAGGGAGAGATGCAGGTGTGGAAGGAAAAGGATTGTTGAAATGTTTGTGGTGTTTTTTGGTGATTTTGAGGGTTGTCATTTGGAATTAAAGAAATCACGAAAGAGATGATGGTGCATGCAAATGCAATCTTAAATTCCTATGTATATTTTGTTAACTTATTGGTATAGAATGCAAAATGAGAAGATTTTTCCATGAGCTAGTTCTGTTGGAGGTGATCATTCATAGATGCACAAACGTTAGAAAAGACCTCTACTTTAACGTTTGCAGACAGTTTTAGTCGAGGATGAGAACTGAGAAAGGTAGCCATTTACTTGTACAAGGTTTTGATTTCATGGACATGCCAACAAAAAATGTGTCCAAACTGACCAAACTACTACATGTCCAAATTGAATTTCCTCTTTTGCGCCCACTTGATGAGAAAGGTAGTGTCTGCTTCCTTCCCCGTCTTTTCTAACTGTGTTCTTCTGTTATCATAATTTTACTTCCGTACAATCTGAGGTGCATTGTTCGAATTTTCTTTCTCCCAATATCGTTTGTATAAAAACATAATAGACGTCTTATTAAAAAGAAATGGTGTTTTCTTGCTTTCCGTTGTATTTTTATTAGGTCCCAACTTTCATGGCATGGGATGAACCTTTTTTTCCACCCCATTTAGTCAGTACTACCCTGTTATTTAATTAAAGTTTTGCTTAATAATGAATTTTTTTATGGATAATACATGAATGGTAATTTAGTTTAGGCCTTCTAATTTAAAGACGATATACCCAAAGAAGTGAAATTCATGATATTGTTTTAGCACTAAGCGGGTAAGAATTCGACTCTCATCCTCTATTTTTATGCATAAAAAGTTAACAAAAAGAAGTCGTAATTTTTTTTTTTTTTTTTTTGTGGCTAATAGTTTAGGAGAAGATTGGCTGCTCTCATAACCAGCGTCAAGGCATACCCACAACCTCAAGCCGTAATTTTTTCTTTTCACCAAGTGAAATTGATGATGTTTGTGTTTCTTTTCAATTGCCTAACAAAGAATTAAAGTCAACAATATCCAAACGAAACGTGCAAGTTGCATTTACCAAGTTTTGTTCTTTCGTGTAGCATGATTCTCTTTTGCGTGAAGCTTGAAATCACAAGAACTTGCATTTTCCAAATGAAATGAATCTCAACTCCGTCGAATAGTATTTGTGCATGACAATGTATGCGGTCCTATTTATGCATTAGGTTCATTTGAATGAACCTGGACGCAAAAACAAGCACCATTCATTCCCACACACACCCATGCACAGTGCAATTTTGGTTTAACATTTTTTGTTTTCTTTGAAGAAAAATCTGTTTCGTGTTTGCAGATTGCTCATTCTATTGTCCCTCAACTTCTGTCATTGAAAATGCATGTTCCCATGTTCTAGGGAAATGTACATATATTGAAATGCATGTGCACGTGCGATGAATGCTTGGCTAGCCGTCACTTTTTCATTTTAATTTTTCTTAAAAAGACAAATACAAATATACGTTTGAGAGTGCTTTTGAAAGGGTTAAAAGTAATTTCTGACAACCAAAAAAGTTTATTACAGCATTTGACAGTAAACTTTAAAAGTGCTTCTGCGTGAGCGCACTTTTTGGAAAAACACTTGAATTTCTTATGAAAATTTAAACGTTATTATAATAAAATAATTTTTATTTTTATTTTTTAAAAGCATTTATGAGCAAAAGTACTTCTTAAAAAAATAGTTCCAAACGAGCTTCGTTTCTAGTCTCCGCCTAATTAATTGCAATGCAAACCTACATGCTTCCTCACTTTAATAGAATATAATATTCCAATAATTGTAAACTTCATACTTAACCCTCCATTTCATAAGGACTAGAAGTGTGATCTCTGAGTAATAGTATATCCTAAAATTGGCTCCAATTAATTATTTATCTTTTCCCTTCAAGCTCTTGACCCAACAATAATAATAAATTAACTAGAAAACACTCCACTAAAGAATTTATTAAGCAACATTTTCCAAAAGTTAGAAGATTTTGTACAACGCCCAGCAAGACTCAGTGACGAAAACCTCACCCCTGGCATCATATACAAGAACTATATTGGGAATGAATTAACAATTATTGCCTAATTGATGTCAAGCACATGATTATGAGATTCACATTAATATGTTTTTTATGGAAGACCACTTTAAATGTATCACGTTATATAACTAAAGGAAATTGTAGAGAGAAATGAGGAGTAGAGGAAGACAGTAGAAATTAGTCTTTAAAACTTGTCATCTTCTTCTTTGCTGATCACCTATTTATAGGCTTACAATGATAAGAAGCTAACCCACAAATTATAAGTTAAAGACTACTAATTACAATACTAATAACAAAGGTTACAATATATCAAAATGTGGAGGTAATTGATGTAATAGTGGTCATCCATATTCTATGTATTTATAACTTAGGACATATTTTATTGCATTTGGAATTGTTCATCAAGGCCAAAGACTTTGAAAGAGTAGGGTTTCCAAAAGACGTATTTTGCTGAAGGTATTGGTAAAGTAGAACAGTTGTGAAGAGGTTCGGGTCGGGTAGATATTTGGTTCTATTACTGCACCTAAGGGTAAATGCTTTTAGTCACTTGAGATACAAGCGGCTGCATTTCGATTTTCTTCTATACCAAAAAACTGTAAAAAAATTCAACCATGCACAAAGCTGCAGTTGATGAGCAAACAGTCGAGTTATGCATTCAAATCAAGAATGACTTGAAGGGAGCTAAAGAATTATACTTCAGAATCAAAATCGCACATTCATGCCCTGCAAACCTCACAGCAGCAAGATGGTCAAACTCAAGCTCAACATCGCTAAATATCCACAAGGTTTTGCCTTACATTAAAATGATCCTCCAACATGGAAAAACTAGTTTCCGAATATAAGATTGAAATAGATGGAAAAGACAATTTTAAACCTTATATGCTGACCCTACAAATTTACTGGCAGATAGTTGCTCACAGATCAAGGATTCAAGGTAGACATCTATGGTAAACTACTGGATACCAAGAGGAGCCATCAAATTCCTCAATCAAGCAAATCAGACGCCGCTGTCTTCTTAAATGGGTCAACTTGTGCCAGCTGTGCCAGTAAAGTTTTGTTGGGAAATATATTATCTGCCTTCATCCTCTCCCAGATTCCATAAGGTGAAGTTTTGGCATTTATATAGGCCTGAATTAGAGATTGGAACTGACGAAGTCGACCCGTATAACCAGCCTGTCTCATCCTATAAAATATCTTTTCTGCGTTATGGGTGTCACCTTTCTTTGAATATTGCTCCATAATGGTCATGTAAGAATTGAACAGTGGCTTCATCCGGTTCGTCTGGGCAGCCTTCTGCAACATAGAGTCAGCTTTTTCAAGCTCACCTGCTCCCACATAGAGTTTCACAAGTGCATCCCAAGTTAACGGGCCGATGTCACAATTGCTATCTGCCATACGCTTAACAAGATCTTTACCCTTGGTGAGCTTCTTTCCATTTGCATAGACCTTCAAAAGCACATAATAATGCTTTGAAGAAAGTTTCTTAAATGTATTTGACATCTTCTCGAAAACTGCCTCTGCTTCTTCAATTTTATTCAACTTTCCCCAAGCTTCAATTGCAGCCATGCACTCTTGAAGCCGAGGATTTGACTCACAGACCTTCCAAACTCTCTCCACTTCATCAACCTGTCCCAACTCAGCATAAAGAGGAAGCAAAGCTTGACAAGCCCAACGGTTCTCTTTTAAGTTTCCGCCTTCCATATCTTTCAAAACTGCCTCAGCTTTTTCTTTAAGCCCGCCAGCAGCATAGTGCTTAGCCAAGGTGGCTTTTACAGTGATGTCTGGCTCAAAGCCTTCAGCCTTCATTGTCTCATAAACTTGATCCATTCCAGTCATGTCATTGCACTGGCCTTTGGTATCTATTAAGAGTTTATAAGTAAAGGCCGTCGGCTTGACATTTTCTTTCTCCATTAACAGTAATACATCTGCCATTTTCTTCTTGTCAAGCCTCTTGTAGATGAGTAGCAACTGGTTGCAAGTAAATGGTGTGACTGGGAATTCCAGGTCCTTCATTTTGTTGAAAATTTCTTCAGATTTCTTCAAATTGTTGGTAGAGACAGCGTTTGCCAACAGGGTTCGGTAAATTAACTCACCTCTAAAGGATGCTGGGATTGTCTCAATGTATTTCTCTGCCTTATAGAGGCCACGTACTTTGGCAATTAAGTCAACGCGAGATGCATAATCTCTTTCAACAAATTCAATCTGCTTATGTTCCTCCAACCACTCTGAAAGCTGCAAAGTTGACAAAGCATCACACAATATCAAGGTTCCGTGACCACAAATTCATGCTTTTAAGGAACTAGGAAGCAAACACAAGAAAAGAAGATGCACTTGTGGTCCAAGAATATTACTACCATTCTCATTATATATCTATTGAGAAAACAAAACTGAACAGGAAGTATAACTATGAAAAATTTGTTCTGGTTTAAATCAAACTATAAGATAAACAATGGGAGCATAAGCGGCCAAATGAGAATGCCATAGTCATTTCAACATAAACCACAGAATTTCATCAAAAGTATCTGACAATTCATGACTTCAATGCCTATTTTTCTTTATCTGCCATAAAAAATTAAGAAAAAGGACTCAAAACGATAAAATTAATGATGTCACCATTTAATTTATCAAAGCGATAAACAGAAAGTCTATTAACATAATCAGTACTTATATGCCATTGCATTTCGCAACCCAATTGCACTTTCTCTCATTGCAGGGGGTAATCATACATTTTCCTTTAAACGAATGAAATACTCAATAGTCAGTACTAGAACCAGAAAGCACAAACCACATTCAACATTTGAAACCCTCTTTGTAAAGCAAATTACAAGTGCTAAAAATTACTGTAAACCAATGTAGACAATAATTGTTAAACCATAATGTCTTGAACATAATAACTAGTCCTCAAGACTGTATGACAATGATATAGTAAAAGGAAAATAAAGCGAAACATGTGAGAAGCAAAGACTTTCACCAGACTCTGAAACAATAATGGATTTAATCGGACTATGAAATTAGAAATTAGAATTTAGACAAAAGTTTAAAGACAATGGTAGAAAAAATATTAATCATTATAGGTGACATATCTTAAGAAAAAGAAAGAGATTTTTGAATTAAGGACATGCTCAAACCAAACAGGAAAAGGGCAATAAGTCAAACTTTAAAAGTAAAGGTTCATAAAAAGTTCTCACTTTGAGGATGGATGATTCTAATAGTAATAGAAAACCCAGCCATGCCATGTTACCTTCTGGTTACAAGTCCTCTACACATTCATTTTTGGGTCTGAATCCTTTTTACATACAAAAGGGCTGAACTTAAGATTATTTTCTAATAATTGATAGATTGAAAGTAACACTTCTGTTAACTTTCCAAACATAAAGATCACGAAATCGAAGTCTTGCAAAGATATAATGATTTATGAATATGATAACTCATCTGTTGGACACAAATACTTAATCTGTAAATGGAAATGTTCGAGACAAAAACCATACAGTCCATTGTCTGTTTTACTTAAAAAACAAAGAAAATTCTGGTAAGCAAGAACTAAGTAGACCTGATGCAGTAGCTACAGCTTGGTTAGAAAAGCACCCTCTTTGGAAGCCTAAGAATAAGCCCATTCGGCCAACTCAAAAATTAAAACATTTGCGTCGAAAGGGAAATATCCATGGTAGTGCAAGAATCAGGAAAATAATGAAATTAATAACTGAGTCAAGAGTCTATTAATTTGGGTCTCATGAAAACACAGTGTCTTTAAGTTTTCTAGGATTCTCCTATGATTTTAATATTTCAATGAATCATTTGCTATTTGTAGAAGTCATTGAACGTTCTATTTGAAGCCTAAAAATACGGCTATCTGTTGTGAGCAGATCAGACTGGAATGAATGAAAATTAAAGGCTTGCGGAAGGCTTGGTGCTTGGTGTGTCTTTTATCTTCTTCTCTCTCTTCTTTCTAAATTCTTCTTGATAACTCTGCCTTCTCTAAAATTACTGCAATCTCAACCTTCTTTGTTCTCTATATATTTTATTTCTCCAAATTTCTATCATTCTAAACCCACACCATACTCAAACACTTACCCTTGTACTGTCCTGCATCAAGACCTGTTCAATATTTACAAACATACAGAACTAAGACTAAAGATTTGCATTATGATCTGAGATGTATAAGTTTTTTGGTGGAAACAATATGTGCATGGTGGTAGGGAGACATGCTGTCATGGGCATATTTTATGTTGGTGTGAATGGAGAGGAGTTGAAGAATTTTTTAGTGACCATGGGATAAAGTTAGTTTTCGGATTTCCCTTTAGGAGTTGTACCTTTAAAGGCTATAATTCTATGATTGGATTTCTGCTGCACACTACTTTTTGTTGGTCTTTTGCAATGTAAGGTTGGTTAGTCTTTGTTAAATTGTTTAGCCAGCACCTTCTACTAGAACATTGTACAACTTGTCCTCTGTATTATTCTATTATTTTACAATGAAATTCTGTTCCTAATAACTTGTACTCTGTATTATTCTATTATTTTACACTGAAATTATGTTCCTAATAGAAAAGAAAAACCAAAGTCTAAAGACAGTATATTATGCACCAACACGTGGAACGTAACATTTTGGACAACAGAAAAAGACCAAGCCCTAGCTATACAAAACATTTTTGGATATTTGAGTTTGATGCAACTGCTATATTTAACAAATTCACACACAATGCTGCAGGAAGGCTCACAAAGCAGCAGCTATGTTCAGATACTGTGATAATCAGCTATGTTGTGATATATGTATAGTATTATAGTATATACACTAAAATCCAAAATGATTTTGACAGAACAAATTTATGCAGCTAAGACCAAAGAAAAATCATTGATATTATTGTCTAATTATCAACATCTTCATGTACAGATAGAAATAAAGTCAAATCACCTGTAATGCCCTCCCAAACATTAGACGCTTGCGAAAATTGAACATGGCCAGCGATATCTCTGCCCTATTTAGATCATTTCCTGCTTTAACCCACTTATCAAGAGCTCCATGAACAGAGAACCCAGGGAAAGCTAAAATGGCCTTGAACAGTGCTGAAACATTCCTTTTCCTTGGTGATCTTTTCTCAGTTGAATCAGCCCCATTCTCTGACAACTCCAATTCATGTTGAGAAGGCTCAACTTCTTCTTCATCTTCAGAGAGTTCTGGTTCAGAAATTAATTCAACTTCATGTTGGGAAGCCTCAGCACTAGGTAGTGTTTCTAGTTCGGAAAACCCATCTTCCAAGTCATCTTCCTCTCCACTGCTTTCTGCACCAGCTTGTGAAGAAAAGCTGCGTCTATCCACTGAGAAGTTCCAAGAAACTTGTGTTGTGTAGTATAATCTCTTGGATGACAGGCATCCATCAGGCATTGATTTACAGGACTCATGGAAACAAGCATCCTCTTGTCCGTAGGTAATTGGTAGCTCCAAATTAGCACAACATGCACGAGAACTTCTTATGTTAAATGCTTGGTTCCTGGCCGTAAAAGGAAAACTAAGTATCACATTATATCACAAAACAAAATAATAGGCAACATAACGTAACCAAAAAATAAAGAATTTTACTAGCACACAGCCTGGAAAAAAGCAAAATGAAATAAATAAAAATAGCAGGGCATATATACTAAAAATGATATACATTATAAGATTCATAAGATGGTAATGGGAGTCGAGCTTCTACTAGTACAATCATATTATGAATTCCTGCGAGACAAAAGAAAGATAACATTGTATCTTTAAGAAATATTACAGAAACGATGGTAACTTCTCTGGTTGTTATTCTCTATATTAAGACATCCAGAGAGATACAACATCAGAAATTATGTTTCCATATCTCATAGTCTGTAAGACAGTTTTTAATAGGGTAGGATAAAAAGAAACTAACTTTCCCAGTCTCCTTCACTCCATGAATTCCGTTCTTTTTCCTCTGATTTTGTATTTGCTTCTAGAAAGGTAGCATGTAGAAAACATTTATTTTTAATATCCTTCAGAAAATTCTCGCTTTCATTTCCGATAGAGTTAATTAATTGCATATACAAGATAAACTAACACTAGTAAACAAAATTCTAAAATAAATAAAATAAAATAAAAACACAGACGCCCATAATCCACGCTCTTAAGTAGGAAGACCCTAAAACCTGTGAAACCCATAATTTAAATTCCGTCCCTTAAACCTTTAAAACTACTACGATGAACACAGGAACCCTAGAACGAAAGAGGTAAATATATACCTGAGAGGAAGAGAAGCACGACGAAGAGCCCACATGGCGACAGTGAGCAAATCAGAAACCCCTAGCAGGGAAAATGGAAATGGCGGTGCTGATTTAAAGAAAAAACGAAACCTCAGCTCAGAACCTGACCCTCTCTCTCTCTCTCTCTCTCTCTCTCTTAAACCCTAAACCCTTTTTGGTGGGCTGGCTTGGAGTCTTGGACTGTATAGTGAGCTTCCATATTAGTAAACTAGTAAACTATATAGTGAGCTAAAACTAAAGCTCCCAAGAAATTAACACTTACCCATTTTTGCTTTGGGTAAAAAATAAAAAAAATTCATAAAAACCCTATGGAAAGGAGAGAACCAAATACAGAGCCCAAATATGAGAAGGCCGAACAATGAATGAAAACAAGGTTAGCCCAAATGGATAAGGCCCAAACCAGACAGAAAAGAACCACTCCAAAAGCTAAAGACGAAGGTACTCTTCTGTTCTTCCCTGACGCACAAGAAGGAACTCTTCTGCTGTTCCTTCACGCACAAACGTTGATCCGAACAGACGAATCTGAGAGCACGATTATTTTGACGCACAGCAAAGCATTGGTGAGTCCTCTTCTTCTGTCTTCTATTTCTTCGTCTTTCTTCTCCTCAATCAAAAGCTTTGAGAAAGAAAACCCTAGCCCCCCTTTTCTATTTTGTCGAACCAGGAAGGAGACAGAGGGTTGAGGTTGGGGTTAGGGTTTTGGGTATGTGTTTGGGCCTTATAAATTGCCTTAACGTGAGCTGAGTTTTAATAGTTTCATTTTCCATGCTAACCTAATGTAATTGGTGCTGTCAGGTGGTAGCCATCATGGATTCAAACTTCGACTCTCCACCCGCTGCAGACGGTGGTGATGCAAAAGCAGCATTTCGCAAGCCTGCAACTGATGCAGCCAACAGGAAGTACCGGCGCCGTTCTCCAGTTGGCGGTTCATCTCCCTCTGATGGTCAGTTTTCCAAATTTTTTGTTTCCATTTTCACAAGTTAAAATGGTGCTGAGGATTTATCGAAAGGCTTTTTTTTTTTTATAGCGAATTTGACAATTTGACTTAGCACTTGCTTAATGTATAAGTGGTGGTGCTGATTCTACTTACTGCTCTGCATATTGTAATTTGATGCTTGAAGTTACTAGAAGGACGGTTGTATCAATTGATTTCTTTCTTTCAAGTTTTCATTTTTATCAAAATGTATGCACAGTCGGGTAATCTAGTGGCTCAAAGGTGGAATGATATGGGTTTTTTTTTTTTTTTTCCATTTCCGAGTCAAAATATGGGTCATTGTAAGAAGTCTGTTGGTGTCGTGCAAAAAAAAAAAAGTTTCCATTAACATTATTTTTTTCCAGGGAGTCCTATGCATGAGCATAACTGTAGCCCAAAAAATTCAAGGGAAGTCCCTGGAAAAATCTCTGAATATCAAACAAGAAGGAGAGATGATGGGAGGGAATTAGAGAGGGATTCAAACAGGAGGTATTATGGAAGAAGCAGTGATTCCTACCGGCATTCTGATAGACAATCCTCCAAAAGTTCGCATGGGTACTATAAGCATGATGACTGCATCAAACATGAAAAACACGCTGATGAAGAAGATAAAAATTATCAGAAGTTATCTTCTCGTTCTGCTAGGGAGTCAAGAGGTAGTGCTCATTATGATCATATTAGGTCAAGAGACTATTCAAGAAATTTGGACAAATATTCTCGTGATAAATATGATGGTTCTGGATATAGGAACAAGGATAAAGATAGAGAATCTTCATTTCCTGAGAACCAGAAATATAAAGATAAGGACTCATCATCTCTGAGAGTTGGATCTGGCAGGAGACATGGGCATTTTGAAGAGATGGAAGGGGAACGAGACAGGCATGCATTGGACAGAGATGTTCAGGATGAGAAAAAGGATTACCGTAGGAATTCAGATGATTATATAAGTGAACGGATTTTCTCATATGAAGAGTCCAAGGGGCAACGAAGTGACTCAATTTCCAGGAGAGATGAAGGTAAACATCGCATGAAAGAAGGTTACAAGAGTGAATTAAAGGAATTGGATGATGACAGCGTTTCCAAAGAGCAAAGGAAGAAATATGATGATAAGGAAACTAGTAGGGGCAACCGAATTACTAGAGAACCATCAGAGCGGTCTGCAGATAAAGATTATATAAAGAGCGAAAATCAAGAATCTACTGCAAAAAGACCGAAGTTATTTAGCTCAGAGAAGGGTATTGATGGTCGAAAAGATGGTAATGGTTTATTTATGTTTCTGTATTTGATTTTAATCCTTAAAAGTGCTAGTCTAAGTCTGTTCTCCAATGATGTTACTCTTTGTTTAGTTTCAAAGTTCACAACTACAGCGGATGGAAGGGAGTCTTCAAGTTCCAAGCAAGTTCAAGAAGATGAAATGACTACTGCAAAAAGTCAGTCCAATGATGCGGAGGCTGCTAATGATATAAATGCTGCCAAAGTTGCTGCGTTGAAAGCTGCTGAATTGGGTATGTGGTACCTTTTTTAAATATTGCATCCACAGGACAACTTTTGGCATGAAACCAAATATTGACAATATACTATATGATTGTTATACATACCCATACCAAAATATATTATATTGACACATACACACAACAACTCGGTTCTGTTAAGTAGCTAAAGGAGCTAACATAAGTTGTTAATCTTAGGTTGTGAGATCTTCTTTTACTAGGATCAATGACTGAAAGTGCAAGTGTTTAATCTCAAAGATTATATACTTATTTTTCCTGTTTTTTGAATTCGTTACTAGCACCTGGGTATGTGCACAGTAGATTTTTAGTGAGGACTTAAGTTGAGGTCTTGAATCTGAGAAGTTAGATTAGATATGAACTGTTGAGATTTATCTCATCCATTTTTACCCTCCATGCATCGATTTGACAATTGAGATGCAATTCCTCAAATGTATTATGTCATTAGGGTACTATGTTATGTCCCTTTGGCCCAAGAACAAGGTGTTACGTCTCTTTCTAAAGAAAGAAAAATGTGTGGATGTATGTATGTATGTATGTATTGTTTAATATCGTATTATGATTAGGTGTCATTTTACATCTCTTGGCCCAAGCCTAATGTATTTGGTCTCTTGCTGAAGAAAAAGTAATAGATGCTAGATGAAAGGGACTTTGGGGGTAGTTGTCTTTTCTAGATTTGCTGGTCTAAGAGAAAGATAGAGTTGTTTGTTAGGCAAACACAAAGTTTAAAAAAACTCCTAGAAGTACGACTTCAACAAAGACCCAAGTAAAAAAAGTAAATGTATCCAAAGTGCTACACAGAAACAAACTTATCAAAATTTACTGAGAGAAAAGAGAGAAACCAAAGCTGCACAACTAATAATTATGCCCATAAAAATATTTCTCGGTTAAAGTAACCTTGTTGCCAAGGCAAGTTCTGGAAATCCGCTTCAGGTTTAATGAAAGTTCTTCATAGTGTTTTCTGTGGTAGTTACTTGGTGCACTAAGGCCTCTGTTATATTTTGTCTGCCTTTGCATCTCTGGGCCCTGTTTAATTTAACCAGGCTTGACCTCTAGGTCCTTCTTGACAAAGTTTGGGAAGGGAATCCAATTTATCTTTAAGGTGATAGACATGAAAGACAATCTTTAGTTTGGTGGAAGCAGGAATCTTTAGTTTGTAAGCCAGTGCTCTAATTCTTTCTAAAATCTGAAAAGGGCTGTAACCTCAAGGTAAAAGCGTAAAAGCATTGGCTATCTGTAGGAAGAAATAGACCTAATCTCCTACCAGAAAAACAAGATCTCACTGCATCTTATCTGCAAAATTTCATGTGCCTTTGAGCTTCATGTAATCATCTTTAAAATGGAATCAATTCCGTAGTTCTTGTTAACCTGTGGAATAGAGCTTGACCCAGTAACACAGTAACTAAGCTTTGATGGTTTGTGCCCATAAACTACTTCTAAAGGAGAGAGGCTAGTACAAGAATTAACATTAAAGTTATTCCAGTAATCTGCCATAGTAAGATAGTTGAGCCAATCATTGGGAAACAACAAGTTTAGTTACTAAGCATTTTGTTTACCACTGCAGTTTGGCCATAGAGTAAGATAGTTTCTAAGGTGGATCTGAAATGGAGACTTGTTCCTTGGAGTTTGAATAGTTGTTGCTAGAAGTTGTTGGGGTAAATTCTCTATCTCAATGACTTGCAATCATCTTGGGTACTCCTTGAAATTTGGAAAGAGTATCAAAGAAAGCTTGTGCAAGTGCAACACGGGGAGCTCTTTTATGGATGAGATAAAGCTATGCAATGTGCATCTTTAGAAAACCTATCTAAAAACAGACTTCATAGCTCCATTGCTTGGTGAGACTTCATCTCATCCTTACTAGTTGCACACTTCATAGCTTTTTCTCACCCATACGTCTCTTAGTCATAGCTTGGTAAGATTTTAACTTGGCTATTACATCTGGATGACTAAGGGAATGGTTGAGTTCTTCCATCCTTGTCCGTATGATTTGAGAAACAGAATGTAAGGTTATGTGCTTGGACACTGCATCTGCTCCTGGTCCAGTGATCCCTGTGGATCTATGCAGTCCTAACCCAAAAGTTTGGAGAGTCACTGTTGTGAAGGTGATGGAGGAATAAGTGGAAACAAACTTTAAAACTTTACCTCAAATAAGTTGTTTGTTCCTGTGGACATCTTGTCCATTGTTTTGTACTTTTCTTTTTTACAGAGCTTTTGTTTCATCTATATGTATATATGTACACATTCCTTTATGTCTAGGATTGATGGATTGGGTAGATTTTTGGTATTAATATGGCTTGATTGTATGATTGGGAGTCATGAATTACATACCGCATTCAGCCTAGGAGAACTCTATATATAGGCATGAAAGAAATTTGGGGACGTGAATAAATTTAAAGAAATTTTCAGCAAGCATATGCTTCTATAGGATTATGTGATGCAACGTAACTCCTGTTGTGATGCATAAGGTCTCCAGCAATTCTTAAAATCGTACTAGTGTGATTCTCGTAGCGTCTATCATTTTCTTGTAATTATCTCCTGTAATCCTTGACTTTTCCTGTTGTTCTTTGCCTATAACAATTTGCAGCAATGATAAAAGCCCAAATTAAGCAATATCAAATTTGGTTTAGGTCAATAAATATTTTCATATTTCGGGTTTAGTCAATGAATATTTTATTTTTCAACATAGGTCAATAAATCGATATTTTATTTTCAACTTAAGTCAACATTCCACTTGCCATCTAGTCAAGCACCAACTCCAAGGCAGCAATAATTCCAGCACATTGACCTGTTCCTTATCTCAGTAAGTATTTAATTTTTAAACAAAACAACACATGTGAGTGTAACACGAATTTTTGCTCCTGTCCTACTCAGTGAAATGGCAATCCATATTTTCTTCACATTCTCACAAATGTCCTGCAAAAGGTGGTAAAACTTGTGAAGTGGAATGTGTTCCTGTAGATTTGATGACATAGCTAAGCTGAGCTGATCCATCTTTGTCAATTAAGAAATCTGTCTCAAGTATCATAATTTTATATTGATGTGACATTCAACTTTGATGAGTAATCAGAAATTGGATACTAAATTATAAACGGAATATAGATTCCCCAGCTTTAAACTCCCTGGCTACACGTGAAAATCTGTTTGTGTATATGCA
The DNA here is from genome assembly GCA_020521455.1 of Prunus kanzakura. Lineage (NCBI taxonomy): Eukaryota > Viridiplantae > Streptophyta > Magnoliopsida > Rosales > Rosaceae > Prunus > Prunus kanzakura. The sequence continues at coordinate 85,424 of BPUM01000945.1, forward strand.
GTTAATAGGAACCTTATCGGTGTTGGCCCTGTGGGATGCATGACTGCTGACCAGAAGAAAAAGCTGCTGTGGGGAAACAAAAAGAGCACAACAGCAGAAGAGGTACCTCCTATGGTCTGTTATTTTTAGTTTCCTCAAATAACACCCCCAAAGTTACAATTCCAACATTCAAGCTTATTATCACACACTTTGCATTTGAAACACTTTCATAGGAAAAATGTTATGTTGAATATAGCACTTGTAAATACCTATCAATTATTATTTTTATTTACTACAAAATAACGGGGTTATGCAACATACAATATCTTTTTTCTTGAACAACACAAAAAATATCAGAAGTCCTTGCTGAGAAAAAAGTGCTATATATTTTAATTTTATTTTGGAACTTATACACCATTAATGTTATTGGTTTTATTGAGCTGTTGGGTCTAGCTTCTCTTTGTGTAAATTGTTAGATGCCCCTTTTTCCCTTTTTACAGGTTGGCCACCGTTGGGATACAACTTTGTTTCCTGACCGGGAAAGACAAGAAAAATTCAACAAACTCATGGTAAACCTCCATTCCATTTATTTTATTTTGTGTAAGCACAATTAATATAAAATTGAACCTTTCTTTTTTGGTTCCTAAATGACTGGCTTAGCCCTATAGAGTTTATTCACCTACTAACACAATTTTAGAGTCTGAGGTTGCCTTGGTGCCTATGGCCAATTGTAGGGTGTGAAGGGCGAAGTAAAGGTGGAACAGAAACCCGAGAACGAAGATCAGAAGCAGAAGGAACTCCAAATGGATTTAGAGAAGCAGTACACTGCTGGACTGCGAAGAAGAGATGGCCGTACTGTTGGATTAGGTCTTTAAGCATCCTCAAATTCCTTCGTACTGTGAAGACATCGGGATATTCTGTTGTACTCTTGTGCAAGAGTCGCATTTATGATTCTATGCTAATTTTCTTATTGGGAGTTGTAGATCTTCACGGAAAAATGGTTTCACATGACAATCTAACATTGTGTAAAGCTAGAAAATTCGATTGCAATATGCTCAGTATGAACTCAAGTGCCATTTTCCTATTGCTTTCCAGCCATCTTAATTCATGTGCATTTGTTCATCTGTGGTCTGTTTTACTCGCTTTACAGCAACTTTGTATGTGTGTGTTTGCGAGTTGGACCCTCTTGCAGAAAACAATGTTTCTCTTTGGCGTCAAGCCATTAAGGCTTGTTTGATAACTATTTTGTTTTAAGGTTTTAGATTTTGTTAGAAATAGAGAGCAAATACTGGGGAGAAGAGAGGATGAACAAGGGTGGAGGAAGAATGGCTGGAAGGAAATGGAAAAAATGCATATGGAATGAGGCAAAAAATGAAAACTAGGTCTGCATTTCTCACCACCTAGTTTTTGCTACACACATTCTCCTCTCGCCACCTTTCTTCATTGCTTTTTCCCTAATATACTTTCCCTGTACCTTTAGCAAGAAAAAAAAATTAAAACTGAAAGCTAGAAACCAAATAGTTCTCAAAACAATTCCAATTCTGGTTCATGCATCTTGTTCTTGTAGTTTCAATATTGTCAAGCGTGTAACGATTGCTGGGGTTCAGCCATGGACTCAGTCTATGGCTGGGGTTGGCTGCAACCCGCCTCACTTAGGAGGAACCATAGCTTCACAGCCCATGTCTTCTCTATTAGGAAGAAACGTACCACTAGACGAACTGCTAGTTAAGTATGAGTATAATCAGAGTGGAAAATGATCAAAACTATGAGGACTTCATGGCAATTTGACCTTTTTGGTCTTCCAACTTTGTTAAAATTGTTGGATTTGGATGGCATGTCATGGATTGTGATGCTGCAACGGAGGCTGAATACTCCAAACTAATCAACATCCCATTGATATTAGTGACGATGGGGGGCTAATATCACTGCGGGAGAATTCTACTAACAGCATTCTTTGTCCTGTTCAGCCTCCATTGTGATTCTGTGAATACTTTAGCCAAAGAAACAGAACAAGGAAGAAAAGAGAAAAAGGTTTTGCATTGTAGCGCTCATGGGTATAATCGCCCTCTCAATTGCTAATTTAAACACACTTTCTTTATTGAACCAATGTGATGAGAAAATTAAAGAAATGAATAGATAAGTGTCGCTTAAGTTAAACACGCGGGCAATTCATATGCGATGACGAGCCTAACATGCGAATAACCTCATTCTGATACGATGATAGATTTAAAACACCTAAACCAAAACTAATTGAAAATTAGGCATGAGCACAAAGTCTTTAAAAATTACTATGCAGAACTTCCAATCATTATCCTTATAAATAGAAAGAATAAAAATATTTTGAAATTGTGGAAGCTCAATCACTGTCATGGTTGTTCTTTTTCCATTATGCTTTGCTTTTGTCTCTACAATCAAACAAGCTTTTAGGCTTTTTTGACATAATTGGCACAAAACAATCACCAACTACCAATTGTAAAAGGCTTCATATTTTAGCTTTGCTAATGGAAATACATTTTCACTTAAAAAGAAAAAAAAGAAAGGTGAAGTAGTGGAATTGAGTTCATATAATAATTGGGTGGTGTTGGACCACCCCCACCCCCCCTGAGTTTGATCCAACTTCCACCACACTAGTTGCCCAACTCTTTTTCATAAGACCCCACCTGATCTCAAGGTCTTTAACTCATTGTTTCTTCCTAGTCCCCTCCCATGCCAACACAATTCTTTTTGGACAATTTATTATTATTATTATTATTTACAAAAAACAATTTAATATTGCCCCTTTCTCTTTTGGTGGCCCAGCAAAATCTTAATGCTGACACCTTAAGATCATAACCATTAGCCCCCTGCCTCAATAATGGTGGTTGTTTAAGAGATGGTGCCCTGCTTGAGATGATTTTGAGGCTATTGCTTGCTTGGGCATATAATGCTATGTGCACCAGAAGATTTGGAGGATAATATCAGAGGGCACTTTATGGCTAGACCAAGATCACATGTAGCCCTAGCCTCAGATACCATCTCATTAGCCCATATCATTAAAGAGCTAATGAGGTGATTTTGGTATCTCCAACATCCAATTTATTTTTAGTGCCTCTAGTTCTTTTTACTTTTAACTTTTCAAATACTATTTGGTGGGGATTTTTTTTTTTTTTTTTGTGGTGAGGTTTGTTCTTATCGCGCGATAATATTGAGTATTAGAACAATTCAATTAGAATATACGGAATGTGATTTTTTTTTTCAACGAATATGGCATGTGCTAAAGAAATAAAAATAAATTATTAAGTTTGTACACATGTTATTTTCTAACGTGACTGGTTTGCCGCTCTATAGAAAACGGACCACGTGAACAAATTTAGTGCATAGTTGTTATTGGTAGACAGTCACCCCTTGATTATATCAGTCCTTACCATGACATACATAAGATGAAGCTACAATTGCAAATAAAATAATGTCCCATTTTTGGTCTCATTCCTTCTAAGTTGTGGACAAAAAACTAGGAATTTCAGATTGACTGTTTAAAATAAATAAAAGTGAATTTTTTTATATATATAAAAAAAAAGTTAGGAATTTGGACATAGATGATATCTCTTAAGTTTGAGTAAAATACAAGGTATGTTTATATTAATATTATTAATGGTATTTAAAATAATAAAAGTAGAAAAAGGGAGAATTGTCAGTGTACCAAAGCTCATGGCGTAAGAAGAAAAAAAACATGGAAGGACATTGGAAGCATCTGAGGCAACAAGGCCAAGACACAGAGTCCCATGCATGTCTTTTTGTGATCGATTGGTATTCACAAATTTCAATTCAACAAAGTCATAAAACGTCACGTCGTTTGTCTTTAATGGGCCATTTTGGCACCATTTGTGCCGGCAACATTATTGCATGGTGGTTGTGGTCCGGAGGTGTTGGAGTTGGGTGGAAGTTAGGCAAGTAATCTGGTTGAGGCTCTAATGATCTTCTTGTCTTGTGACATCTCTTACCAAAAAAGTGCCACCAATCCCTATCTAAGTATAAACCCCCAAGACTCATTAACGAGATAAGAATTTTACTATCGTTCATAACTTTTTTATTAAGATTAGTCGCACACACGTTAATAAGCGATTTCTCACCGTTGATGAATTGCAAACCTCATATACGTGAACGGATATAAACAAAAGGGGGTTGTTATGAAAATTGGATGAAACAAGGAGGACTCACACTCAACTTCAGGTTCATCCAGATGTGAATCATCAAAACTTTTGTTACAAAACTTGGGTACTTTTCTTCTTTAGTAGTTTGCCAATTTTAGCAGTAACCTTTGTGTTAATTCACCTAATTCTGATCTAGTTCCACCTAGTCACCTACCATTGTTATTATTACAATTAGGCCTTGTGTTAATTCACCCAACTTCAGAATTTTTGATGACATGTGGCTCTCTCAATCCAAAACTCACATGAAGATTGAAGGCTAGGATTATATATTCTTACTTACCTCTCAAATATTTTCAATCTGTTAACTGACAGCTGTCCCCCACCCACTTCTGTGTACAATTTGGTTCTCCTGCTGGTGGGTTTTCACTGTGTCTGGATGCCATTTCATTTCATCTTAAAGTGGAATTTTAGCTACCCAGCCAGCAGCAGCCAGTTGCAGTGTGTGAATTAACTTCTCTGAATTAAAAGGCCCACTCCATGAGCCTACCCATTAATTCTGGCCAACCTATAGCAAATAACTACATTCTCAACTTCCATTGGTTCCCATAAAAAATTTAAAAGAAATGAAAAAAGTTTCATTGCTTCATCTTTCTTTGTCAAATGAGAAAAGAGAAAAATAATAGCTGTCATTTTTACCCCTTGTCTCATCTCCCACATTATATATTTGCATTCACCATTGCTTCACTTGCAACTGGTACTTTCTCTTATTTTCATTTTATGCCAATCTCCAATCAATCAATCAAATGCTTTACCTCCTGATTTCTTGTGTCTCATTCATCCTTATTTCCAAGTCCTTCACTCACAAGCCAATACAATCATGGGAGGGTAAGCTAAAATTGAGTTCTTTTTGGTTTTGGGGTGAGTTATCAAGTTTTCTTGTGTCCTGGTTCCAGAAAAGTAGGCTTGCTATTGATTTGTTCCGACCCATCATCTGCAAATTGAAAAAGATGATGACTTTTAGTTCAAGAGTAGAGAATGTGGAGGAGAGAGACAGTCTCTCTCTCCTGGATTTGCCTGACTTGACCTTGGAATGCATTCTTGAGAGGCTTTCCCCATCTGGGTTGTGCACTATGGGAGGAGTTTGTACTTCTTTGAGGGAGAGGTGCAGAGATGATCGTTTATGGGAGAGGCACATGAAGGAGAAATGGGGTAGACTGATTGGGGCTTCTGCTTATAGAGAATGGCAATTAAATGTGGCCTCAAGAAGCAGAGTCAGAAATATCTCTGATCAAACCAAGAAAAAAGGTCTATTTGAGTCTCTTGTCGTGAGTAAAATTTGGCCTTTTTCATGGATCAGACCAAAATTAGCAAGTCCTGATTGCAAAGTGAGGACTAGTTTACCGGTCGAGTCAGTCATGTCTCTGTATCTTTCTCTTGAAAGTGGCAAGTTCTGGTTCCCAGCTCAGGTCTATAACCGTGAGGTATGGCTGCAATTTGATATTTTGTAGTCAAATTTTTAGTTTGCACAATTTTTTTATTTGATGTTGTTTTTTTTTTTTTTGGTTATTTTTTTTTAACAAATCAATGAAAACCTTATTTTCTTTTCCTGCAGAATGGTAATGTAGGCTTTATGCTGTCCTGTTATGATGCACAAGTGAGCTATGATTCAAAGACAAACACATTTCAAGCAAGGTAGAGTAACACAGAGAGTAATTGATGTTAAGATATAAGACTGAACTTAGATGGAAAGGTTTATTTTTGGATGGCCCTCTCTTAAATTCAAAATGGATTCTGTTTTGCAGATATTCACCTTATGGGAGGAGGGCAACAGAGGATAATATTCCATGGGATAGACTGAGAGCGGCTCCAGTTGATACTCCCTCACATAAGCTTCATGTCTCTGATTGTCTACATGACTTGAAACCTGGTGATCATATTGAAATCCAGTGGAGAAGAAACAAAGAATTCCCTTATGGTGTGTTCCCAAATCCCACCTTCAATTTTGGCTCAATTTTATACTAGAGTTTGGATTTTTCTGGAACTTGAGTGTTGGATGTTTAATGGTTCACGATGTGTTAATTGTTCATTGTATGCCGATACTGGTTTTCAAAAATTTCCATTACTTTGTAGACAAATATAAAAATAATTTGGACTTTTATGTATTTTAGGTTGGTGGTATGGTGTCATTGGTCACTTGGAGTTGTGTGATGGGCATGAGAATCGCTGCCGTTGTCACTACAGTGGTGAGAAATCATTTCAGTTTCTGCAATTCTCATGATTTTTCTATATTTCATTTTCATTACTGGGAAATACAGACTTTTTTCTCATGTCAATAAGTAAACAACTAAGCATAGAGCATGTGATCACATTAATGCCTTCATGTATAAATCAAGGGTATTTAGGATAACCTTTCCTCTGAATGGTTTGGAATGCAAGCACTTTCAGCTTGGGGCTTCTTTTCATATGTCCTGCACCAGTTTAGACACTTTAAGAAGGTTCACTTTTGCTCCAAATGCTAGAGAGAGTACATGTGAATCATAGCTTTTCGCTATGGAATGATTTATTACTCTTTTTAACTGACTCATGATATGATGCATCCATCTGTTGTGATGATCATGCACAACCTTTATTTCTATGTTTGTATAATTATGTCATTTTAGCTGCTACCTTGGTGGCTGACATACCTTTCTTATTCTTTCTATTTTTCCCTTTCTGTGTGCACTTTGAGGAGCAATCCTGTTTTAAAAGCAAGCTGGCATGTTCGTGCCCATGATATAGTGAACTTAGACTGGATCAAACTCTAAATCTAGACATATAGATGACCCAAGGCTGAAACTTCCTTCTCTGTTTCTTACAATTGAGGGATTTCCCTTTTTGCACCTTGAAGCACAATCCTGCTTTGGAAGCAAGATTGGATGTTCATGCCCATGAATTAGTGAATTAGTGAACTTAGACTGGATCTAACTCTAAATCTAGACATATAGATGACCCGAGGCTGAAACTTCCTTCTCTGTTTCGAACGATTGAGTGATTTCCCTTTCTATTTGCACCTTGAAGTGCAGTCCTGCTTTGGAAGCAAGGTTGGATGTTCATGCCCATGAATTAGTGAACTTAGAGGGGATCAAATTCTAAATCTAGACATATAGACTTGAGGCTGAAACTTCTATGTTTCTCAAGTTTGAGGAACATGAGGCACATTAATCATGATTAAATCTGAAATCTTACATGTCTATCTAAAGATTTTCCCTAACAGCTAAGCTTTGTTGAATTCAATTTTCTCATATCATCACAACACCAACTACTTAATATTATGCAATTATGCAAACACTCATTTTCATGCATTCTTTGTTTCTACTATTTATTTGTTGCTATATTTAAAGGAAGTAGTTTTCATAGTATGCTTTTCCCAGACTATTTTTCTGTACTGCTTCTGGTATTTGAAGTAGTAGTTAAAACATATAAGCTTCTGACAAAGACGTACTCTTCCTCAACAGATACAGTAACACTGGAGTTCAGTCAGTACACTCCTGGATCCAGATGGAGACAAGTGACGATAAACAGGAAAGACCATCGAGAAGAAGGCAATGAAGCAGATGGCTTCTATGGGGGGATCCGAAAGCTTTACAATGAGGAGGAAATTGCAAGGTGGAAGCGCCTATGGCCTACCCAAGTCCTTGAATAAGCCTTCCACTCTTATTCATGACTGCTCTGTAAATAATTGAGCCCCCCTCCCCCTTTTTTTGTTGCTCTTTAGCTGTGAATGAAGAGCTTAGTCATATGAAGTCATTCTAAGAGGATGAAAATAATACTCCATGATTTTGTTCCCAAAGTAGGAATCCCTAACAGGCATAGTTGTTGAAGCCCACATCGGAAAATGGAAGCCTTGCATCAAAAAAATTTGGGCCTCGTCACCCAATATTTGTTGTCGGTTTTGAGTTGGATGCTCTAATTCTTATTAGTCTCAGTCACATACATGTTATGTAACTCCCTGCTTTACATGTTTCTCATAGTTCACTGGATAGTTTTTCTGTGTGTTTAACATGCCTCTAAGGAAATATCTTATGTTCTGTTAGTAGAAAGCTTGCTGGTTCTCATTTGGACCATACTCATGCGTTCATGAGCTTCCCACAAATGAACGGATGACCCAAGAATTTGAAACTTGTACATGGATAATCTAAAATTGCATATTTTATATCTGAATAAATTTGAAATGCATATTCTAAAAGAATTTATTATTTTGATTTTCGACTTTTAGCTTCTTGTCGAAGTCGTTTCCTTACACTTCACGTTTGGTCTCTCTAAATGAGCTACCTTTATTCAGAGAAATGAAGAAGGGAATAGGAATGACTTGGGGACGTTCTAATTGTCTACCAATGAAGTTGGAATGATAAACTTCTGCCCCAGAATGAGAGAAAACTTAAAACCTCTATGATTTCCTCAACCTGATCAACACAACATTACAGAGAATGAACATTATAGTTTCTTTCTTTCTTTCCAATATAATGAAGGTATCGGGAACTTAGCTAGGCAGGTGAAGCTTAATATCATTGAATTCCTTTCTTGCTATAGGATCATGAGTTAAACCTTGGAAGGGACTGATTTCGGATGAACCTCATTCTAATGTTTTAAAACGCTAAGACATAAAGCGAAGTATTTTAAAGATTATTTCATCACACGTAAGCCTTGTCCCGTTGAGGCATAAGCCTTGTGTGCGTTGAATTATTATAATAAATATATATTATAATATAATGTAGAAAAATATTCATTGTCATTCATCCATAGGTGCTTTTTCCTCATTCCCCTTCTGTGGAGTTTTTCTTTAGGACTCACACAAAGAGAGCAACGAGGGTTTTTTTGTGTGAAGACTATTATGATTAATTCTGAGGGCTTCCACAAGCCATGAGACCTAGCAACATGTCTTGGCTACCAAACTACGTAGAATATTAGAGAACCTATTCAGTTAAAATTATAATGCAATTCGATGGTTCCCTAAGCCTAATTCCATTTTAAGACAGTTTGGTTTGGCCTTCTTTTTCCTTTCACAATTTTTCAAAATTATTAGCCCAATTATAACAAAAATAAATAAATAAAAATAAAAATAAAAATCACAACTTACTACTTTTTTTTTCTTTTCATTTTCTAGCATATCAAATAATCCTAAAACTCTACATGCCATAAAACTTCATAGTCACTGTAGGTATTATTACAGGCACCTTCATGACTGCCATTACAAATGACAAAGAAAGTGATGATTATCGCACAATTCATAATGAGTTGGGTATTATCCCTACAATTCACCTCCCGCCTGTCTAATCCTCATCGAGAAAATGTAACATATGTTCACTTGTTATCAGACAAAAAAAATATATGTACATTGTTATTGTTAGGATGTTGACTATTGTAGGGGTCTTTTTGTTCCAGCAGCCTGACGAATGGGCTTGGGCTACTGTGAGAAGAAAAAGAACAAAAACCCCCTGTTGCCTGAGTTCAAGAACCATACTCCCAAAAGAGTTTTTTAAAAGGCTTGCTAAAACCTTAGAAGAAACACTTTCAGGTTCTTTTCACTAAGAAGCATGACAAGCTGATAAAGGACTTGGCTTGAGGAGCTTGTGGCATGGGAGTTGAGTCTTCACTAGTTTAGCAATTTGAGAAAGAGAAGCGTGGACTTCTTACAGAGAAAAGAAGAAAAAGTTCAGAGCAAGGAAAGAAGAAAATTAGGAGGATTTTAATGAGAAAATAGGGAGGACAATGGAGGGAGAGGCGTCTAGAGTAAATTCCAGTTTGCTTGACGAAGCTTGGTCGAGCTCTGGAATGGTGTGTGTTTGCTGGGTAGAGGGAGCTTTCTTTTATAGGCGCTTAGGACTTTAATTCTATCAATCTTCCATTCTCACTTTTCCTTCGCTTATCTCCATTCACTCCTTTTGGTGAAATATCTTCCACCAGAGTGCAGGCCCCTTTGAGTTCCAAGGTTTTCTATACAGCTGGGCCTCCCCATGGGGGTGAGGCGCCACTTGCTTTCTCCCTTGGAAACCGGAGCTCACAGAGGAAAGGAGAGAATGGATGAAGTCATTTGTCCAATGGGTATTCCTTCTACATACATAGATTTCCTTTGGTCCCTGCTATGGCTCCTCGTTGACCACCTTGGAGTTCTAACGAGGGTGGAACACGATGCTGGATTTTTATAGAGCGCTGGGCTGGGCTTATAGTATTGGGTTATTGGTGTTTTCTTTTCCAGCGGCCCACATGTTTTCGTCAAGCTGCTGGAAGTGGCCTATTTGTTTTTGGGCGTTCTAACTAACATGAGTTTGCCTAAGTGCTACATAAATCTATGGGATGGTCTCCTAAGGCATTGGACCCCATTTTTCTCTCTCTCTCTCTCTCTCTCTCTCTCTCTCTCTCTCTCTCTCTCTCTCATGCTAACCCATGTATTTGGGCCCGGGGAATGAGCTTGAGTTTTAGTGCTCCCAAGTGGCCTAAAACTTCCATTCCTTGGTCCCTCAAAGGGCCCTGTGAGTGCTCGTACCCATCCATGCCACAACCTTCTCAGCAAGCCCCAGGTAACTACGTGGCTTGGGCCCACTTGAGCTCGTGGCACGGCTTGACGGCATTGCGTGTTTATTTATTGTGCTTGTGCTTGAGTTTTATTGCGCCATAATAAGCCGTGATTGGACCAAATAGCACCGGATAGGTTGGCGAGCGTGAATTTATAAAGCTGGTGTGTTTCTTGGCCCTTTTCGCGCATGCTTGCTTGGCGTGACACATGACCCATGGCTTATATAGGTGCGTCCTACAATTTCTCTTTATTCCCCGATCGGGCTTCTTTTGCGATTAATTATTTGTGTTGGGCCAAAAATAAGTTTGGGCCTGGCCCTTGGATTTTTGGGCCTCAACAACTATGAATATGGTTGCAATAGGCTTGTAACTCAAGTAGTTAAGAGTATTTTACCTATGCACTTAGACGTCCTAAGTTTGATTCCCCCCTCTCTTCACATTACTTGTGTGAAAGCAAATATTCGCAGATCCTATGTCAAATAATTAATCCAATCAATTTGGGAATTATTTGATTCTTACCATAATTGGGGATTTGATTTTAATCACATCCTAATTAAATCAATCACTCCAAAATTGGGGAAGAATAATTTCTTTTCTTGTGTGGAATTATTCTTTTGAAACCTAGCCTCCGAGGCTCCTATAAATAGATGGCTACGCACATGGTTTGAGGTACATCTAAAACTTTGCAGAAATCCCCTCTCACAAACCCTAGCCGCCACTCTCTCTCTCTCTCTCTCTCTCTCTCTCTCTCTCTCTGACCACCGAGTTCTTCCTAAAAGAAATCTTCATACACTTTGTTAGCTATTATTTTTCCTATACACATTTGCCCTAACTTAGGCATCAGAGGGCCTTTGGGCAACACCCCCGAGTGTGATATTTTCACTCCGTGTTGTTTTGTAGGGAGAAAGAGAAGCGAAGAGGAAGAGGGGATCTCGAGACGAATATTCTCTAGGGACGAAAGCACCAATTTGTGGGAGAGATTTTCCTCCCTAGAGAATATTCATCTCGAGATCCCTTCTTCCTCTTCGCTTCTCTTTCTCCCTGTAAAACAACATGAAGTGAAAAGACCACAGTTGGGGAGTGTTGGCCAAAGGCCCTCCGATGCCTAAGTTCGGTCGACTATGTGTAGGAAAAATAGTAGCTAACAAAGCGTACGGAGATTTCTCTCGGGGAGAACTGGGTGGCCGGAGCCTTGTAAGAGAGAGAGAGAGAGAGAGAGAGAGAGAGAGAGAGAAAGAGAGAGAGAAAGAGTGGCAGCTAGTGTTTGTGAGAGGGGATTTCTGCAAAGTTTCAGATGTAGGTTTAGAATTACTTCAAACCTTGTGCGTAGCCATGTATTTATAAGAGTCTCGGAGGCTAAGGTTTGGGAAGAATAATCCACGCATGAAAGGAATTATTCTTCCCAAATTTGGAGAGATTGATTTAATTAGGAATTTGATTAAAATCAAATCCTCAATTATGGTAAGAATCAAATATTTCTCAAATTAATTGGATTAATTATTTGACCTAGAATCTGTGAATATTTGCTTCCACAACTTGTATAAAAAAAAAAAAAAAAAACTCTAAATCTTGTTTATTTTGTTGGTCAATGAAGTTAATTATTTATAGTAAATAATAAAATGTTTCTAATCCAAATTTTTTATTTATTTATTACAAAGTGCAATAAAAATTTGGTAACTAAAATTTTTCATTTTATTTTTTATACAAAGCAATAATTTAAACTATCATTAATTTATTTTGGGCGTTGATTTTCCTACTCCCCTTTCTCCACTTACACTTCCTTTTACTTTTTAATTAATATTGTTCTTTCTCTTTCCAATTTTACCCTTACCCTACATTAAGGTTTTCATAACTAAAATTAAGAAAAGTTAACAGAAAATAAAACAGAAACAAAAATAAATTTTGGAAATGGATAGAAATGTAATTATTTATATGCCAAATTCTTTGTTTTTTTTTACCAAGTATGTGAGTACTATTTATCTTTGTTGTAGTTAATAGATAATAAATTTTTTGGGCTAACATGTTCACAGGTCGAAGAACCAAATAATGCTACTAATCAAACTGTCATTAGGAGTTTAGATATGTAGAGAGCAAGGTATGCATAATAGTCTAGAATTTTATTCTTTCATAATGTTAATAAGTGACTGTATATGTCTTCTTATTAAAGGGAATTGTAGGATAAATGTAGAATAAGAAAGAGAAAGAACAAAATTGATTAAAAAATATTAAAAAGCAAAAATAAGTATAAGTGGAGAAAATGAAAATGGGAAAATCACTAATTGACGAAAAATGAGATTCGAACTTAAGTGCAAAAATAACAACTTATGATTAATCCAGAAAATTCCAGATAAAAACACCTATGAGTATTTCATAAAAAAGATAGTTATTCAATTTTTGTCAAGCAAGATTTAAAAACAAAAAGGAAATAGAAAACAGCAGGAAAAAGGAAAGAAGAAAGAGAGTTCGGAAAGCAAGACAAAATCAAAATTAAAACCAAAACCAAACGCCTGAGAAATTACAACAAGAAGAAGAGATTGTCAACTGCGAAGGTAGTTGTTGCTTCTTCCTGTTTCACTGAGAAGATGAACGGCGGCCCCTCTGGTTTCCGTACGTACAGTCTCCTCCCCGAATTACTCTCAACCCTCACCCTTCATCTTATATTACGTTTCATGCCCTTCTCTCTCTGTTTTTCTCGCGATTCTCTTTGTATTGCATGACCCAAATGCTTTGTCGTTTCTTTTATCACAGACAATGCTCCTGTTACCAGAGCCTTCGTCGTTGCTAGCGCTCTCTTTACCGTCTTCTTCGGGTTCCAGGGCCGTTCTAGCAAGCTTGGATTGTCGTATCTGGTGCTCTTTCTCTTAAATTTTTAGTTAATTGTAATTTTCCATGAATTTGTTTATTTTTAATGTTAAAAATTGACGAATTACTGTGTTTTAAGATGATTGCGAGCGGGTTTTGTCCCAAATTTACTTTTTTAGTTCTGTTATTGATTGTGCTGTTAAATGTTCTGTTGAATCTTAGTCTGATTTTATGGATCATTCTTGCTTTTTCATCAGCATCACGATGAACTGTTGCTTTATTGTATTTTTCAAATGCTAAGGGAGTTAATATTCTTTTCCTTTTTTTTAGTAGAAATACCTGATGGTCAACATCATGGAATTTTTGGCTCATAATGCGTAGTTAAGCACCATTTTTTTTTTCCCTTGAAGGGGAAGGGGGGAATCGGAAATAGATTTTACTCATCTGTAGAGGTACCTTAAAATGGAATTGATTGCATGTGATTTCACCGTTTTGTCAATTGCTATGTGCTTTATTTTTAGTTTGTGTTTTTCTAATGGGTGGCACCATTATTTTTCTAATCACTGTTAGCCATTCCTTGTCGCTTGTCAATTACACTTGGATTTTGGTTATTCACTCTACTGTTTGGAAAACTCAATATGAGGTGAAAAACCTAAAACTACCGTGCCCTGCTATTTCTGGATTTCTTTCAAGTAGGGTTTGAATACTTGGCTTGAATTCTTTTGTGATCCTACTTTACTTCACTATCTCTGTGAATATACTTTCAAAGTATTATAAAACCAGATTTGTCTAGATGTTTGGGGATGAGTTGAATTGGGATTGTGTAGACAACTTTAGTTTTGGTTGAACTCTCCCACCTGGAGATTGGAAAATGTTACATTTCAAGGATCTGAGAGCTTATGGAGATCTCCAATGATTACTGCACCTGAACTCTCCTATCATGCAGGTCTTCTTGTATGTTAGAGGAACCTAGGTTGATTAGGGCTGTTACTTGTTGGATTTGATTTCACCTCGACCAGCCTAAAGTTCAGTTGTATAGTAACCAAACTAAAAGTATATAACCCAAAGAAACCTACCAGCGTTTGGTTTTGATTTTGGAATTAAACTTATGTCTATCAAGATGAGAAATTTTTTTGGAACTGGTCCAACCAGTATTAAACGGTTCTTTGTTTTATTAATCTTGGTCCAACCAATACCCTCCTAAGAACCTATTTCTGGTCCAATTTCTTCAGTATGGTTACTTCTTTAGTGAAATTCCCCAATCAAAATATGATATGTGATTATTATAGTCGACTATGAATCTTGTGAGAGATATTTTTGGGTATTTATCTCATAGAGGTAGGCAAAGGATTCCAGACCGGCAATGAAGTAAGCCCTAATTGATTTAACTGGGGTTCGCCACATGTGTTAATTTTTTTTTTCCATACGTTTAGCTTGAGTGGAGGTTATATTTGATCTTGAATATTTTACTATTTCAAGTGGAAGTGTTGGTCTTCAAGGAAGAAGTGAAATGGAGGTACAGAGGAAATGTCAAATGAATTAGAAATGAGGATGGAAACACTAAATTTTTTCACAAGATAGTTAGTGTATGAAGGAAGATAAATTTTATAAAAAGATTGGAAGCAGAAGACTCTGGAGTAGTAGGTAATAAAGGGGAAATAGAACAGGAAGTGGTAAAATTCCTGAAGCTGATGTACTCTAGCAATGAAGATTCAAAAAGCATTATTTTATAGTGGCAAAAATAAGTCATTCATTTTTGTTGTTTCAGAATGCTGGGATTTGCTGAAAAGTGTGATCTTGAAGGTGATGGAGGAATTTTCCAAGAATGGGATCATTAACGCAGTGACTAATGAAAGTTGTATGTGTCTAGTTCCAGAAAAAACAAAAAAACAGACTCCTTGAAAATAAGGGACTTTAGGCCTATAAGGCTAATGACACGTTTATGTAAGGTGGTGGCAAAAGTTCTGGCAGCATGCTTAAGGGAGATTATGGGAAGCACGATCTCTCATTCTCAGGGAGCTTTTCAGAAAGAAAGACAAATTTTTAATGCAGTACTCGTAGCAAATGAGGTCGTAGAGGAGGTGAGGCAGAAATGGGAGGAAGGGTTGGTGTTCAAGATTGATTTTGAAAAGACTTACGATTATGTGGAGTGGAGGTTTTTGGAAGAAGTATTGGAGCACTGCCATTTTTGCAGTTTTTCCTGACTAATTTGATGACATTAAGGTGTAGAAGAAACTCTAGGGCGCCTTAAACCCCAAACCAAACTTTACCTAATCCCCAAACAGAAGAAAACACAAATGATATGATTGGGCATTGGAACACTATGCTATATATATGTTCACAAAATTGTTGACTGTGTTGACTGCATGATCAGATGATCCATGGAGTTCAGTGGTGTCTTGCATAGTTGAAACACACTTATATTTATATGATATAAATTGCAGTAGCATTACAAGGATGCACAATGCTCTTTGGTCAAACTGATTCATTGCATAGTGTATGTGTTCAATGACATCTGATATCTGTGATGTCTTGCAGATAGAAAGTTTCATATATATGTATTATGTCTTTCTTTTTTAATTAGTGAAACTCTTAAATGAATTCTTACCCAATACCTTTTTGTCTTTTTGACAGGATATATTTGGGAAGTTTCGCCTTTGGAAGTTAATCGTGTCAATTTTTGCCTTTTCATCTACGCCAGAACTGATGTTTGGGCTGTATCTACTATATTACTTCAGGGTCTTTGAGAGACAGATAGGTTCCAATAAGTACTCGGTGAGTAACCAAGCTTAAACTCTTCATGACTTCTCCTTTGATGTTTATTTGGAATTCCTGGTTCAGATGTTATATCACAAATATCTTGTACCTAAAGAAAGGACTAAGCTGTTGCCATACTTACTGTCTTGTGACTCTTGTCATGTTATTGCAAATCTTAAAGAATTTCATCAGCATGGATGAGTTATAAAAAATATGAAGAATATGCTTGGAATTTTCTGAAGGGGACCGGTTTGCTCTTATTTGGATTACATAATAATTAAAAAGATATAGAGCCTGTCTGGATGTTTGTTAATAAAATACTGTTCTTGTTTGAAAGAGGCATTTTGAACAATTTTTTATAATTTCCAACAAAATAAAGAAAGCATTTAAGAAACAGCAACACCCAAGTGCACTATCAACTTGACCATTATCAGCGTCACCGCCCAACAGTGCCTAGTGCATAACTTTCACTGTAATCTGGCTATTAAACAATGAAAGAAAGGAAGTTTCGAAAAATTGAGTTGTGACTTGACAGTTTATATTACACTGCAACAAGGATATGGCCTCTATTACACTGGCTGCACTACTTTTTTCACCTCTTGGATTCCACTAACACTGCTTCAGTTATTCTTAATTCTGCCTATCATTGTAATATGTAACATTTTGTCTGGGGGGCTGTTGTCATTAGTGCTCATACCACAACCACTATACTCCTCCTTTCCACCTTACTGCCATTATTACTTCTTCCTCGCTCCTAGTTGCCATCTGTACCATCACAAAAATGCAGAAAACCTCCAACAATAATTCTGTTGCAACACAGCCGCATTCTTCAGCGAACTGCTATAATCTCCACTTCCACATAAGCCATGCTACAATGGCAAGTACCAATATCCATGTAGTATCTCCACCTCTGGTGTGCTATCTCTGTGCTAACTGCTCCAGCACAGAGACTACCAATTAAGTTTTTGTGGAATAAATTGCTTTACTTGGGTTTCTGAGTAAGGTTTGCTAGGGTTGTCAAAATGCTTGTATAATCTTAAAAGTTTAGAATTACGAAATCCAATTACTTTAATTGCTACAAAGTAACTTACAATAACTAAATTTCAGTTAGTGGGATTTCTGGTATGATAACATTGGATGTTTTCATATCCTACAATATTGCTTTCTGGCCCACTTAAGTTTTCACCTTTCCAATATTTTTCCTCAATTTTATTATTATTGTTATATTCTTGCATACCTGCGTGGCAAAAAAGGAAAAAAAGTTTCACATTGTGTCTTTAGCCACTTAAACTAACTCTACTAGGTGCTGTTCTCATCATCTGTGGCTCACATTTGATGTAACAGAACTATAATCGTTAAAAGGGACAATGTCCTAGTGTCAAAATTTTCTTTCATACCCTAAGTGGTGATGAATGTGCTAACAAAAAGATGATAATATTCCTTTTGCTTATTCGTGGAGTTGTATTTAGTACCTCTAAGAAACATGATTTACCACTGTTGGTCAGTTATGGGGGTTGACCTGGATTACTTAGTGTTGCGTGGGGACTAAAGTAGATAAACATGATAAATTACTAGGCTGTTTTCAAATTGCAAGGGGGCCAGCTCTGCCACCCTCCAAGTCCCCACCCCACACCCCCAACCAAAAAAAATAAAATATATACACAGTCCCCTTTCATTGAGGGATCCCACAAATAATATTTGAGGGACGCCCTTTACTGTGAATTTTTTTCCAACGATCCAAACCATTTATTTTTTAAGTCTACATTCATAGATCATCCTTGCAAAAAATTAGACACATCGGAAACCTTTTTGATAACACAATTGAGTGGTCAAACGATATCGGATTCAAGTGATTTTTTTATAGAGATGATCTTTGAATGATTATCTAAAACATAGATGGTTTGGATTAGTGAAATACAATGCGAAGTGGGCCCTACAAAGGTGTCTCTTAAATAAGCTAATTTGAGAGATCCCTCAATGGAAGCTCTCTGTATATATGACCTGTTCGTTAAGTACTGATGTTGTCTTACTTCTGTCGTTCAACAATAAAAATACGAAAAAGAATGTAATAGATGATTTTTTTTCCTCTTATATGTGCAGGTGTTTATTTTGTTCTCTGTGACTGTATCATTACTCTTTGAGATCCTTGCTCTAGCATATCTTAAAGGTGCATATTGTTTCTTCAGTTCTATTTTACTCTTCTTAGTTGTAAATTTATGTTTCATTATTGTCTTGTCTTTTGGTTCTTCTTTTCCCTATCTCTATGCCGCTTATCCATAGTTACCTTGTTTTCTTGCATGCACTGGCCTATTTTGTACTGGACATTACCTTGATTTTCTGGAAAATCTCAAGTTCTATTACGAAGATATGATTCTGGCAAGTTCTATCACGAGACCTCTTGCATGTATTTGACTAGTTCACCCTTTTCCTGCCCATCACTTTTTGTGATGTTTGTTGAGGTTTGCGGAATCTGAACTGTAATCCTCTCTAATGGAAACCCTTCATATAATTTGGCCTTGGAGAAAGGTCTTCTGGAGTTGCACTGTGGCCAGTTTGTTGCTTTGCCAAACCTTACCTCCTTATGAAGTTGTTGAATGCCAATTAGGAAAAAAGGAATCTTCTATATTTTACAGCATGATATGATGAATAGATAGTTGTCTTCCTTTCTAATGCAATAGTTACTGCAACTCTGAATATCATGGCATCTTGATGTGAGCTGTGGCAGCATCAGTGCTCCTACTGGTGGTTGCTTAGCTGAACTGGCCCTTCTGCCAAGTTTCATATTTTTAGGGAATTTACAGAAAACTATGTACAGTTCAAGTATTATATTGCAGACTGTTTCGTTGTTTCTTTCTTTTTTCTGTTTTTTAATTTGTGTTTTGCACTGATAAAGTTGGAGTCAAATCACTTGTCTTTTGCAGATCCTGCAGTAAACCTGGTGACGTCCGGACCTTATGGTCTTATATTTGCATCTTTTGTACCCTTTTTCTTTGACATTCCAGTTTCAACACGCTTTCGTGTATTTGGTGTGCGCTTCTCGGATAAGTCTTTCATATATCTAGCTGGTCTACAGGTAAAAAGTGTGCGATAAAGTATACCATCTAACCATCTATGTTGCATGACAAGTAAATAGCTGTTCTTTCCTTCCCCTATACATTTAATCTAATTTTGGTTTCTCTCTTGCAGCTCCTTTTATCATCCTGGAAAAGATCAATCTTACCAGGGGTATTTGGCATCCTTTGTGGTTCCTTATATCATCTAAATGTCTTCCATATCCGCAAAGCAAAGGTTATTTTTCAATCTGATCTATCAGGTTCACTTAAAATCCAAGCAAAACAAGAAACCATGCATTTGTTTTTTTTTTTTCTGCACTGTATTTCTAGATGCAGCCGATAGCTTTACATTCTGTTCAAACAGTAAATAATGTTTTCCTCACCTCTCTGAACCCTCATAACAGAAGATATGCATTGGCCATATAAAAGGAAATCTGCTAAGAGGCTAAGGGGAGGTAGTAGGGGTGTCGTCAGAGGGATAACAAAAACCTAAAAACAGAAGTCTCCATCTAATTTTCTTAATGTGTTCAATTACGAGCTCTTCAGCCCTTTCACATTCTGGGCCACTCCGTGTCCACATTCATTTATGTGCTCTGTCCTGTCCCTAACTTATGTTAACTGTCATTTAAGATAAATTATTTTCCTGAACAAAGGGGGTTTGATAAACCATATTACCAATGCCGCTATTTAAGTTTCGCTTTCTCACTCTGAAATATGGTGGTATTTTCAGTAACTGGACATACTTTATTTTGGACTTTAATATCAGTTACAGATCACACAGCAGTTTCAGTCAGAATCATTTTTGCTTCAATTCTTAGTAGTGCATTGTATACAATGTAACTAAGTTAAAACCATCTTTTTAGACTTTACACTCTTTTTAAGGAAGAATGCATTTTTCTGCGTATGTGCTTGTGCTCGTGTCATGTGTGTGTCACTGTCTGCATGGATACATGTACTTATGGAATATGATTCAGTCATGCATTCTGCTAAGTTACTTTTAGCACAATATGGTTCGGTCATGTATTCTACCGAGTTAATTTTAGTTGGGAAAAGTAGTGTAATTAAGACAGCCTGCTGAATGTACTTTTCCCCCCTCTTAATTTCTCACATTTACAAAACTGTTTACTTAAGCATATATGAGTCAATTTAGTTGCAGATTTTGCAATTGAGATTTTTAATTAATGTAATTCATGGCTTTGCATGTCTCTTCTCATATTACAGTTCCCAGAAGTCATTGCTTCTTTCTTTTCACGGATTTCTTGGCCATCAACGGGGAGTCCACCAGCAGCGCCAGCTAGAAATATTGTGGGAAGTGCAACACCATTCACAGCTCGGCAAGTAGAGGCAAGAATTCTTTGTTTTCCCTCAATGCTTTGGATCTGCGATTGACTTCAGTACATATAATTTTTCCGAATTGTAGATAGCCATAAGTTTTGTGTTGGATGCAGTACTCATACTGCAAATTATGATCAAGAATTACTCTATCAACCACCATCTACTTCAGAAATCCCTCATGAAATATTTTTCAAATATAAAAGTTCAATAGCTTCCCACGAAAGTTAGATGGACACCTGACTGAGTAATCTCTATTATCTGTGAATGACGAAAGCTTTCTAAACAAAATATTAACTTCATGGGAAGAACATGGTTGTTAAAGGGTCTAGACAATGCAGGACTAAGACTGAGCATATTGAATGTAAGTTTAGTCAAACTGGGATAGGGACCAGAATGTTTCCCTTGGGTCTAGAGGAGTAGATGAATGTAGTTAGCATACAGATTTGTGTGCACAGAGGTACATATATAACATGTGTCAAGTTAGGGAAATTTTTTTGGACCCTATATGGAATGTTGGCCAGCAAAAACATGCAGGCAAAATGAGGGTAGTTGGGACATATATGTTTAAGATGGATTGGTGGTAGTAAGAATTAGGGATGAAACAATTCGCTCAGGTGGGTGTGGCACTAATCAAAGAGATGATGGGTCTCATTTGCGATGGTTCCAGTTATGTACAATGAAGAGAGTAATATGCAAGTTCAAAAGAGTAACTTGATCCAGGAAAATAAGAAATAAATAAATAGGTAGGTACTGGTATGATTATTGAGGACGTCGTGGAATGAATTGCAGAAAAGAAATAATGTTAAGAGCCTCAAGTAATTAGGCAAAACAGTCACATTAAAAAAAGAAAAAATTAAAAGGAAAAACGACTTTTGTAAAGTTCTTTCGCTTGATATATAGGAGTGCATATATTTATTCATGTCGCTATAGGCTTTGGACTTGCACTATGCCATATTATGTACTGGTCTGAACTGAAATTTCCATCCACATCATCAATTTTGTTGTTTGGTTTCAGAGAAATTATCCCTCTGCCTTGGCTTCTGCCACAGAGCCAACGGAGGCTTCCATTGCGACTCTGGTTTCTATGGGCTTTGATAGGAACTCTGCCAGACAGGCACTGGTGCAGGCTAGAAATGACGTCAACGTAGCTACAAACATCCTTCTAGAAGCGCAGGCCCACTGATTCCAAAACTATAGTTCTGTGAAGACGAACCTGAATATTTTTGAATTGAGGGATGGAAGATCCATCCATATCCAAGGGTGGCAATACAAATTTGCACATTCAGAGGACCAGAGATGATGATGTGCTCTCAGAAATCCATTAAGGCATTTGCAGTATCTTAGTCAAGGATTACTATTTTATTTCTTTTACTCTTTAGTTTCCTTGTAGCTGTCACGTTCGGGATATGTATTTATACTCGATTTATGCAAAAGTAGGAGGCTGTAGAATTGTCTGCATCATATTGGAATTTGGAAGCGTCCATACTCTCTTTGAAAGAAAACCAGAGATGTACAGTTGCAGTATATTGCACAGGACTGTTAAATATATGGGAGCCCCCTTTTCACTTGGCCGGTCATTCTTGCTTTACGTTCCACTTTCTTTGGCCGTCACTTGATATAACTAAATTTTCTTAGAATCTTAGATGTGCATACCTTTGTAAATCTGGTAAACTGTCATTTCAAATTAACAAAAGAAAAAAAACTAGAAACGACATAAAGGATACAATTCATATATAACATATGAAAGAGTAATTACTTCCCCAATCTAGGGATTTTGTTCATATTATACGGTTAAAACTCGACTTCTATAACAGCTTATCCTGTTGTTATGCAACTGGATAGTTGTAACAGGACCTTATACAGTATATGCGATCTCCATTGTAACTCAGTTTATAATCATAACAATTCATGCCAAAATACCTCCAACACAACATTTTCAGTCACCTAAACTAAGTTCGCATTGGAAGAAGAGAAAAACCAAAACCCAAGTCCCCGAAATCTCATATAACACAAATCAAGGCAACATTTTCTCTATAACTGCAGCTGCTCAATTTTGATCTGGGTAGACAGTATGAAAAACTCCATAAACTTAGCATCCTTTTCGTCTATGGTTGCTGATTGTCTTGGAGACTTTATACCTTGTTAAATAGTAGACTTTGAAATGATCGTTTTGAGGGGTTTTGGACCCTTTATCCTGATGGGGGCACAACTCAGGCTTTGCCTGGACAAATATTAGACAGTGCTGACGTCCACACGGCTTCTATGAAGCTGGAAGGCAGGGGTGATCCAACTCCCGCAACTGCATTGGATGCCTGACCAATTGAAGTAACCCAAGCGAGCTTCACAATGTGCACATGACAACTTGCCCTCCAGTGCTCCTTCTTCAACTGTGTAATGAGAGAACATATGAAGGATTAAATTATTGTGTAAATCACATTGAACAAAAGATGCCTCCAAAAGAAATAACTTCTACTTCGTTTAAGTTAAGGTATAAGGAAACCAAAATAAGCTTAAGAAAAATAAAGAAAAGGAAAACATCAAGAAATGCCATATAGGTTCAGAAATAGGAATGTGAAAAGGATGTGGATCCTGTCTCAGTGTCAAAAACCATATTTGAATTTTTTTTCATTATTCATAATACCACACACTGGAACAATTGGTCAGTAAGAAAAATCAATTTTCAGTTGACATGTAATCTCAAGTGACAATTTGATCACATAATATCCCAGTTAAACAACTGTTAGCATTTATTATATAACAATAAAATGAAACAACTCACGGAATCCCTTTTGACAAGAGAGGTCTTCAACTGCTATGGAAAAGGTAAACCGTACAGTTATAAATATGGCACAGTTACCTGCTGTCATCCACCTTAGAGGCTCAACAAAAATGGATGAACATTCAGAATCCTCAGACAAGTTGCTACTTTTTCGCTTTCGCCACTCAAACGATTTTTCACCCTCTCCTGGAATGTGATCCACAACATTGTCCTGCAATGCAACAACTCTTCGGCATTTCTTGCAGCGGAATGCTGGTGTACCAGTTTTTCCTCCATTTTGAGCTGATTCTACTCCAGAGGCAACTTCAATAGGCAACCCAGGATCTGCCCCAAATTTAGAACTGTCTATTTTATCCCCACGATGATAAGATTCGCCTGAAAGAATGGGATAAAATATATCTATTATAGCAGCGAAAACAGAAATTCACATTTGCCACTCAATTTGAAACCTCCAGTGAAATGAGTAGGCATATGTTATAATGTCTCCTATGCTGAGCCAAATAACTTTTCACATAGTAATATACATCAAGAACATTGCCATGCAATTGCTACACCTTCCACAGTTGTCACTGCTGTTCTGGTAAGCATTTCTTTTTCTCTTCTCCTAACATGTTATGTACGGTAGAAGAGAACGGCAAACAATTTAAGAATTAAAAGATTCAGAGGTATGGTTCATGGATACAGTAGCACCATTGTAGCAGTTTTTTGTGTTAGTTTCCCGAAGCTAATTTGACAGGTGAGATTATTTTTATTTTAAGGTCTACAATTCAACTCAATTAGGGTTTTCTTGAGATTCTAACATTAATAAATAGAGTGAACTAAATTGAGACAATCTTGTTTCTGAAGTTAAACATTTGGCATTTTTGAGTTCAATCTAGAACCTTGGAAGCTTTTCTAAGGGATTTCTCATAACCCAGCAGTGTCTCCATGCTCAATCCCAAAGAATTTCAACCCTCTCGCTTGTCGAAAAAACATTCTAGTTCAATGATATACAACCAATCTGGTAAGCCAATGCTCCTTAATGCCTTCCTATTAATGAACTTTTCATACAGTAATCTATTACCAAAACTTGGAAAACTAAAATATGAAAGCATGAATGCAAGATGTACAATCAATACCCCTAAATTTAGAGGGAGGGGAAGATGTAGAAGAAAAAAAAAACTTGTACCCAATACTTTCAGGCGAAAAGACTTATATATGGGGCTGGCACGATCAACCTTGAAGCCCATTTCCTCGTACATTTTGAGCTGCAACACCATAAAAGTAAAGAGTAAAATTCACTATGGGCTGGATTAGCAGAAATTAATGTTATCTTGTACAAGATGTGATATAAGAGCGCCTTGCATCACCTGATCTAGAAAACCATCATTGGGGCAAACAAACTCACAGCTTTGCCTCAGGGATCCTAGTGCATCTGGAGGATTGCATAAGAGGAAGATAAAGACTTAAGCAGTTAAGCATTTGTAACCCACTATTCTTTTTTTTCAATTCAATTGCTCATATATTTTGAAGGGTGATGATTTTGGCACTCCAACACCTTCCACACTCCTCTACTCTCTCACACAAGAGGACTATATGAGGGTTCCAAAATCAGCCTAAAAAAGGCAGATGCACTCCTCTTGTGTGAGAGAGTAGAGGAGTGTGGGATGTGACATTTGGAGTGTCAAAATCATCTCCCATTTTTAAAGTCATACAAGCTTGTGAAACTAATTTTTATCTAAACTGAAGAAGAAAGAAAAGCAGCTATTTGGATTCCAAAAATATAACAGCAACGTGAATTTATATACGAAGACTGGCGATACTTAAAACAAGCAATGATTTGTTCACACCTTGTTGTGATAAATGTTCTGTTCTCATCAGATATGCTGTAATGATAGCTGCACTGCAACAAACACATGCAAACAAACAAGGGTGTAAACCCTTTAAACTTGACAATTCAGAAAACTGGAAAAGCTTTCAGAATGTAAGCTCCGAATACTTTCGACATTATTAGTAGACTCTTGTTATTCTAAAAACTGAAAATTATAACACTGAGAGAACAATATGTACCTTCTGGAAACACCAGCAAAGCAATGCACCAAAACAGACCCCTCTTTTCTACTCTTATCAATAAAATCCAAACAGACATCCAAATAATCCAATAAATTCTCATTCTCCATATCTCTCAGCGGAACCCCCATCCTCACCAGCTTCAAATCCTTGCCTGCATATTCCAACAAGTACAAAAGCTTATCCGAGAGCAAACCACTTTTCGACCCATCACCAGAATCCTCCACAGAAGCCGACCCACCAACAGACCCGCCAGTATACACCTTCTTGATTTCCTTAGTGGGAATTGTAAGACCCTTCTTCCATTCAGAGAAAAACGAGATTGATGCAGAACTCAGAACTGAGAGAATGTGTGTGATCTCTGTGCTGCCATTTTGGAGAACCTCTGCTGCATCGCCGATGTTGCCGATGAATAGATTCTCACGAACAAGATACGGCATGACCACTGAAAAAGATTTGATTTTTTCCTAAACCGAAGATTATCAAAGCAAGAAATCCTTGTTCTCCCCCTTTATTTAGGTCAGCTAGTGTGTGTGAGAGAGAGATAGAGAGAGGGAAGGGGATGAGTCTTAGGTTTTTTTTTTTTTTTTTTTCTGAATAGATCAAAGGTATATTCTGAAAAATGAAAAAATTATCCTGATAGGCGAAGGCCCTTCACTGAAGGGGATGATGGGCATTGGGTTGTTTTTTAATTTTTTAAAATACTTTTTAATACTTCAAAAGTATTTTTTTTTCCTCAAAATTGAAAAAATTATCCTATAAACGTGAGCATGTGCAAATCATGTGACATTCCTTTTAAAGAACCAGAAATTGATTAGCCTCACCCTAAATTAGGGATGGGCACAATTTCGGGTCAATCAGACTGAACCGCCTAATTCGATTATAGTGGGTTGAGTTGGTCTAAAAATAAGCTGATCATGAGTTTAAAAAATCATAAACCGCTATGTACGGGTTAGAACCAAAATTTAATGTAAATTTAATTTTGAGTTAATCCAACCGAACCACCCAACCCGATCATAGTGGGTTGAGTTGGCCTAAAAATGAACAGGTCTTAAGTTTAAAAAATTATAAACTATTACATATGGGTTGAAACCAAAATTTTAAAATATACTTAATTTTGAGTTAACTCGACCAAACCGCCCAACCCTATCACAAAAAATTTAAGTTGAGTTGAATTGAATTGGCCTAATAATGGGTGGATTTTGAGTCCAATAATTCATAAAAAACTATATATCGAGTTGGGACTAAAACTAACTAAACTCTACCCATGCCCACCCCTACCCTAAACCCTTTTAACCCCCATAGAAATTTGGAACAATTAGCCAAAGTTATAACAAAAAACACATTCTTCCAACTCATAATACTAATCTTCCTTCTTTTATGTCCCCTTCATCTAAAAACTATTAGCCCCCTCATAGAAGTTGCAGCATCATCCTCCTATAAATTAAATCCTCTGGCCTTTTAATCCCCCAAGTCTTTGCTGAGTCACCATTTCTTTGGGCCACCAAAGCCTCTGCCAATCCAATTGGAAAAAAATTATTAGAAACCAACAAAAATAGACATGCTCTGCCTCTGCAGATACGCAAAACTTAGTGGGCTTTACCCACGTGACAATGACATCATTCTTCCTCGCGCTAACACAGCGCCTCTGCAACGAGGTAGCTAGCGTCTGCAAATCAAGCAAGTAATGTTAGAAATCTAGAAAATATAGAGAGAACAAGTGGAAAATAGGGAGAATGAGAACTTGGTAAAATATAAAGAGAACAAATGGAAAATAGGGAGAATGAGAACTTCCCGTAGGTTTTTCTTCATCTTGCTTTGTATTACTTACAACACATTTATAATTACAAACTAAGAGACAAGCATCCCTAAAACAATCCCTAAAACATGGAGACAAGGTTTCCCTAAAACAAGGAGACAAGGACTTGTGTTTCACAAGATGACAAATAGCTAGTCACAAGCTAAACATGGAAACCATGTTTCATGGAACAAGAAAACATATCTTTACAACTAACACTCCCCCTCAAGTTGGTGCATAGATGTCATCGATGCCCAACTTGACCAGTGAATTGTGGAACACTTTGCTAGAAACTGCATTGGTTAATATGTCTGCCAACTGATCCTCTGATTTGACAAAGGGACACTGAATTTCTTTAGCCTCAAGTTTATGTTTAATGAAGTGTCTATCCACTTCAACATGTTTGGTGCGATCATGTTGAACTAGATTATGTGCAATAGATATTGCAGCCTTGTTGTCGCAATACAGATTCGTCACAGATGTAGGGGCATATCCTATCTCGGTAAGCAATCTTTTTATCCAAAGGAGTTCGCAAATTCCTTTGGTCATACCTCTGAATTCGGCTTCTGCACTAGATAAGGCAACTACATTCTGTTTCTTGCTTCTCCAAGTCACCAAGTTACCACCCACAAATGTGAAGTAACCTGATGTAGATCTTCTATCTGTGATATTCCCTTCCCAATCTGCATCGGTATAGCCACTGATATTTAAATGATCATTTCTGGAAAACATAAGTCCTTTCCCAGGTGCCGACTTTAAATATTTAAGAATTCGAATAACAGCATCCATATGGTCTTCACTTGGACAATGCATAAACTGACTAACAACACTTACAGCATATGCGATGTCGGGTCGGGTATGTGACAAGTAGATCAATCGTCCTACTAATCTTTGATATCTTTCTTTGTTAGTGGGTACTTGATTAGGATACTCTCCTAGATGGTGATTCTGGACGATTGGGGTGTCCACGGGTTTGCAATCTAGCATTCCTGTTTCTGCCAATAAATCTAGAACATACTTTCTTTGGGAGAGAAATTTGCCTTGCTTCGATCGAGCAACTTCAATTCCCAAGAAGTACTTGAGTCCACCAAGGTTCTTCATTTCAAACTCTTTTGCCAAATAGTCTTGTAGTTGAGAGATTTCCTGCTTATCATTCCCAGTAATAATCATATCATCAACATAGATTATTAGAGCCGTTACCTTTCCTTTCTGGTGTTTTAAGAACAGAGTATGGTCGGAGTTACTCTGTTTAAAACCATAATTCTTCATTGCCAAGGTAAATCGCCCGAACCATGCCCAGAGAGACTGCTTTAATCCGTACAATGCCTTTCGTAATCTGCACACCACACTAGCATATGTAGCATACCCAGGTGGAATATCCATGTATACTTCTTCCTGCAATGGACAATAGTACTCTAACGGTGTTAAGTTTTGCAACAGGGGCAAAGGTTTCTGCATAGTCGATACCATAAGTCTGTGTGTATCCTTTTGCCACAAGTCTTGCTTTGTAGCGTTCAATGGACCCATCGGCATTGTGTTTCACAATGAACACCCATCTGCATCCGACAGTCCTCTTCCCTGGAGGTAATTTTTCCAGTGTCCATGTCTGATTTTTCTCCAAAGCCTTCATCTCTTCTTTTATTGCTAGAACCCATTTCGGATCCTTCAATGCTTCAGTCACTTTGGTTGGAATGTGAATAGCAGATAACTGATTTATAAAACCCTTGAGAGGTTCTGACAATTCTTCAGTAGACACATAGTTTGCAATTGGATACTTTGATGCTTTGCCATTATCCGGAGAATATCGAGCTGGTGGTTTTCCCCGGTTCTGTCTAACAGGTAATTGGTATCTAATAGAGTCATCAACTAAATTAGTAGATGTAGTAGAAGCACTTACCTCAGGATTATTCGCAGGAGATTGATCAGTGGGTACAATGGAGTGAGAGGGGTCTTTGTCACAATCATCGATGTATCTGGAAAAAATGTCGTGCTCACTGCTTCGAGGCGACTGGTCGCTGGGGTCTTCTCGACCAGTCATTTTTGGACAGATTGTATCACATGGCTTACTGCTTCGAGGCGACCGGTCGCTGGGGTCTTCGCGATTGGTCATTTTTGGACAGATTGGATTGCGTGGCTCACTGTTTTGGGGCGACCGGTCGTTGGGGTCTATGCGATCGGTTGTTTTGCTCCAGTCTTGAATTTCCAGATTTTCGAGAGAGCTCCAAGTCCGCGCTTCTCTCTGTATATCGTGTGGCTCACTGTTTCGAGGCGATCGGTCGTTTTTCTCCAGTCTTGAATTTCCAGATTTTCGAGAGAGCTCCAAGTCCGCGCTTCTGTCTGTATGTTGGACAGATTTTACTCTATCTATTTCTCGCAAGTGCACGAACCAATTATAGTATAGGAATGCAAGCACGAGGTCGTTCCACAGAGACTTGGATGAAAAACACTTATTACTACTACTTAGACTCACAAGTAACCCTAAGACTAAACAGAATTTAAATGAAGTTGTGTTGAGTTTGTTGGAATGAAAACTACAAAAAGGGAATGCAAAATAACAAGTGACCAGCAAGTAGATGTTTAGAAAATTTAGAGACAAAGGAGACAAGCACTAGGGTTTCAACTTCACCATGACAATCCAATTTCAAGCTACAAGTTAACAATCACCTAAGTTGATTACAATTTCTGGAGTTCGTTCTTTCTTATGTATGATTATCCATATGGTGTTTGGTTTTAATCAATTACTTAGGAAACACAACTTAGCTATGGTGTTTAGTCCAAGCTATGAATCTGAATCCATTAAGCTTAAGAAGAACACAAAGGAACCAAGTAAACATTTAAACATGGTGTTTGTCCTAAATGCATTACCCACTCATTCACTAATCGATTCAAGAGTCATATAGTGTTTATGTAAACTTGAACTAGATAACCAACATGCATGTGTTCATAGTGGCCAGTTATTTAAACATGCATAAAGATTCAACTAAGAACAAGTGAATGAGACCAGAAAATTAGAAGTAATCAACAAAGGGTAACATTAACTTGAAACATGAAATTGTCTTGTCAGGTTACATTGAAACCCTAGCTATGGATTTAGTTACACTTCATTAATGGAAAATGCATTTGAATCATAATAAACATGGAGAGAGTAAGAAAAACCCATGAAGAACGAATTATGTTGTTGTAGAGCTTCTCACAGCTTCCACCATGTATGCTGCAGCTAGAGATGAAGAGTGGTGTAGATGGTGTGGATTGTATGGATTGTGTTTGGGAAATGATGGGAGGGTGGAGGATGGAGTGATCTGTGGGAGAAGTGTATGAGGCTGTGGTTGATGAATGTTTGAGAGGGGATTGTGGTGGGATGAGTGGTCTGCTAGGAATTGGAAGAGAGGGATTGTGAATTCCAGGATATGATTGATGAAAGTGTTTGGAATGGAAGTGGTATTTATAGGGGGAGGGGAGTGATAAATCTGAATTCAATATGGCTAATGCATACAACACTCGTATTAGAAAATCAGAATTGGTTGCTGCACTTCACCAATAAATTCCACCAGCAGCCATAGCTCATCTTCATGTCAACATGACCAAGCTTCCATCCAGAAACCAATAGCTCATGCCTAGCTCACCATGACCAAGCATCCATCAGCTCATCCTCATGTCAGCATGATGTGTATTTTCATGGGCTCATGAATTGGGTTTGGCTGAATCAAATGACGATTTTAAGATGACCATTTTGAAGTTCAGAATGTCTCTGATCCAACCACACAAGAATTGGCCTAATCCAAGCTCGGATGAAGAAGATAAGTCCGAAATGAATTTCTAACTCAGTCTCCAGTTTTTGCACGTTTTTGCACCATTTTGCTTCAAATGCCTCAAGTGGTACCTAGAGCTTAATGAACTGAATAACAAACACAAAATGGATTAAAAGCACAAGTTTTACTTAAAAACACAACCAAACAATAGGGTAGAGTGTAACAAAATGATACAGAATTATGCATTGATCACTGTATCTCCCCCTGAAGCGGTGAGTTGGACATCAGGTCCTGAAAGAACAACTCGGACTCCATAAAAGTGACATCCAAGGTGACATAGGTGTGACGAGTACGGGGATGATAACACCGATATCCCTTCTGATGAGCAGCATATCCCACAAAAACACATCGAAGCGCACAGGGATCAAGTTTGCTACGTTAATTTTTATGGAGATGAACGAATGCCACACAACCAAAGATTCGTGGTGGAAGCATCGAAACTGACGGCAGGGGCCCATAATTGGCAAGCGTTTGGAGCGGAGTCTGGAAGTCCAAGACCCGCGAAGGCATACGATTGAGAAGATAAACTGTCGGGATGATGGCATTATCCCAGTGGTTGCGGGGAACATGAGCCCAATCAGTAGTGTTTGAGCTGTTTCAAGGAGATGTCGGTTTTTCCGTTCCGCAACCCCATTCTGTTGTGGTGTTTGAGAACAAGTCGTCTCATGAATCATGCCGTGCATCTGGAAGTATGTTTGAAAGTCATGGTTGACATATTCGCCCCCATTGTCAGAGCGGAGAACTCGGATCTTGGTAGAGAACTAAGTTTCAATCTGTTTGTGGAAAGACTGAAACATAGTAAACACTTCATTTTTACTCTTCATCAAGTACAACCATGTCATCCGAGTACAATCATCCACAAACGTCACAAACCACCGGAAGCCAGAATGAGAAGTTATAGGTGAGGGCCCCCAAACATCAGAGTGAATTAACTTAAACGAAGTAGTACTCTTACTTGAACTCAACGGGTAGGGCACACGGTGACTTTTAGCCATAATGCAAGTGTCACATTTGAAGTCGGAGTCTTTAAAATCTGATAATAAATCTGGTAGAATATGCTTCATATATCCAAATGATGGATGCCCCAATCGACGGTGCCACAACCAGACTTGCCTTTGTTTGATATCATAGGTATGTGTCACATTGTGAGCCATGCCTGTACTGAGATCCTCCACATAATATAGCCCCTCTCTCATAGTACCCCGACCAATTATCTCCTTAGTGTGAATATCTTGAAGTAAACAAAAACTTGGGTAGATTAGAACACAACAATTCAATTGTTCAGTAATCTGACTAACTGACATTAGCTTATTTGATAGAGATGGAACAAGTAAAGTATTCGATAATGAAAGAGAGGGTGAGAGAGCCACAGTGCCAGCCCCTGTCACAGGGAAGTAACTCCATTGGCATTAGCAATACTAGTTCGTCTGGGTTGGCTAGTACGCAGAAAATCATCAGGATCAAAGGTCATATGATCGGTTGCGACATAATCAATTATCCAGCCCGTTGAATTTCTATCATCCGAAGTATGAAATACATAGCCAGAGTCACTACTTGTAGCTTCACATCTCTTTTGATCTTTTTCATATCGTGTAGTGTCAGTCGGGGTCGAGGTCTGGATCATCGGGGTCGGTTGGTCGGGTTGGCGGCAACACCTCGTCCAAGTGAGGCTAGTCGGTCGGGTCGGTGTCTGGGTCGGGGTCAGTGTCTGGGTTGGCATCGGTGTCATCAATGCTTCTAGGTAGGTAGGTTGAGAAGGGTTGGTGGTGCTATTTCCAGCAGGGGAAAAAACATCTTCCCCCATGGAGGTAGCAAAGATTCAGAACAAGAGTCAGCAATTATAAGATCGCTGCTCTGATACCATGTTAGAAATCTGGAAAATATAGAGAGAACAAGTGGAAAATAGGGAGAATGAGAACTTGGTAAAATATAGAGAGAACAAATGGAAAATAGGGAGAATGAGAACTTCCCGTAGGTTTTTCTTCATCTTGCTTTGTATTACTTACAACACATTTATAATTACAAACTAAGAGACAAGCATCCCTAAAACAATCCCTAAAACATGGAGACAAGGTTTCCCTAAAACAAGGAGACAAGGACTTGTGTTTCACAAGATGACAAATAGCTAGTCACAAGCTAAACATGGAAACCATGTTTCATGGAACAAGAAAACCATGTTTCATGGAACAAGAAAACCATGTTTCATGGAACTAGAAAACATATCTTTACAGCTAACAAGTAAGGCCTACCGTTTTGAAGAAAAAGAAGCAGCAGCACACGCGTTGATTCCTACACACAAAGCCTCCTCTGCAACTCAGAATTTTGTTCAAAACTTTCCGACTCGTGTCTTGACCATAGTTTGACGCAGGAATGTCTTGAAAGTCCAAGGCTCCAACGAGTGTCCCAGGCATGTCCATGCCGTGTCCGAGTGTCGGAGGACACGCGTATACACCTTTATATAAAGTCCTTATATGAAAGTTGTAGGATTTGAGAATTTTTTTTAAAAAAACAAAAAAGAAATATAGCAGGACCTCTTGTTCCATTTCTATGACCACGTCTAATAGTTTGTTTGAAAAATATGCGACACAAGTATTTTCTTGACTGAAACTGCTACTTTCAACTTAAAATAATCTATTTGTATTGAATTAATTTGATACAAGAGGATACAGGAGGTTTTATAATACATGTGAGGAAACAGAGTTCCGGAAAACATTGACTTATGCACCAGACAAGAATCAATCAAGCTCCTTAATACATGGGAACTGCATAAAAGAACTTTGGAGAATGCAATATGCCTGGAATGCTGCCTTCAGTGATAATGACTCATTTTACTTCATGCTTTAACAAAAGTCATCTGGCTAAACTGTTGATGGGGTTGAATCATTTACCCCGCAACTCAAATTGACTTGGAAGTCTTTGCATAATTTCGAACTATCTAGAGTACGAAAGCTCAACCATTTGAATTCTCATTGACTCCTATATACAGGGCATCTTTGTATCATCCCAATTGCATAAGAATCATGGGTCATTGTAGTGCTTCCTGTAAGACAATAACTTGTCTTACGTGAATGTGGTCTTCTAATCCTATAAGGATTTGGCAATTCACACTGATCTAGGAGAGCAGACTCAAACATTATCTGCAGTTCTTTTTCTAAAGAGTGTTTTAATAAGAAACAAGAACTTAGAGAATTCCTAATTCCATATGGATTGAAACACACTATCCTAATGCAATCTGGATTACTTAAGTATTTCTTAATGGGCAGGAACCTTAAGTAAATGCATATAAATAGAGGTCCTTTCTCTAGCAATCGTTCTACCCTACTCATGAGTCATACAGAAATCTCACCCCATAAGAGAAAGAGCTTAAGGACTGCATAGAAGAAGAAGATCTCTATCTTATCTACTAAAGCCATGTCTGATTAAGGTTAGTATTATTTGAATAAAGACATGAAATAACTTACATGTGGTATCAGAGCACTAGGTCTTGTTCTATAATCTAATCTTTCGAATTTAACAAGTTTATAGTTTCTAGTTGATCATTAGTCATGAAGCATGTATTTTAAAACTAATTGTATATCTAAGTTTGATCAAGAGCATCAAGTTTTCTGCTCGATTATGCTTGTAAGACTTTTGATCAAAGACTGAAAATTACAGCTGCAACAGTTAAACGAGCCAC
Organism: Prunus kanzakura; assembly: GCA_020521455.1. NCBI lineage: Eukaryota > Viridiplantae > Streptophyta > Magnoliopsida > Rosales > Rosaceae > Prunus > Prunus kanzakura. Next base: position 120,143 of record BPUM01000945.1, read on the forward strand.
ATCAGTTTAACTGTTATAGCAACAGTTTTCAATCAATAGATTGATCAAGAATTGCATCACAATTCGTAGCCTTGTGTGTTGTTTTCATCCACAGATGGAAAAGGCACAGATTGATGACAATTGTGATGGGACAACATGGAAAAGGAATGTGTAAACTGCAGGAAATTTCTTGATCCACAGATAAGAAGTTTCTTGCACAGAAAGTTTATTGAGACCTAAAATTTCTAGTGTTTTGGAACATGTTCAGTTTATAACCTACAGGTATAAATTGATAATGTTTAATAAAGATTTATTTGGGGACATATCATTTATTTTATTATTATGTTTCAGTTAATTTCTCAAGCTATCAATCCATTGTAACTCTAACTGGATCGAATTACCAAAAGTGGAAGCAAGACCTGGAAATTTCTTTGGGATTTCTGAATTATGATTTTGTCCTCAAAGAGAACCCACCTTAAGCCCCAGCTGCAGATGCCTCTACAGCAGTCAAGACCAAGTTTGCTAGATGGGAAAAGGCAAACAAAATGACCATGTTGATTATGTAGAGAGCTATGGCTCCATCTGTAAAAGGAAGGAAGCATCCCTAAATCTGAACATGCTAAGGAGTATTATGAATATATTGCACAAAGGTTCAAGGAATTAGAGAAAGTTGTGAAGAGTACCTTGCTGAGTCAACTGACTGACATGAAATATGATGGAAAAGGCTGTGTTAGAGCTCACATTATGAATCTGATCGACATAGGGACTAAGTTGCAGGAATTGGAAGTGAATGTGGATGAGGATATGATGGTGCACTTTGCTTTGAATTCACTACCTAAGGAGTTTAAGTCTATCAAAGATACATATATAGCTCATAAGGAAAATTGGACACTGAATGACCTCATAACCATAAGTGTTCAGCAGGAAATCAACATAATAAAAGAAAGAGGTGCTAAGATGGTGAATCTGGTTCAAACCACAAAATATGGAATTTAAGAACAAAGGAACTGCTTCTGGAAAGGAAAAGGAGAATGACAGTTTAAAGGCCTTGAAACCAGTGGGATTAAAGTGCTTTTTCTGCAAGAAAAATGGACATATGAAGAAGGAATGCAGGAAATACAAGAAATGGTTGGACAAGCAAAAGGCTAAAGGTAAGAATGATCAAGTTCTAGTTTGCTTTGAATCTAATCTAGTTAATATCCCAGATAATTCATGGTGGTTAGACAGTGGTGCAAGCATTCATGTGACTAATTCTTTGGAGTGGTTAGGCTTGAATTAGATTTTGGTTTTATTTTGGAATTAGAAGATGTGGTTTACATTCCTACTATAAGGAAAAACCTGATCTCAGTTACTAGGCTTGTAAAGGCAAAGCTCACTTTGAACTTTGATGATTTTGGTTGTTCTATTTTCAGAAATAAAGAGATAGTTGGAAAAGCAAGCATTGTTGATAACTTGTTTCGATTGAATTGCAAAACAGCAGATAGAAATCAATGTCATACAATCCAATCCAATCAAAACAAAAACCTTCACTACTACAAAAATGGAAAAAGACGACCAGAAAAAGACGACGGTATAAGATAAAACCGTCGTTGTATTTAAACAGACGACGGTATAAAAAAAAACCCGTCGTGGATAAGTTCCTTACTGTTGAATATTTTTAAAAGACGACGCATACAAATAAAAAAGCGTCGTTTTTAAAAAAGGATTTCTTCAGAGATAAAATTTGACCAAAAAACAACGACAGCAGGTATGAATCCACCGACGTAGAAAATAAAGACGACAGTTCACCAAAAAACCTGCCGTGTTAACTCCTAACTAAACACGACCAACTGTTCTTAATCCGCGTCGTATAATATAATGGAATCCACGTCTGTATACTACGACGGTGCATTCTCTGTAAACCGCCGACTTATTATTTTGGAATATACTACGACAGTACCTACAACACTACTGTCGTTTTTATTTACCACGTCCTAAGTTCAAATTACCGTTGTATTTGTTTAGTTTATACGTCTGCCTTCTCTGTAAAACGCCGTCTTATTTTTATAGCTTTTAAAAATTAATTAATTTTTCTTTTATTTTGGTAATATCTTTCTTAACACAAAACAAAATTTAATTCTCAATCCTCAACAACATTTTCATCTTAAAAGGCAAAATCTCTTCGTGTTAAATATTGATCAATATTTACACAATATATGTACACAAATTTGGCAAATACATCGTGGTTTCTTTTCTGCCTTCACCCTCAGCTTGTTCAACTGTTTCTTCCTCTCATATGCAAGCTGGGCCCTCTCCTTCCTCTTGTTCTCAAGCTCCTGCACAGCCACAGATGAATATCTAATAATTTCAGAAAATCAAAATCAACAAAGTATGAAAAGCTCACTCCTCGATTCCCATTTTCATCAAAATCAACTGTTTCTTCAAAACTCCTGTGTAGCAAGGGTGGAACCAGACTTAGAACCTGTTGTGGGTTGTGCCCTCGTATGCCTTCAAACGGGCAAGTGCGGCTGCAAACCCATGCAGGTTCTAAGGCTGGTTACACCCTTGCTACACAGGAGGAATGATTCTGCAAACCCATGGGAAGTGAGGAATCATTCTGCAAACCCATTTGCTTTCAGAAAGACAAGTGAGGGTTAAAAAACGCATGAAAAAATGCTATTTAAACAAAATAACCGTAAATATCCACGTCGGTTATAATATAAATACCGACGTCATATTTGAATAATCAACATCATAACTACATCGGAAATCCAAAAGTCATTTGGCGCGTATTAAAAAGATAACTACATCGGAAATCCAAAAGTCATTTGGCGAGTATTAAAAAGAGAACAGAACCAAAGTAACCACGTCGGTTTATTAAAATACACAGTCGTTGAATTTATAAGTACAACGTCAGTTTAGAGAAACAAAGCGCCGTCATAACCACGTCGGAAATCCAAAAGTCATTTGGCGCGTATTAAAAAGAAAACGACGTCGTTTTCAGAACCGCAAAGTAACCACGTCGGTTTATTACAATACACAGTCGTTGAAATTACAAGTACAACGTCAGTTTAGAGGAAAAAAGCGCCGTCATAACCACATCGGAATTCCAAAAGTCTTTCGGCAGTTGTGATAACCACGTCATTTATGAATTATCTACCGTCGTTATAAATAAATAATACGGCGGTTTTTAAATAACAACGTCGTTGTATTGAACTCTGGGAAAATATATAAACTTTTCGTCACCTGACCTAATATTTTACGGTTTTCACTTCCCGATAAAGTATCGTAGTTTCCCTCTCATTTCCCAAATCACCATTTTCGTCACCTGACCTAGTATCATCGTCTGAATCATCGTCTTCATCGTCCAAATCACCATTTTGGTCTTCGTCTTCGTCGGAAGGAAACATTTCTTTGCACGCCGGTGTTATTCAAGGTTTTTTCTCACTCTCTTCCCTTTTTTTACTTTTCATTTGCATGCCGTAGTTGTCTGGAAACAAGATTCTGTCAAATTGAAGAAATCTTTCACTGGTTTTGATTAAATACATAAGTAGATACTCTCACGATGCCAAAAGACGACAGTTCTGTCTTGTTTTCGATGATGGAATGGACACACCACGACGGCCGTAATGCAAACTGCACGACGGTGGCTAAAAACCGTCATGGTGTGACAATTAATACGTCGGAAACAAGATAAAACCGTCGTCTAGTGAGAGAAGAACAATCGTTTTGTAATTTTAAACCACGTCGGTTATTGTTAATAACCGACGTAGTTTATGCACATTTACGTCATGAAATATATAAAACCGTCGTCTTATTTTAAGAGATCGTTTAATAGGACGTTACTTTTTTAGTGTTACCGTCGTTGTTTTGTATTATTACGTCGTTTATTTTTAATAACCGACGTTGTTTTTCTGGCAGATTAATCAAAAATGGTTTCGAAATCTCAAAACAAGGAAGCTGAAGCGTCAAAGGCCACAGCAGGTTCAATGGCACAAGGGGATGAACCCAAAACAGGTTCAGTGGAACTTGAAAAATCAACTCAAAGCAAACCCTCGAAGAGGATGAGATTTTCCTCAACCTCAGAGAAAGACTCGAGCACAGCCACATTTGTTGAGGAGCCAAAATCTGGCCGCGGTATCAGCACAATGAGCCGTGTTGTGAAGAGGAAAATTGAGAAGGTTAAGCCTGTGGTTGAGTTCAATAAAGATGGCAAACCACATGGCGAGGCTGCTGTTGAGATGCAGTCTTACATTGGTGTTTTGGCACACACCAGAGTCCCTCTTGTGGACAAGAAATGGAAACAATTACCCAAGGACGTGAAGGAGCAGATTTGGGAAGCTGTTCAAATGTCCTATGTTATTGGGGATAGTTACAAGAACTTGGTCTTGTCATCTGCCGCCAAAAAATGGAAGGATTTCAAGTATAACGTAACTAAGCAATATATCCTTCCATTCGCACATGACAAGGAGAAATTAAAAGAAATCCCATTGCTTTATAAGTTCATAGAGAAATCGCAATGGGATGCCTTCGTAGCTTCAAGGTTAACCCCAGATTTTGAAGCTAAGCATGCTGAGCAGAAGGAGAGGAGGGAGAAATTGGAGTACAACCATAGGTTGTCTAGAAAAGGGTATGTTGGTTTGACGGACCAATTGGTAGAAACCATGCCCGAAGGTCAAGAAATCGATCGAGCTGTTCTGTGGAAGAAAGCAAGAGAAGATAAAACAGGAAACATCCCTGATCCAAAGGCTGCAGAGAGGGCAAAACTAATCGTAAGTCTCACTAACTCTGTTCTAAATTTGAAAAACAGAGTGTTTTATTTTGGTATAGACGTCGTTTATATTTACATAAGCGACGTTATAAAGTGAACACCACGACGGGCTTAATTTACGGACGTTTAAAAGTGAATAGGACGTCGGTTTTTGAATAAAGTAGACGTCTAGATAGAATTAATACGACGGATTAAATTATTCTATGAACTGCATTTTTGTTTTAAGTTTACTCACGCACACACTCTCCCTCTCTCTGTCTATTTCACTGAATTTTGTGGTGCACAATTTCTGGAAAAGAATGCATATTTCAATCGAGTTTTTTCACTTCTTCATTAAAACTTACGACGGTTTTATCTTATCTAGACGTTAGAATGATTATACAACGACGGTAATTTTGTGCAGCCGTATGGAATTGTACATCTACGTCTGTTTGTTTAATAATCCGTCGTCTTACTTTGAATACTACGACGGTTTTTTATTTATGTCTTAATCTGTTTTATTTTGAATATACGACGTATTTTTATATACCGACGTTGTAAAGTATAAACAACAACGGTATTTATATACAGACGTTTTAAATTAATACCACGTCTGTAATTTAATAAAAACCGTCGTTGTTTATAATTTACAACGTCGGTATATGTATCTGTCATACACCCTGCTCAGGTTCTAACAATCTCTCTTTCTCTCTTTTAGGATGATTTGCAAAAGCAAGTCTCCGAAGGCACTCTGACTGTCTCCGCGAGCAATGATATCTTGACTCTGGCTTTGGGAACCCCGGAGCATGGTGGGAGAGTCAGAGGAGCTGGTGTTGGCGTTACCCCAACTCAGTTCTTCAATTTGCCGAAGCAGCAGAGAGTGAAATTTGGTGACAAATTGAAGGAAAGTGTGAGGGAGGCAGTCAGAGAAGAGACCTTGAGGATTGAGGCGAAGTCAAGGGAAACTATAATGGAAGCAGTCAGAGCAGAGAGGGAGGCTTTGTTGGCATCTATCCGTCAACTAGTTCCTAATTTTGATCCCAGCCAGATGCTCCAAACCCCAATTTCTCCAAGGACTCCAATTCCTCCAATTATTTTACCCCCTCAAGATCAAAGCCCAAAAAATCCAATGTCTGATAAGGCAAGCTGCTCTGGGGCCACTAATATCAAACCCCTAGCTTTGGAATTAGAAGATCCGAAGCCTGAAGCTGATACTGATGCAAAAGAGAAAGAGGACACGGTAAAATCTCTGCTATTTTCTATTTCTGCTTTTTAAATTTTAAAAAGACGTCGCTCCTTTTAATAGCCGACGTTAAAATTTAAAATAACGACGGTATATACGTCTGTTTCTTACAAGACACGTCGTGTTTCGTTAAATACCACGACGCTTTTATAAACCGTCGTCTATTTCATGATTCATTAACTGTATTTATATTAGACGACCTTTCTATAGTATAGCGACGTTATAAATTCAATACAACGACGGTTATCTATTTACCGACGTGTATAACCTTTCCACCGTCAGTATTAACTAGAAACTGTCGTTTATATTATATACCACGTCTGTTTTTTGTGTTTAGTTAGAGTCGTTTATTTTAGTTCACACACAAACTAACTTATATTTCTTTATTAATTTCTTTAAACAGGATCTCTCAAAGCTAGACATTCCACCTCCTCTTTTAGCCTTATGCCAACATTTCCAGACCAAGTTGTTGCCTGGTAACGAGGCTCTAACAATTCACATGCCCAAGGAAGTGTTTGGCATTGAGCATGATACCTTCCTCTTCACTGAAGATGTTTTGCAGTTTGCTTCCATGGTTGAGATAGGAACCACAGTGATATCAGTATACATGAGGTAATTCTCCCTAATCCCATTTTGTTTTACATTTTCCTTTCTTTTAAATTAAAATCTCATTTAATTGACTTTCATATATTTAGGTTCCTATTTGACTATTTAAAAATGGCAAATCTTGTAAACCTTGTTGGCCTCGTGGACCCTGGGCTAGTGAGCTCTGGAGTTGGATCAATATCAAACCGAATAAAAAACCTGTCAAACCGCCTGAATACAGCAGATGGGAATCAATTTTTCTTGGTCCCTTATAATCCAGGGTTAGTACCATTTAAAGTATTTTCCTGAGCTTCTAATATTTTTCTTTCTAATATGAATCATTATGTGCAGGGGTCATTGGGTGATGGTAATTGTGAGACCATTAACGGAGACTGCCTATTACATGAATTCACTGCCAAAACTCATGGTTGACGACGAAATGAAAAATATAGTGAATACGTAAGTTGATTTCTTCTGATTTATGATTTTTCCTATAAAGTATTTAAATAAACGACGGTTTTTACTAATACCGACGTTATTATAAAATATAACGACGAGAAGATATTACCGACGTTTTAATTTAACTACCACGTCAGTATTTTCTTAAAAACGTCGTTTTAATTTAACTACCACGTCGTTTGCGTTTTATTTAAGAACGTTTTAATTTTTTCTGCTCAATTTTTTGTCATACGACGTTTTTTACTCTTACCGACGTTATAACGTTACATAACGACGGTTAGGTTTTACCGCCGTTTTAAACAAAATATAACGTCTTGGTTTAAAAAACTCCGTCGTTTTGACTGATTTACCACGACGGTTACTATTTTTATTTAAATTTTTTGTTTTGTCATTAACACCCTTTGTTTTCTTGTAACAGGTCAATTAAAATGTTTAACATTCATATAAACAAAAATTCACGTAAACAGCAGGCCATTTGGAAAAATCTACACGGCACTCCTGAACAACCAACAAGTGTAGAGTGTGGCTATTACGTGATGCGATTCATGAGAGATATAATTCATGATCCAGACCTAAATTTCGAGAAGAAGGTAAAACGCAACATTTTAGATATACTTTCTTTATTTTACTACGTCATATTTTTGTTTAACCGTCGTTTGTATCCTTATAACACGTCGGTTTTTTGGTTTATTTTGCAGTTTGGCAAGAAAAAAGATAAACTTCAGTATAAACAAGAGGATATTGACGAAGTTAGGCATGAATGGGCAGAATTCGTGAACAAGCAATTACCGAAGGATAATTGATGTAGATAAATATTTATGAACAATGTTCAGGTTTAATTTAGTTTATTTAAAATGTACATAAATATTTTGTTGTAATCAAGAGAACAAAAATCAACAAAATTAAATTTTGTTTTAAAATTTGTTTAGTTCCCAAACACCGACGTCTGATTCTAATTTACACGTCTCATACGTGTACACAATGGTCGTCTTGCAGTAAATGGAAATATAACATCGACGGTAATTCTTAAAAACGACGTGTAATAGTCAAAACAACGACGGTTTATAATTAATTCATCCTGTATAAATGAATTTGTACTCATATACTACGTCCGTTAGTATAACCTTATCGACGTCTAAATAATATACAAAGGCGGATATTCCTAAATATCCGCCTTTGTATAAATATACAACGTCAGTTTTATACAAAACAATGACGTTTAATATTAATAACGACGGTTTATAATTAATTCATCCTGTATAAATGAATTTGTATTCATATACTACGTCGGTTAGTATAACCTTAACGACGTTGTAATACTATACAAAGGCGGATATTATTAAATATCCGCCTTTATATATTTAAACAACGTCCGTTATATACACTAAAATGACGTTTAATACTATAACAACGACGGTTTATAATTAATTCATCCTGTGTATATTCTTAAATATAGTTTCAACGTCGGTTTATTATGTTTAAAGTCGTTGTAAAGGGATACAACGTCGGCTAAGTCATTTTTAATTTAATTGTTATTGACTTTTATATTTTATTTAAATCCATATTAAATTCATAACTATATCCAAAAATTATACTGAAAACTACCAAGCATTGGAATATTGTCTCTATCCTAAAGCTTTAAAAAATATAATTTTGGAAATATTTTTTTATTGTATTTAATTACTAATATTAATAATATATTCAAAACAAAATCCGAAAAATATACCGGCAAATTCTATGCACTGATTGAGACAATATCTTGCCCTTTAAGGCCTGAAAAATGTAATTTTAGTTTTCAAAGTTCAAATGATAACAAAATTCAAACAAATTTAGAGACAAAGCATGGTACTCCTTATACTTTACATAACATAACCCTAAGGTTTATGTGATCCATTGGTGCCCATAAATTCAAAATTATGAAATCCATATTTTAGCCTACTATTGTAGAAGGCAATGTTGTAAGGAATCCATAGCAATTTTCGGTTCATTTTTCTCGTACTTGTGTATTTTTTTTAAATTATTTTAAAATTTAGGGTTTAGGGTTTAGGGTTTTTTGAAACGACGCCGGTTTTCTCCCGCTGTTTTTGGTCAACTACATTAACAAAGACTAATTGAATTCGATTGACGACGTCAGTTATAAAATAGCGACGTCTTTAGTGTTTACAACGTCGGGATTTTATAACAACCGCCGTTGTAAGTAATTATTACACGTCATTATAAGTGTTGACCGTCGTGGTTGAAAAACGCGGTACTTAAAAATTTTTGACCGCAACCTAAAATTTTCAGAATTTCCCTTTAACCCTCAAATAGTTCATTCTCTCTCTTCAACATAAATTTGTCTGAAAGTTTTCGTTCTCCAAGCTCTCTCTCAATATCCATGTAAGTACAACTCTAGTCCCTTTAATCCTAATTCTCTCAGCTCTCTCTCAAGCTTTTGTTATATTCTCTCAGCTCTCTCTCAAAGCATTGGGTACGTAGATTCTCCAAGATCTCTCTCAAAGCATTTGGTACGTAGATTCTCCAAGATCTCTCATTGGGTACGTAGATTCTCCAAGCTCTCTCTGAAGCAGTTGTTATATTCTCGCAGCTCTCTCTCAATATCCATGTAAGTACAACCCTAATCTCTTCTTAAATCCATAAATGTTTTCGTTGGTAGCTATATTAGGGTTTTGGTGTTTGCAATCTTGTAATAATTGCTCTCTGTTTGGGTTCTTTTATGTTTGTTTGGCCATGGGTTCTTGGAAAAGGAATGGGGATGGGAGATTTAAGCTGTTTTTTTTTTTAACTACGATGACGGTTGAAGGATCAAACCGTCGTCCAAATGTTTATTATACGTCGGTTGTTCATTTACTCCCGTCGTTTGCGTTTTAAGCCGCAACTGGTAGCCTAAAGACGACTGTTTCTCCATTAAACGTCGTCTTTAGGCTACCAGAACACCGTTCAAATTTCTGGGTTTGGGTATCTTAATGACGACGGTGACTATAGATGCCGTCGTCGGAATGTATATTAAACGACGATTATTTTTATAAACCGTCGTCTTTTCCATGTTTTATATTTAATTTTCATTTTGTTCTCTGCTATTTGAATGAGGTAGTGTTTCATTGCTGGTCTTTCCACTTTAATATATATATATTTATATGAATTTGATAGAGTGTGAGATGGATAAGTCATGGATGCATGCGGATAGAAGATCGAAGGCATATGAGTTAGGGGTGGAAGGATTTTTGAATTTTGCGTTACAAAATCTTGGAAATACAACTGAGATTCGTTGTCCATGTGTTAAATGTGGGAATATTCGATTGTTTGGGGTTGGAATTATAAGGGAACACTTATACTTTAATGGAATTGACCAAAGCTATAAGATTTGGAGATGGCACGGAGAACCTTGGGAATGGACTACCAATGCTAGTAGAAATGTGGAAGAAGATGAGCAAAGTAGGTTTAGTTATGTTTCTGAAGAATTAGGGATGGATGATAATGATTTTGCCAATATTGGATCTGATCCTTATGAGTTTGCCAATGTGATTGGGGATGGCGATGAACCCTTGTACCCTGGTTGCAGTAAGTACACGAAGTTGTCGGCTTTGGTGAAGTTATATAATTTGAAAGCAAAACATGGGATGAGTGATGTTTGCTTTACAGAATTATTGATACTTCAAGGAGAATTTCTTCCAAAAGGAAATACACTACCTTCCTCTATGTACGAGGCAAAAAAGACTTTGTCTGCTTTAGGGATGAGTTATGAGAAAATCCACGCATGTTCCAATGACTGCATTTTGTATCGGAAGGAGTATGAGAATGCAACTAATTGTCCTACTTGTGGTATCTCAAGGAGGAAGGAAACCAAGGATGGGTTCTTGAAAGAGGGTGTGGCAGCGAAGGTGGTGTGGTATTTTCCTCCAATTCCAAGGTTTAAAAGGATGTTTCAATCACATAAGACAGCTAAGAGTTTGACTTGGCATGCTGCAAGAAAATCAGTTGACGGTTATATGTCTCATCCAGCGGATTCCCCGTCTTGGAAACTTGTTGATGAAAAATGGCCCGACTTTGGTAATGAGCCAAGAAACTTGAGATTGGCTCTCTCATCTGATGGATTCAATCCCCACAGTTCTTTAAGTAGCAGATACAGTTGTTGGCCAGTTATGTTAGTTACATATAATCTCCCACCATGGCTATGCATGAAGCGGAAGTTCATGATGTTGACTATACTGATTTCCGGTCCTAAACAGCCCGGAAATGATATAGACATCTACTTAGAGCCTTTGATTGATGATTTGAAATCTCTGTGGGATGGGATTAGAGGAGTGTATGATGCCCACATAGGAGAATACTTTACACTCAGAGCTGCATTACTGTGGACAATTAATGATTTTTCCGCTTATGGAAACTTATCTGGTTGTGTTGTTAAAGGATATAAAGCTTGTCCAATATGCGGCGATGATACACCTAGTCACAGGTTGAAAAATGGCCACAAAATTTGTTACATTGGGCATAGAAAGTGGTTACCAATCAATCATCCATATAGGAGGCAACGTGCAGCTTTTAATGGGAAACCTGAATATGGCATGCCCCCTGAGCCATTAACAGGAGAAGAAGTGCTGCATATGGTTGAAGATATTAATTACATATGGGGCTCGAAAAATGGGGGAAGTGTTGGTGAGAATGATGGTGACAGAGTTTGTTGGAAGAAGAAATCAAAATTCTTTGATCTCGAGTATTGGAAATACCTCCCTGTGAGGCATGCCTTAGATGTTATGCACATTGAGAAGAATGTTTGCGATAGTATCATTGGTACATTGCTAGAGATCCCTGGAAAAATAAAGATGGGATTGCTGCTCGGTTAGACTTATTGAACATGGGGGTAAAAATTGATTTGCAACCCGAGTATGGAGAAAGACGTACTCGCTTGCCTCCAGGGCCTTGGAATTTTTCAAGAGCAGAGAAGAGAGCGGTTTGCAATTCTTTTTATGGTATGAAGGTTCCTGAAGGTTATTCTTCAAATATAAAAAATCTTGTATCTTTAAAAGATTCAAGACTTCTTGGCCTTAAATCTCATGATTGTCATACCTTGATGCAACAATTGCTCCCTGTGGCAATTCGTTCTGTTTTGGAGAAGCCTGCAAGGTATGCAATAACTCGATTGTGCTTCTTCTTCAATGCTATATGTGCAAAGACGGTAGATGTTTCCAAGCTAGATAAGTTGGAAGAAGATGTAGTAGTTACTTTATGTTTGCTTGAGAAGTACTTTCCCCCTTCATTCTTTGATATCATGGTTCATCTAGTAGTACATCTTGTCAGAGAAGTTCGTCTATGTGGGCCAGGATATTTTAGATGGATGTATCCGTTTGAAAGATATATGAAAGTGCTAAAGGGGTATGTTCAGAATCGTACTCGTCCCGAAGGTTGCATTGCTGAGCGGTATATAGCTGAAGAAGCTGTAGAGTTTTGTACCGAGCATTTATCTGATGTTAGTACAGTTGGAGTGCCTTCAAGCCAGAATATGGGAGTTTCAAAGCCATTATCAGGTTGCACAGTGAGCTTAGTTGATATGGACTTGTTGAACCAGGCACATCTATATGTCTTGGAGAATACGGAGGAAGTCCTACCTTATATCGAGTACGTATGAGTTTAATTTTTCATATATATGTAGCCATGTTAAATATTATTACTCCTTATATTTATCTTATATATAAGGGACCGTAATGCGTGTTTTTTTTCGTGTCAATTGTAGGGAACATATGATCCACATCAAGACCACTTATCCGAAATTTAGAAAGAGAACAAAGTGGCTACAAGATAAGCACAATAGCACTTTCATTCAATGGCTACGTGTTAAGGTATATATGTTATTGAATGACATATTCAATTTATTATTTTAATTTTCTTTCTTTCTATATATATGTTAGATTGAATTAATATATATGTTTAATTTGTAGGTTCAAAGTGAATTTAATGGGGAAGATTATAATGGCATATCAGAAAATTTGAGATGGTTAGCAGCTGGTCCAAGCATGGTAGTGCCATCATATAGGAGCTATCTTATTAATGGTGTCAAATTTAGCACCAAGGCACAAGATGATGTGCGAACTGTCCAAAATAGTGGAGTTTATTTACTTGCACATACTATGCAAGTTGATAGTGCCAAGGATAAAAACCCTATTGTCTCCAATATGAGTTTTTATGGGGTTATTCAAGAAATTTGGGATCTTGACTACCAAAAGTTTAGAATCCCAGTCTTGAGGTGTGATTGGATAGATAACACTTCGGGCCTTGTAGTCGACGAACTTGGATTTACCCTTGTAGATCTGAGTAAAATTGGACATAGGAATGACCAATTTGTTATGGCTTCTCAAGTCAAACAAGTATTTTATGTTGACGACCCAATGCATCGTGGTTGGTCGGTAGTGTTATCAATGCCTAATAGAGAATATAATGATGTTATTGGTGATGATGTGCTAGGTGATATTAGAATTGAGTGTGAGCCATTTTCTAGAGGGATACCAAATGTTGACACATTTGATGACCTAGTGGGTGAGTTTGGGAGTGAGAACATTAGAGATGGGTGTGAAGATATATGGATTGATTGATTGTTGTAATGTATGACATTAGTTATGCAGTTAATTGTATGACATTAATTCATAGCTCTGTATATCATTTTAATTCCGATCACATTTTCATTCTGCAAGCTTTGTGCACAACAAATCAAAAATTAAAAAATAATCGGTTAAAGCTGAAAATACGACGGTCAAGTTACAAAAATCGCAAAACGAGACGTCTTAAAAACAACCAACGTCGGGTTTTCACAACCGACGTGGAATGACACCGCAAAAATGAAATAAAAACCGCCATTTTAAAAAGGAAACACGTCGGTTAATTATAATTCATTTCAACCGTCGTCTATTACAGTCGTCTATTATAGTCGAAAGGTCTCTTTTTATGCTTTATGTACCAAATCGACGTCGGTTTTAGTTTTTTTGTGACGTGTACTATATTAACCACGTCGTTTTTTTTGTGTTCAAGCCGTCAAAATCATTTTCAACGTCTGTGGTGATATAAAGGGTCGTGGTTATTGTTGTTTTTACGTCAGTTCAAGTAAATATATGCCATGTTATATGTTTAAGACGTCAGTTTTTTCATTTAGTGAACGTAGTATTTATTAACCACGGCGGTTTCTAAGTTTGACACGTCGGTTTTGTTTAATTTAGAGACGTTGATAAAACTATTTACGTCGGTTTTATAGTTGTTTTTGACATTTAAAATTATTTAAACGTCTGTGTTTTAATACAACCGTCGTCTATTATAGTCGAAAGGTCTCTTTTTTATGCGTTTATGTACCAAATCGACGTCGGTTTTAGTTTTTTTGTGACGTGTACTATATTAACCACGTCGTTTTTGTTTGTGTTCAAGCCGTCAAAATCATTTTCAACGTCTGTGGTGATATAAAGGGTCGTGGTTATTGTTGTTTTTACGTCCGTTCAAGTAAATATATGCCATGTTATGTGTTTAAGACGTCAGTTTTTTCATTTAGTGAACGTAGTATTTATTAACCACGGCGGTTTCTAAGTTTGACACGTCGGTTTTGTTTGATTTAGAGACGTTGATAAAACTATTTACATCGGTTTTTTAGTTGTTTTTGACATTTAAAATTATTTAAACGTCTGTGTTTTAATACAACCGTCGTCTATTATAGTCGAAAGGTCTCGTTTTATGCTTTTATGTACCAAATCGACGTCGGTTTTAGTTTTTTTGTGACGTGTACTATATTAACCACGTCGTTGTTTTTGTGTTCAAGCCGTCAAAATCATTTTCAACGTCTGTGGTGATATGAAGGGTCGTGGTTATTGTTGTTTTTACGTCAGGTCAAGTAAATATATGCCATGTTATATGTTTAAGACGTCAGTTTTTTCATTGAGTGAACGTAGTATTTATTAACCAAGACGGTTTCTATGTTTTACAAGTCGGTTTTGGTGTATTTAGAGACGTTGATAAGCATATTTACGTCGGTTTTGTAGTTGTTTTTGACATTTAACATTATTTCAACGTCTGTGTTTTACTAAAACCGTCGTCTATTATAGTCGAAAGGTCTCTTTTTAAGCTTTTATGTATGAAATCTACGTCGGTTTTAGTATTTTACTGACGTGTACTATATTAACTACGTCGGTTATTTGCCGTCGTTATTTCATGTATGAAAAGACGGCGGTCGATTTCTCGTCGGTTGTAAACCATGATACACGACGGTGGATTACCGTCGTCTATTTCGTTTTTTGTAGTAGTGCTTTAAAACATGGCATAAAAGGCTAGGACATATATCAAAGGAAAGAATGAAAACCTTATGCAAAGAATTAGTTATACCACCATTGAATTTTGATACAGATGAATTGCATTGAATGTGTAAAAGGAAAATTAACTAACTTGAGAAAGAAAGGAGCTGTGGGAAGTCAAAGTGTTCTAGAATTAATCCATACAGACATATGTGGTCCATTCCCAACTCCAACTCATGAAGGGTTCAACTATTTCATCACCTTTACAGATGATTACTCAAGGTATGGACATGTTTTTCTGATCAAAGAAAAATCCAGCTCTTTAGACATGTTCAAAATCTACAAGGCTGAAGTAGAAAACCAACTAGACCTAAAAATCAAGGTTGTAAGGTCTGATAGAGGTGGGGAGTTTTATGGGAGATTTGATGAAAATGGAAGAAACCTTGGACCATTTGCCAAATTTGTACAACAAGAAGGGATAATTGCTCAATACACAAATCCAGGAACTCCACAGCAAAATGGCATTGCAGAGAGAAGAAACAGAACACTGAAGGACATGATTAGGAGTATGATGTGCTGCACAAATCTACCTATGTTTATGTGGGGAGAAGCATTGAAAACAGCTAATTATATACTTAATCGGGTTCCAACCAAAAGTGTGAACAAAATTCCCTATGAAATATGGAACAAAAGGAAACCAAGCTTAAACCATTTAAAGGTATGGGGATGCAAAGCAGAAGCCAAGCTTTATAACCCTATGGAAAAGAAATTGGACTTAAGAACTACAAGTGGTTATTTCATTGGATATCCAGATAAAACAAAGGGATACAGGTTCTATTGTCCCAAAAACAAAACCAGGTTTGTGGAAACACAGAGAGTAGTGTTCATAGAATCTGAAGATGAAAGAATTGAAGATAACAGTTTTGAGTTTGATGAAGTGATAACAGAAGTTGAGAATTCTGTTGAAACAAACACAAAAAGTGAAATTGTGATCCTATCAAGTTTAAACCTGAGTGACAACCAAAATGGTGTAGAAGAACAGATAACAACATATCAAATTCAAGAACAGCAAATCATGCAACCAGAAACTGGAAATGCAGAAGTAGAAAACAATGCACAGTTAAATTTGGAACTGAGAAGATCACAGAGACCAAGGAAAAGAGTCTTACATGATGACTATCATGTCTATCTCCAAGAATCTGAAAATGATGTGAATGGTATAGAAGATCCCATTAATTTCAAGCAAGCTATGATGAGTGAGAAATGTGAAAATTGGTGGGCTGCTATGAAGTCAGAATTAAGCTCTATGGAAAAGAATAAAGTTTGGGAATTAGTGCCTTTACCAAAAGGATACAAACCAATAGGTTGCAAGTGGGTTTTCAAAACCAAAAGAGACTCAAAGGGACAGATTGATAGATTTAAGGCAAGACTAGTTGCCAAAGGATTCACACAACAAGAAGGAATCGACTACAATGAGACCTACTCACCAGTCTCAACCAAAGACTCATTACGAGTCATAATGGCACTTTTAGCTCATTTTGATTTACACTTACACCTGATGGATGTAAAGACTGCATTCTTGAATGGAAACCTAGAGGAGGAAATCTTCATGCAACAACCAAAAGGTTTTATTCAAGAGAAGGGAGAAAATCTGGTTTGCAGGCTGTGTAAATCAATTTATGGCCTCAAACAAGCATCAAGAAAGTGGTATATAAGGTTCAATGAAGTTGTTAAGCAATATGGTTTCACAGAAAATATCTTGGATGAATGCATTTACATGAAGAGGAGTAAGAGTCATTTCATAATTCTAGTTCTCTATGTTCATGACATATTGTTAGCCTGCACTAATATGTCAATGTTGCATGACTGCAAAGCATTCCTTGCTAAGCATTTTGACATGACTAATCTGGGAGAAGCCTCTTATGTATTGGGAATTGAGATAAGTAGAGATAGAAGCAAGGGTCTACTAGGTCTTTCATAGAAAGCTTACATAGAAAAGATATTAAACAGGTTTAACATGCAAGATTGTGCAGGTACATATGTGCCTATTTCGAAGGGAGACAAGTTCAGTAGAGACCAGGCACCTAAGACTGACCAAGAAAAGTTGGAGATGGCTGACAAGCCTTATGCCTCTCTGGTAGGGAGTTTAATGTATGCACAGGTCTGCACAAGACTAGATATAGCATTTCCTATAAGTCTATTGGGGAGATTTCAGTCAAATCCTGGACAAGCTCACTGGATTGCAGGTAAGAGAGTTATGCGATATTTGCAGAGGACAAAGGGTTATAAGTTGATTTTTAGAAGAAGTGACAGACTGGAATTGGAAGGTTTTGCAGATGCAGATTTTGCAAGATGCGAAGATGATCTAAAATAAACATCAGGTTTTGTTTTTCGATTTGCAGGAGCTGCAGTATCATGGAGAAGCATTAAACAACCTCTCACAGTTGCTTCAACTATGTTGGCTGAATTTCTAGCCTGTTATGAAGCAACCTCTCAAGATATGTGGTTAAAGAACTTTATCTCTAGTTGAGTCAATTGAAAGACCTATACAACTATGGAATGACAACAGTGCAATAGTTCTGTTTGCAAAAGGGAACAAAAGGACCAAAGCTTCAAGAATCCTAGAAGTTAAGTTCTTTACTGTCAAGGAGAAAATAAGAGATGGATACACTACATTAGATCATATCAGCACAAACGACATGATTGCTGATCCACTCACTAAAGGATTGCCTAATGGTGTGTTCCACAGACATGTGATTAGTATGGGATTAACAATTGAGTTGAGTGGCTAAAACAGTGGGAGCATCAGTGGGATTTTGGCTTTTCGTTCAGCATTTGTTAATTAGTTTTGTTCATGTTTCAATTTGCTTAACTAGTAGAGTTTCAATAACTTGTCTTACGTGAATGTGGTCTTCTAATCCTATAAGGATTTGGCAATTCACACTGATCTAGGAGTGCGGACTCAAACATTATCTGCAGTTCTTTTTCTAAAGAGTGTTTTAATAAGAAACAAGAACTTAAAGAATTCCTAATTCCATATGGATTGAAACACACTATCCTAATGCAATATGAATTACTTAAGTATTTCTTAATGGGCAGGAAACTTAAGTAAATGCATATAAATAGAGGTCCCTTCTCTAGCAGTCGTTCTACCCTACTCATACAGAAATCTCACCCCATAAGAGAAAGAGCTTAAGAATTGCATAGAAGAAGAAGATCTCTATCTTATCAACTAAAGCCATGTCTGATCAAGGTTAGTATTATTTGAATAAAGACATGAAATAACTTACACTTCCATCCAAATTGTCTCACTAATTATACTATCAGGAATTTTATCCCTTAAAACCATTCAACTTGGTTTCTGCAGCGTTGATCATAATGTGGGATGCATAGATATAGAGAGGAAAGCCCTTCTCAAGCTCAAACAAGGCCTCACAGATCCTTCCAACCAACTTTTGTCTTCGGTGGGAGAAGATTGCTGCAAATGGAGTGGTGTAGGCTGCAACAACATAACTGGACGTGACAACATGCTCGATCTTCGCAATCGCAGTGGGTATGCTGACGAAGCAACAGATCACGCATTTGGTGGTGAGATCAACCCTTCTTTGCTTGTTTTAAAAGATTTGGTTTACTTGGATTTGAGCATGAATAACTTTGGAGGTGTCCAACTTCCAAGTTTCATTGGATCACTAGAGAAACTGAAATACCTCAATCTCTCTGGTTGATCTTTTGGTGGAATCATTCCCCACAATCTTGGAAATCTCTCAAGGTTGCTTTATCTTGATCTTGGTAATGACTTTGGTCACCCAATTGAGACTGACCTTCAGTGGCTTGCAACTTTTTCTTCCTTAAAGTACCTTAACTTGGGAGGAGTGAACCTTGCTACGACTACATCCTATTGGCTTCCCGTTGTTAATATGCTCCCTTCACTTGTTGAATTGCATTTGCCCTCTTGTAGACTTCCCATGCTTCCTCTCGCTCTTCCCTCCAACAATTTCACATCCCTTTTAGTTCTTGATCTCTCTAACAATAAATTCACCTCCACGATACCTATGGCAACACATGGGAAAGTGCCATTACTTGATATCTATGGCAACACATGGGGAGCTCTCATCGCTGGTTTCACTTGATATCTATGGCAACACATGGGAAAGTGCCATTACATAAGCTCATTTCGCGAAACTTGTAGGCCTGAGAAGCGTATCGATTGAAAACAATTCCCCAAACATTTCCTTGGTTGTCAACATAACTTCTGGTTGGTACCTCCTTTCAAATTAAGATCCTTGTACATTAGATCATGCCAACTGGGTCCCAAATGGCTTAGAAATCAAACTGAGTTGACAACGGTGGCACTCAATAATGCTAGGATTTCAGACACCATACCAGATTGGTTTTTGCAGTTGGATTTGCAATTAGATTATCTGGATGTCTCTTATAATCAACTAAGCGGCACGGTACCCAATTCATTAAGATTTAACTTTTATTCCGTTGTTGATTTGAGTTCAAACCGCTATGAGGGCCCACTCCCACTTTGGTCCTCAAACATTACCATGCTATTTCTTAGAGACAATCTATTTTCAGGGCCAATTCCTCATAACATTGGTCAAGTGATGCCCAATTTGACACATCTAGACATTTCTAGGAACTCTTTGGGTGGAAGCATTCCTCATTTTTGGAACAATATACCATCGTTGTATATTGTAGACATGTCAAACAACAATCTCTCTGGTACAATCCCAAGATCCTTAGGCTCTCTTACTTCACTCAGAGTCTTGTTCCTCTCTAGCAACAACTTTCAGGTGAAGTTCCTTCCTTGAAAAACTGCACTGACATGAAGATTCTTGACCTTGGTGATAACAAGTTTTCTGGACTGATTCCATCTTTCATTGGTGAAAGCATGCTCTCTTTAAAGATTTTAAGCTTGAGGTCCAACTCATTTACTGGAAGCATCCCTTTAGAATTATGTGGCCTTTCCACTCTCCATATATTGGACTTCTCACACAACAATCTTTTCGGAAATATTCCCCACTACATAGGTAATTTGAGTGGCTTGAAATCTGAATTCACAGACAAAGATACAGAAGTTTATGGGCACAAGGGAAGATTGGAGGTGGTGTCAAAAGGAAGAGTGCTTGAATATGACTCCAGCCTTTACCTTGTTAATAGCATTGATCTCTCGGACAATAACTTGTCAGGAGAGATACCCGTGGGGATTACAAGCCTAATAAAGTTGCGCACCTTAAATTTGTCCATGAATCATTTGATAGGAAATATCCCAGCAAATATCGGAAACTTGAGTTTGGTAGAAACTCTTGATCTATCAATGAACAAACTTTCAGGTTCAATTCCACAGAGCATGGTTTCTTTAACATTTTTGAGTCATCTGAACTTGTCATACAATAACTTGTCCGGGAAAATTCCAACAGGTAACCAGTTTCAAACCTTTGTTGACCCGTCAATTTATGAGGGCAATGCAGGTCTTAGCGGGTGTCCATTACCAATTGGTTGCCAAGACAATGAAGAAGCACTTCAAATTCCAAGTGGAGATGGAGGAGAGGATGATGACAGTAAACTTGAAAAGCTACAGTTCGTCATTAGCATGGTGATAGGTTTCTGTGCAGGGTTCTGGGGAGTTTTTGGGACTTTGGCCATGAAGAGGTCTTGAAAACATGCCTATTTTCACTTCCTTGACAAAGTGAAAGATGCTGTCCTTGATTTTGTCTCAGCCATTGGTACTAATATGCAGAAAAGATCGTAGAGCACAGAACAAGATGCATATGTGAAACAGAGTGTTACCCAGTTGAACAAGGTGTAATAAGGCTGCACATGTGGGTACAAAATGGTTATTTGATATCTTAGCAAAATGTAAACCTTGATATTTGTTTTTGAATGAATTTTTTCCCAACGTTTGTCAAGACTTAGAAATAATTAAAATTATGTTTTGTTTTGAGTTGTTTTATCGTGCCAACCCACGACCCAGGTGCTCGTATATTTCTTTTGTACTAATATTTCAAGGAAACTTGACATGATAACTCTCTGTATACCATAAATGTATATTGGCAAGGAAGAGGATGACGTTAAATCAATACAGCTTTTAGGCTATACATAGCATTTTCCAAAAATGGGTTTACTAGGTTGATGGCAAAAAGGTTTTGTGCAGACAAGTGCTAGAGTTACTCATGCTTTCCTAAGTTTTGTCCCCAGTCTTGATATAATTTCCTATAGATAAGCATCACAAGGATTTGTGCTATCCAACCCTTGTATGAAATATTCTTCCTCATCGTTCAAAGTAATAATATCGTCATCACAAACAAAATTTGAAGTCTTTTATATGAATTAATTTGATAGTTTCTCATTTACTTTTAGCAAATATTTAGGCTTAGTTTGGGATCGTTGTGCTTCTTTTTGAAGCAGCTTTTTTTTTTTAAAAAAAAAAAATTAATTTTAATTTTTTAAAGATTTGTTGTTTGATAAAAAAGAAAAAAGCTGATTTTTTTTTTTGCAAAATCAGGGTCATGCGCAGCAGTTTTTAAAAGCCAGTGAGAGGTTGCTTCTAAAAACTGCTGCGCGAAGAAGCATGCAGAGCGGAGGAGTTTTCAGATTTCCCATATTGTCCTCATTTGTTTCAACAAATTACACGCTCTATCCTTTACCTTTTCACGATCTATTCCTTCTCATTTGACTGTCGTTCCTCCTGGGTATTGAAATTACCCAACAAAGCATGAACATTTCACTTCAACAAAATTGAGATTGAAAAAACTGAAGGTCCAAGATCTGATTGGACCAAACAGCAAAAGAAACCTAAATTATATATTATTTATTTTTTAATGATAATTTTAGTTTTTTTAAAAAAACTTTCATCATCATACTCTTTTTTGTCATTGTACACTGTCACAACAATTCTATACAAAAGTTTACCAAACACTTTGACACTTCTTTTCATACTCACAACACTTTTATAAATATAGATTACCAAACGCTAAACTATTTTCCTTTATAGCTGATTTCTCTCATAGCAAATTTAAAAGTAATTATTTTCACAGCACAACAATGTCAAACTAGCCCTTACTTGCTTCACTTCACAACTGTTTATTCTCGCAGCACATCGTAAGCAGTTTTTTTAAGCACAGTAATGTCAAACTAGCCATCAATGTCCTTGAGATTGGACCTCATCACATAGTCACTTTTTCTCTCCTCCAATTTTGATCCTCTTATTCTTATAAAAGTAATTGGCTTTTCTTCTTTCTTTTTTTGTTTTGTGTTGGGAGCTATCGACAAGAACCATCGTTCTTGAGATCCATTTAAATTGTTTTTCATACGCATGCCAGGAAAGACATTGTCGATGTACAGTTGCAGTATATTGCATTCGGACTGTTAAATATATGGGAGTCCCTTTTTGACTTAGCCTGTCATTTTTGCTTTACATTCCACTTTCTTTGGCCATCACTTGGTATTAACCAAATTTTCTAAGATGTGCATACCTTTGTAAATCTCGTAAACTGAAGAACATGAGACACAAATTCAATACAGTTTGATTGGTCATATCCTACCAAGGGCTAATAATTTTCCAACGTTAGAAAAAATAAAAAAAGAAGAAGCTAGAAACAACATAAAGCAAAATGGTGGCTGAAGGTCAAAACTCAACTTATTCAATAACAACTTATCCTGTTATGCAGAAAGTAGAATTGGATAGTTGTAATGGGCCCTTAAATTCATGCCAAACATACCTCCAACACAACAATATTTTCAGCCTCTAAACTAAGTTCACAATGGAAAATGAGAAAATATTGCTCATAATCCAGTTCAACATAATCGAACTAAACATGTTGAGGTGGATAGACATTTCATCAAAGAAAAAATTAAGAACAAGATCATCTGTCTACCCTTTGTAAAATCAGAAGATTAATTAGTGGATGTCTTAACAAAAGTTGTACGTGGACGAGTGCTTTATGACTCACTTACCAAGTTGGGCAATGGTGACTTGTATGCACCAACTTGAGGAGGAGTGTTGACGTGAGTTAACCTACTAAATCAAAGAGATTTATTTCCTGAGTTAATTAGGTGATTTACTTCCTTGTTTTATATAGTTTACACATCCTTGTGTAATTAGGAGATATTTTCCTAATTAATTATTACATCTATTTTCTTGTAAAGCACCCTCGTGAATTCTTATATATCTCCTTATAGAGAAGAATACTATTAACCTAAAGTATTCAAACCATATTCATATTTTAGCAATCATGAGGGCTACGCTTGTATCAGAAACTCCTCCGATACTATGTGCATCCAAGGCTTTTTGGTTATGTTGACCATCCCATACGAGGATACTGCCGAGGTTATTTCTTTAAGCTATTATTTGTTTCAACAGATGAGATGACTATGGATGCAAATTTAAATAATGTCTTAATGCATTTTCACAACTCAAAGACAGAGGCATTGGCGAAGCCAATTAAGGCCCGCAAGTGTCACTTGACTCTTCTTAACATTTTGAAAATATTATATTTATCTATGTTATCCAAATTGTTTTATAGCTACACTTACTATTGACCATTCTCACAATATAAATTTTCTACAATGAACATGAATATGATCTATATTTGTTTTCACGTCTTCATATGTCATTTATATGTGTTATAAATTAACTTTTCATACTCTTTCATTATTTTTAGGTTGCTAGAATTTGGGTTATACTTACTAAGATATTAAATTCGTGATATTGAAATTTAATCATTATAATGAGTTCCTATATATATTTTCCTATAAAAACTAAGTTCATTGTAATTATAAAGCTATTTAAAGTTGACCCTCTTTGATAGAATTCCTAGCTCCACCACTGCAGATAGGGGACACAGTCCTAAATGAAGCAAGCTACAAATCTCATCAGATTCTCAGATTGGTATGACCAGTTGTTTTTTCCTAACAAACTGAATTTGTAAATGTTACATTGTTTTGCTTACCAATTATGCTAAATTACCCTGTTGGTCAATTATGTTTGTGGTTTAATCAGGTAATAGAAAGTTCAGCGCGTGAGTTTCTTGGCTATGACAAATCAAGCTCCCTTATAGCTGTTGTGGTATGTATTATTATTTTTAAAGGAAGAATATGAGTTTCAAAATGAGTTTTTTAAAGAAATCAATGACAGTTTTGTAATTTAAAAGAAGTTAAAAGCCTTTTTGTTATGTTGTAAATGGGCTTTGGGTGTGTTTTTAAAGTCCATTTTATATATGGTTTTTGTATAATTTGGGCCCCTATATTGGGTATAATAGTGAATCTCCCTTTTAAAAAAACCATAATGATACAATTCCTTTTGGTGCAGAACTTCGTCGATCTTACCGGAAGTGAGCGTGCATCCCAGACACTATCAGCTGGCACAAGGTTGAAAGAGGGTTGCCATATAAATCACAGTCTACTAACTCTGGGCACTGTTATTCGCAAGCTCAGGTCAGCTTGTGCAGCTTATTTTTAATTTTTAATTTTCAGAAGTTACGGTCTTTTGCCAAAACCTATTCTACTATGTGCCATTGTTATGTTGTGTCTCAACTTTTGCTTCTTTCTGTTAGTCTTTGTGCAATTGAACTTCTAGCATAACACGAATTGTCATATCTGATACTAATTTGTGCAATACTCATGCAGCAAGGGAAGAAATGGGCATGTTCCTTACCGAGATTCGAAGCTAACCAGCATTCTGCAGTCCTCCTTGGGAGGAATTAATGCTAGAACTGCCATCATTTGTACCACGAGTCCTGCACATAGCCATGTTGAACAATCAAGAAATACCCTTTTGCTTGCAAGCTGTGCTAAAGAAGCGACAACAAATGCACAGGTTAATGTAGTCATGTCGGATAAAGCATTGGTGAAGCAAAAGTTAATTCTGTCTCATGATTCTCGAGTCGTAAAATGGCAATCTCTGAAAATCTTCATTGTGCTTACCTTGGAAATTTCTTTTCTATGTTTTTTCTTTCTTCTCCATGGTTCTCGTATGTAAGAGGACATAGTACAGTTTTTCCTGTTCATGTTTCATGCAGCATCCTTTTCTTGTCTAAAAATCAATATCATTAAGCCTCTCATCTGTAAGCCATACTGAGTATTAAAATCCCACTCCAAACTCCGAAGACTGAGACATTGATAATAACAAAGAGCTGGATTATTCAAGAAAGGACAAACCTGGTTTGGCAAAATCTGATAAGCCAAAATCAATGGCTTTCAACTGTGAATTCTCATCCTTAGCGGAATACAAAAAGTTCTGACAGAAAAATGAAAATAGAACATTAGTTTAACACAAATATAATTACATACAGAAAGCACAATCAATATATCAAGTTGACCACAACTTCTAGCTTTAATGATGGATATCTTGCACATCAATATGGAGAGACATCAATCTTCTTGTGAACTAGTTTTAAATTGTTTGGAGGAAACCCTACACTTTCCACATAAAACGTCTTTTGAAACAAAGCCACAAAAGATACCATATGGACCAAGCAAATATAGGTCAAGACTCAGATTTTTTCTTTATCAGTTCTTCAAAAACACCTGTTACAGAAAACAGGTGGGAACCAACTACAGCCCCGTACAGCAATGACATCAAATGATGGCAGGCCAAAGAGATTGATAGGATTTTCATCATGCTTACCAATTCTTAATCAATTAAAAATATTCATTGTGTCACTCCACAGTAGGTTTGCCAATTGCAGTCTCCTGTTCTTTGAATGTAGCCCAATACCCCACTTTAGGTACAGGTTATTTCTTTCGTCTGCAGAGAGCCGCCTCCGCCTTTGCTTGGTCAGCATGTGTCTCTCACTAGACGAAGCCTTCAAGCTATTTATAGAATGAAACATGTTTAAGTTCAGACAATGCATATACAAGATAACCAAGTAAATCTGCAACCTTCTAATGTAGATCAGATGTGGTAAAATACCTTGAAGCAGGTGTTATAATTTGACCATCTTCCAAAGTTTGATTGCCCCGAGCAAACGTATCTTTGAGGAAGGACAATCTCCTGTGCTTTCCATGTAAATATAATCACTCGGATCACCTTTAAATAGGAGAAAAGAAGTAAGTCCTGTGAACCAATGACACGTTGCAGGCCTCCCAAATTTCAATGATCTCTCTTTGCAGCCTGTTGAATTCTGAAGGCCACATTGAAGGGCTTTCCTCATCACTATGAATTGGGTCCAAAGCCAACATCTTTTACATCCCTTGCAGATGGTACGGGCTTCAAATCCGTCTTTGGCACCTGTCATACGATAAAAGCCTTGTTAGAAATATAATTAGTTAGATTGTCTACAACTTCGCTTCTTTATTCCTCAATGGCTACATTTGAAGAGAAAAGGAATAACTGATTGTATACTAAACTCCCTATAATTCCTGCAAGAATTGTGCATAAATCAGATATTGCAATATTTTCAGTTTAGTTTCAACAGTGTGAAACAAAGTGAAGAGTCTTGCAAAATTGCCCTTCCTTTTTTCCTTCTTTTAACTGGATGTCCATCTTACTAGTTGCCCTTTTCTTCTCTTCATCAATACACCAATAAGACGAGTGGCCTACTCTAAACAAGTGATGACAAAATAAAAAACTCACCGTACGAGTATTGCATTGGGTATCAGTCATTTCCTCTGTTCCTTCAGCTAAAGCACTGCACTCAGTACTCTTGTGGTATTTTGTGCTTTACACTCATCAACAGTAGCACTTTGCAGAAGCCTAAGAGCCATTTCTTGATAGCCTCTCATTCTCACCTCCATAGTTCTATGAAGGAAGTTTCTTTTGGACACTCGCAGGCCTTCCTGTAAAACTTTTCTCAAAATCAATTGGAGGAGGTGTGCTCTCATTCCTCTCTACCCTAAAATAAAAGAATTGAACTCAAGACAGTGACGAGTCTTGTACTTGTAGGGTAACTAAGACGACCACAGATTTACTTAAGACCCTAGTGAAGAGTCTTCTAGAGTACAACTTTATGAGGGCCTAAAATCATGTTTAAGCTTTGTCCTAAAAAAACAAATTCTTCTACTCATAATACTAATCTTCCTTCTTTTCTGTTCCCTTCATCACTTTTCTTCCATCAATTGCAACATCTCCACCAATTTTGATCCTCTTATTGCTTTTCATATGCACGCCAGGAAAGACATTTCAACAAATTTGTCAATGTACAGTTGCAGTATATTGCATTCGGACTGTTAAATATATGGGAGTTCCCTTTTGACTTAGCCTGTCATTTTTGCTTTACGTTTTGGCCATCACTTGGTATAACTAAATATTCTTAGATGTGCATACCTTTGTATATCTCATAAACTGAAGAACATGAGACACAAATTCAATACAGTTTCATTCGGCATAGCCTATAACAATAACTAATACTTTCTTTAAATAAAAAAAATATATAAAAAAACTATAAAAAAAAGAAAAACTAAAAGGAAACTGGTACTAGTGGCTGATGGTCATAGAACTTGTCAATGATCATATGCAATTCATATATAACAGATGAAAGAGTAATTACATTCCCAATCAGGGATTTTGTTCATATTGTATGGTCAAAACTCAACTTATCCTATAACAACTTATCCTGTTATGCAGAACGTTATTTTCAGCACCTAAACTAAGTTCGAATTGGAAAATGAGAAAAACAAAACCCGAATCCCCAAAATCTCATATAACACAGATCAAGGAAGCATTTTCTCTAGCTGCAGCTGCTCAATTTTGATCTGGGTAGACAGTACGAGAAACTCCATAAACTTAGCATCCTTTTCGTCGATTGCTTAGAGGGGTTTTGGATACTTTATCCTGATAGGGGCTCAACTGAAGCTCTGCCTTGACAGATATTAGACAGTGCTGACGTCCACACGGCTTCTATGAAGCTGGAAGGAAGGAGTGATCCAACTCCCGCAACTGCATTGGCTGCCTGACCAATTGAAGTAACCCAAGCGAGCTTCACAATGTGCACATGACAACTTGCCCTTGCCATCCAGTGCTCCTTCTTCAACTGTGTAATGAGAAAACATATGAAAGATTAAATTATATCATGTTTCCATGACAAATCACATTGAACAAAAGATGCCTCCAAATGAAATAACTTCTACTTCATTCAAGTTAAGGTATAAGGAAACCAAAATCAGCTGAACAAAAATAATGGAAAAGATCAAGAAAAGCGCTATAGGTCCAAAAATAGGAATGTGAAAAGGATGTGGATTCTGTCTGAGTGTCAAAGTCTATATTCGATACTTTTTTCAATGTTTAAAATACCATCATTTATCAACAAACTGGATTAACTGGTCAACAAGAAAAATCAATTCGCGGCTGACATGTAATCTCAAGTGACAATTTGATAATATAATATCCCAGTTAAACAACTGTAGAGCATTTATATTATAACAATCAAATCAAAGAACCCAAGGAAACTCTTTTGACAAGAGAGCTCTGTTGCATGATTAACCATTACTGCAATGGAAAAGGTAAGCCATACAGTTATAAATATGACACAGTTACCTGCTGTCATCCACCTTTGAGGCTCAACAAAAATGGATGAACATTCAGAATCCTCAGACAAGTTGCTATTTCTTCGCTTTCGCCACTCAAACGATTTCTCACCCTCGCCTGGAATGTGATCCACAACATTTTCCTGCAATGCAACAATTCTTCGGCATTTCTTGCAGCGGAATGCTGGTGTACCAGTTTTTCCTCCATTTTGAGCTGTTTTTACTCCAGAGGCAACTTCACCAGGCAACCCAGGATCTGCCCCAAATTTAGAACTGTCTATTTTATCCCCATGACGATAAGATTCACCTGAAAGGATGGATAAAATATTTCTATTATAGCAGCGAAAACAGAAATTCACATTTGCCACTCAATTTGAAACCTCCAGTGAAAATGAGTAGGCATAACTTATAATGTCTCCTATACTAAGACAAACAACTTTTCACAGTAATAAACATCAAGAACATTTGCCATGCAGTTGCTACACCCTTCACAGTTGTCACTGCTGTTCTAGTAAGCATTTCTTTTTCTTTTTCTTTTTCTCTTCTGCTAAAATGTTATGTAAGGTAGAGGAGAATGGAAAACAATATAAAAAACAGATTGGGAAGTATAGTTCATGGATACCATAGCAGCATTGTAGCCATTTTTTGTGTTAGTTTCCCTAAGCTAATTTGACAAGTGAGATTATTTTTATTCTGAGTGCTACAATTTAACTCTATACGGTTTTCTAGAGATTCTGTCATGTATAAATAGAGTGAACTAAATTGAGACAATCTTGTTTCTGGAATTCTAAACCTTTGGCATTTTTGAGTTCCTTTCAGAACCTTGGAAGCTTCGCGATTTCTCATAATCCAGCAGTGTCTCCATTCAGACCCTCTCGCTTCTCAAAATAACATTCTTTGAGCAATAACCCCACCAAAAGCTGGACCAACCATCTCACATCCTACTTCAATGATATACAACCAATTTGGTAAGCAATGGCTCCTTAATACCTTCCTATCAATGAATTTTTCATATAGTCCTAGGCACACCAACTCATATACAAACTGATGTGGTAGTACTTGATTTGTTTAAATTTGAGCCTCATTTATTTACAAACAGTAAGCGAGTACCATATTATGTGCCTCATCAGTTGGTATTAAAAAGCTGGGATAAGAGTTGGTGCCTCTAATATCATGAGACTCAAGAAAAGCCCACGTACAACAATTTCTTGTCAGTCAACGGCGTAAGAATTATAGCCTAGTCTCTATGTCCCATGGAGCACTTTCATCATCTCGTATATTACCAAAACTTGAAAAACTAAAATATGAAAGCATGAATGCAAGATGTTAAATCAAAAACAATAAATTTAGAGGGAGGGGAAGATGGAGAAGAAAAAATAAAACTGTACCCAATACTTTCAGGCGAAAAGACTTATATATGGGGCTGGCACGATCAACCTTGAAGCCCATTTCCTCGTACATTTTGAGCTGCAACACGATAAAAGAAAAGAGTAAAATTCACTATGGGCTGGCTTAGCAGAAAGTAATCTAACCTTGTACTAGATGTTACATAAAAGTGCCTTGAATCACCTGATCTAGAAAACCATCATTGGGGCAGACAAACTCACAGCTTTGCCTCAGGGATCCGAGTGCATCTTTAGGATTAAGAGGAAGATAAAGACTAAAGCAGTTAAGCAGCTATTTGGATTCCAAAAATTTAACAGCAACATGTAGTTATATACGAAGACTGGCGATACTTAAAAGAAGCAATGATTTGTTCACACCTTCTTGTGACAAATGTTCTGTTCTCATCAGATATGCTGTAATGATAGATGCACTGCAACAAACACATGCAAACAAGGGCGTAAACACTTTAAACTTGACAATTCAGAAAACTGAAAAAGCTATCAGAATGTAAGCCTGTTCCGAATAATTTCGACATTATTAGTAGACTCTCGTTATTCTAAAAACTGAAAACCATAAACTGAGAAAGCAATATGTACCTTCTGGAAACACCAGCAAAGCAATGCACCAAAACAGAACCCTTTTTTCTACCGTTATCAATAAAATCCACACACGCATCCAAATAATCCAATAAATTCTCATCGTCCATGTCTCTTAGCGGAACCCCCATCCTCACCAGCTTCAAATCCTTGCCTGCATGAAAGCTTATCGACCCCTCACCAACAGAAGCTGACCCACCAACAGACCCGCCAGCATAGACCTTGATTTCCTTTGTGGGAATTGCGCAGAGAATATGTGTGATCTCTTTGCTGCCATTTCGGATAACCTCTGCCGCATCGCCGATGTTGCCGAGGAATAGATTCTCACGAACAAGATACGGCATGATGACTGAAAAATATTTGAATTTTTCCTAAACCCAAGATTATCAAAGCAAGAAAGGTCGAACAATATGAGGCAATTTACAGAGATTACAACAGTGTTTTATAAGTCAGTCTTACTTGACAAGAAATCCTATTTATACCGTGAATAAAAAAGGACACTATTTACACCGTCAATAAAAAAGGAAACAAGATAATAAAACACCTAAATTAACAACGAGAAATCTTTGTTCTTTACCTTTATTTAGGTCATCGTGTGAGAGTGTGAGAGTGAGAGAGTAGAGAGAGAGAGAGACAGAGAGAGAGGGGATGCGTCTTAAGTTTTTCTTTTTAAATTTTTTTATCTGATGAAAGTATTTTAGGATTCAGAAAACGAAAAAATTATCCTGACAGGCGTGAGAGGACGGGTTTTGGGTTGGTTTCTTATTAATGTTTTAAAATACTTTTTAATTTTTTTTTTCTCAAAATTGAAAAAATTATGAGAGATTCACTATTATACCCAATATAGGGGCCCAAATTTTTTTTTAAAATCTATATAAAATGGACTT
The DNA here is from genome assembly GCA_020521455.1 of Prunus kanzakura. Taxonomy (NCBI): domain Eukaryota; kingdom Viridiplantae; phylum Streptophyta; class Magnoliopsida; order Rosales; family Rosaceae; genus Prunus; species Prunus kanzakura. The sequence continues at coordinate 151,738 of BPUM01000945.1, forward strand.
TAAAAACACACTAAAAGCCCATTTACAACATAACAAATAGGCTTTTTGTGTGTGGATAAAATTGGACGGAGGGGGGATGGGGGGAAACTCAAAAAAATAGAATGCCTAACCAATACAAATCAAACGGCCACGAGTGACCCCCAAAAAAGAAAAATCAGCAATCGTAGAGCTTGCCTACATAGGAGCTAAAACAAAAAACTGAATATCCAAGTCTAGATTATGGCTCCATTTGGTTAGGCAATCTGCCAAACCATTCTTCTCTCTTAAAATATGCTGGATATTCCAACTCTCAAAATGCCTAAGCATCTTCCCATAGTTTGAAAGCAAAGCAAATAGAGGATGAAAACATAGAGAATCCCTTTGCTGGAAAAGATTCACAGCACTCTCAGAATCCATTTCTATGAGGATCTTAGTGAAGCTCTTTTCCACTGCTAATCTGTGGCCAAAAAACAAACCGTATGTTTCAGCATCCAAAATATGCCCCTTCCCCAAATTCACAGCAAAACCTCCACACCACTCCCCAAAGCAATCCCTAATCACACCACCAACACCAATCTTTCTAGAAGCATTCATGCAAGTGCCATCCACATTAAGCTTAACCCACCCACTGCCAGGCGGCTCCCACCTTAACATAACCTGTAATCTGGGCACATTCCTACAATTCACACTAGAGGCTGTTTGTGCCTAATAAATAACGGCCATGAACTGGCCGAAGGAGCCCTTTTATCTCGGCCCTTGCACCTTCTCGAGAAGCTGAAACGCAGCGTTCTGTCAAGGCTGTTCGGCCTTCCAGAGAAACAAGAGAAAAAACTGCCAAGGCACGATCATCTCGGCCTCGACTAAAGGCCGAGGCCGAGATCGAACAAAGTCACCACCAAAGGCATTAAAGTCAGATCATCACGTGACAGCAGGGTCCCACGCTCCATTTAATGAAGCAAGGCCTCTGTTTATTGCAGCAAACCCACTGGCCAAGAATGAGCATTTAATGCACGAGGGAAGGTGAGAAGTGATTGGAGTCAGGATTTGGTGACAGAGATCAGAGTGATTAGACGCCAACATTCTCACAAAGCTCTTTGCAACTTGAGAGATTAGGTGACCAGCCACCAGAGCAATAAATGCGTCTCCACGGCCAGAAGCGCAGAACCCACAATCAGGACGGCAGCCGAGATTCACCGGGATTCAAGGGGTCACACCACCATACTTCACGATCCCAAATGTCGATTGGACTACCCACTTGCGCTGATCAGGCTCTACCATGCAGATTTTCAGCCTCGATTACTCCTCCAGGAATTCTGCTTATAAATACAAGACTCAGGACCACTTTCAAAGGGTTCAAACACCAAACAAAAGCCTCCCACGGAGCAACTTATATTTTCCTGTAATGCACTTTCAATATCTTTACTTGCTTTCCTAGGAGTAGTGTTAGTCTGTAAGGAAAATCCATTAATCAATATATCATACGACCCTTGATTTTCAAGGCGCCGGAGCACCATCTTTGTTGTTCGCTCACTCACCCCATATATCATACGACCGTCGCTCATTGAGCAGCGCGCCGGAGCACCGCCCTAAAACCACCAACACCACCACTCAACGGCCTTGTAGTTCAGGCCGTGAACCTAACAGCCGAGACTTGTTCCTCTCTCGGCTACAATCGTTTGATTAGAAGACGAGTTCAAACAGGCGCACCATTTAAACACTTTCACCCACTTCAAACACTTCAACGCACGGTAGACCGTGCTGGCAAGCCCGCGCACAACCGCACCGCACCGCACCCAAAAGCAGGAAACCCCGTGTCAACGCACATCCCCTCGGCCCGGAACCCCAGGCCGTGAGATTTGCGCAGCAGACACTTTTGGCACGCCCGGTGGGATACTTGTCAAAAACTTATGGTGGAAACTAGGGCACAGGCGAAGCTCAAAAACAAAACAGTCGAAATGACTTCTGAGACTCCTGAGTCCACTTCACCAATCACCGAGACCGTACATTCGGTCGGGATCTCGGCCAGCATCCCGCTGACGACGGATCGCTCGGCCGAGTCCATGCAGGAGCAAGCAGCAGTAGAGGAAATGATGTCCAGGCAGACCTACAGGATAGAGACATCCTTCATGGCCGCAATGGACAGGTTCTCCTCGGAGCTACGAATGCTCTTTCAAGAAAGGATGCCGATAACCTCACCGGCGACACCTCCCAGAGCAGGACAGGGGAGCCGAGAGCGCGAGAGAATCGAGTCTTACGGCGAAAGCAGCAGCCTCGGCGTCTCGGCTCACCCCCAAGCATCAGGTTACGGCCAGCATCCGTTACCGCCGACAAACAGCTGGGGGCAGTCCCAGACCGCGTGGGTGAGCCCCGGGCCAACCTATTCAGCAGAGGTTGTGCGTGGACCGCTCCATGCTTTGGCCGTATCATTAGGGCATAGCAGCCCTGCACATCCTACGATCCACCCACTCGGCCCAGTCCATACTGCGGCCGTCCACACCCATCCTGGCCCAAGCAACGCGACCACGGCATTATCACAACAGAGCGGTCAGAGCAATACGACCGTTTCACCCTCATCGCAGGCGTCGTTGTTTCCGCCAGGTTCTCACCTCCACTACGGGTCGGCCGTTCCAGCGTCAACGCATTCGCATCTGGTCCAAGCCCACGACGCTCATTTGGCGTCAACCAGCTCGGTCATTCCGACCGAGCCCCCTGCTCAAATGGCCCCGCATGCCAGGCCGCACAACGATGCGCAACAGGTCCCACGACCGTATGCGGCCCAACAGGAGGCACAGCCCCAGGGGCTTCGACTTGAAGACGTCCGGCGAATGATTGAAGACGGCCTAGCCCAGAGGCGGCCGGACATGCCGAGATATACCCGGCCGTACCCACCAGAAATCGACTGAGTCCTTCTTCCCCGGAACTATCGATTGCCGGAATTCATGCTATTTTCCGGGGATGGGCAGACCTCCTCCATTGAACACATAGGCCGCTTCACGGCCCAATGTGGAGAGGCCGATTCGGACGCCCAGAAGCTCCGTTTATTTATCCATTCTTTGACCGGCGCGGCATTCTCTTGGTTTATAAACCTCCCGCCGAACTCAATAAGGGATTGGTCTGATATGGAAAGAGTATTTCACGAACATTTCTATCAGACCAACCGAGAAATAACGGTCGCCGAGCTGGCAAGGATGAGCCAGGCGTCGGACGAATCGCCTCGCGATTACCTACAACGATTCAAGACATGTAGGAATTGGTGCCGCACGAACCTACCAGAGAGAGAGTTCGTCAAAATGGCCGAGGAGGGATTGGAATTCGAGTACCGGAAGAAATTCCAGGGGATCGAGTTCCGGGACATGCATGACTTGACCAACAAAGTGGACAGGTATGCGTCCTTGTTAAAGGAGGAGATGCAGAAGAAGACGGCCTCGAAGGGGACCTACTATAGGAACCCTATCGTCAGCTACGCCGACACAGACGATTCCACAGGGGCTGGGGGCGACGAGGTCGAGGTGAGTTCGGCCGAAGTTAGCATAGACAAACCCTTCGTCTGCAAAGGGCTTGTTAAAACTGACAACAGCCGCACGAAAATTCCCGACGCTAAGTTTGCGACGCGGGAAACGAAGGCCTACACTTTTGATCTAACTAGGGCCGAGGCTATCTTCGACTTGCTGTTGGCCGAAAAATGGTCAAATTGTCTTTCGGCCACAAAATTCCGAAACCCGAGGAACTTAAGGGAAAGACGTTTTGCAAGTACCATAGTTCTTGGTCTCACAACACCAACAACTGTGTTGTCCTGCGAGATGTCATTCAGAAATTGATTGATGAGAAGAAGCTTCAGTTCCTGGAGAAGGCGGCCATGCAGGTTGACTCCAAGCCGTTCCCCCCACCTGTCGTCAACATGGTCGACGCCCAACTTCCAGCTGGGTATAGGGGAACTCGTTGGATGGCGAAGGAGAAAGGGCCATCGGCCGATTTGCAGCCGTTGCTGTGCGAGCATTGCAAACAAGAGATCGGCCAGTCTAGGCCGCAGGAGAACAAAAGGAAGGCCACCGAGCCGCCACAGCCAGTCATAAAGAAGTTCAGCGGTCAGTATAACCGTCGGCCGACCAGCAGGACGGTTTTCGAACGATTGGGGACACAAGCCCACGGCACTTCGACCGGCCCTGAGGCCGAGGCCGCTCCAAGGCTATTAAAAACTTTCAAACCACCGGTCATGCAGGACGACCGCTGGTACCATCCACGGCCTGGGGGCAAGGCCGAACCACTGACAAAGACCCAGTTAAGAAGAATGCAGAGACAAGTTCAGCAGGCCAGGATACAGATAACCGAGACCGAAGATTCCAAGCGCCAAAGAAAAATGGCGGGTACAGACGGGCCATCATCCGAATCGGTCGTTTTCCCCACGAAGATAGCGGCCAACACCAAGCCTTTAAGGACATGGCGCGCTAGGGGGGACAAGGGTCCCCCCGGATCCTTGCCCAGTTTAGACCAGCCAAAGACCGCGGTCATGGAGAGAACCGACGAAGGTATCATCAACATCTGCCGCGAAAAGGACCTCCCTTTTTCGGCCGACGGTTTGTCCTTTCTCAAAGAATTTCATAAGGGCCGTTCGGCCATAGATCTGTACGGCATAACCCCTGAAAGCCGTGAGATTGTGGAGTTAGCCCTGAAAAATAAAAAGGCAGAGGCGCTCCTCATCACCCGCAGTTCTGATTCGGCCATTAAGGCCGTGTACCAGGCAAACAGGGAAGCTAGAGCGAAAAGTCTGCCAAGCTACCAGCCCGACCTCGGCGGATTAGAGGCCGAAGTCCCCTTCAGCAAGGGCGATTTAGAATATCTCCGCCAGTATTTCTCGGTAACTCCGGCGGATACTGTTTTTGGCCTGACAACCGAAGAGAAGGCCCGGGTGAGCCGCCTGGACGATTACTTAACATCTAGGGACACCTTGGCAAAGGCTAGACGGGCCCTCAAAGAGGAGATCGAAGCCTCGGAACCCTTTGAGACCAAAAACCCCACAGCCGATATCCCGGGGACTGCCGGGCCCGTAATCGAGGGCTTCGGCGATCCTTTCTTCGGGCATGAGGCCGAGGATGACCCCACTTTAGGGATCTCAGATGGAGAGTATGAGGGGATCCTCAGGATGGCCGAGGAAGAGGTCTTCGCCGAAGACGGCCGTGAGGCCGAAGAGGGAGCTGGCAGGGGAAACCCGCTGGAGTAAGAGGAGTTCAGCATCAACATGGTCTTGGTGCTGCCATCCGAATTTTCAGCCCCAGGAGGGCAGACAAACGGCCTGGATGACGACATGGCCGAGGAGCAGCTTGGTCAGAGGCCAAAAACAAAAGAAGAATTGTTGGCCGTGGCTTTTAACGAAGTCATACCTAGAGACGAGCCGAACAAATATCGACATCTTAAACCGTTATACATTTCGGCTCATGTTGAAGGGTGCCCGTGTCCAAGGTTTTCGTCGACTGTGGGGCGACGGTCAACATCCTTCCGTATTCTTTGATGAGAAAGCTGGACAAGTTAAAAGAGGACCTCATCCCCAGCGATGTCGTCATGAGTAGCTTCGTCGGCGACAAGTCTAAGACCATTGGCGTGTTGCCGTTAAAGATTACCGTGGCCGACCAGACGAGAGTCGCGGCTTTCTACGTGGTCGAGTCCAGCGTCGACTACAACATATTGCTCGGCCGCGACTGGATCCACCAATCTGGGTGTATACCGTCCTCTCTCTTCCAACTATTATTCTTTTGGGACGGCCAGAAGGTGTCTATACACCCGGCCGATAAAAAACCTTTCGAGGCCAACGCCATGCAAGCTCGGATTTACGACGATGATGTTGGATGGGTTGTCCTTACCGGCCATGATGCGGATGGCCGACCAACCAGAACAACGGCCCAGAAGGTACTGGAATTAGGCACCGAGAATATCCGACAGGATTCGGCGCGCGAAGTATTGATCGACCTCACCAGCCTTTAAATGACGGACAAAGCCACTAAAGAAGAAGGGGCAGCGGCCGTGAATGATCTGGTGGAAAGATTGCTGGAACATTGGGCGGAGGAATCCTTACGGCCGAATTCGCCAATCAACTTGATCGAATTCCTCCACGAATCAGACGAGACGGACGTTCTAACGTTGGACGACCTGGAAACAACACCCGCCGAGATGGAGGACGACTACCCTGAAGTCCAGGACCCTTTGTTAGAAATAAATGTAGGGTCAGAGGCGAACCACGGCCTCTTTTTGTAAGCCATCTTTTGGATCCTGAGTTGGCGGCCGAAATTATCGGCCTGCTCCATGAATATAAGGATTGTTTTGCTTGGGATTATCATGAGATGCCTGGATTGCCGAGAAATTTGGTCGAGCACGAATTAAGAATCAAGGAAGGGTTCAAACCTTTCCAGCAGCCGCCAAGGCGATTCTCGACCGAAGTTCAACTTAAGGTCAAAGAAGAAATTGAACGGCTCCTCAAAGCCGGCTTCATCCGAACGGCCCGGTACGTTGAGTGGTTGGCTAATATTGTACCAGTTTTAAAAGGAACCGGGGCTTTGAGGGTTTGCACCGATTACAGAAATCTAAATCTCGCGACCCCCAAGGACGAATACCCCATGCCGATGTCAGACCTCCTGATAGACGGGGCCGCAAAACACGAACTCTTGTCTTTCATGGACGGCCATGCAGGTTACAATCAAATTTTCGTAGCTGAGGAGGACGTCCACAAAACGGCATTTAGGTGTCCAGGGGCTATCGGAACCTATGAATGGGTAGTCATGCCGTTCGGCCTAAAGAATGCCGGCGCAACGTACCAGCGAGCTATGAACCTGATTTTCCACGACCTTATAGGCCGGACCGTTGAAGTCTACATCGACGACGTGGTTGTAAAATCCCCATCTAAGGCCGACCACATGGGACATCTCCGGCAGGCTTTTGGCCGAATGCGGGCGCATGGTTTAAAAATGAACCCAAAGAAATGTGCTTTCGGCGTCACCGCCGGGAATTTCCTCGGTTTCTTGGTTCACCAATGAGGAATCGAGGTAGATAAAAATAAGGCTACGGCCATTATGGCGGCCCCTCCACCGAGGACCAAGAAGGAGCTCCAGTCCTTCCTCGGCAAGGTCAATTTTTTAAGACGATTCATATCAAATCTGGCAGGAAAGATCCGGCCGTTGTCCCCTCTGCTTAAACTAAAGGACGCCGAACGGTTCATTTGGGGGGCAGAGCATCAGGCAGCCCTTGACGACATCAAGAAATATCTATCCCAGCCGCCGGTCCTTATGCCGCCAAAAAGAGGGAAACCATTGAGGCTTTACATTTCGGCTTCAGAGGGTTCTATCGGCTGTCTGCTGGCTCAAAACAACGAGTCTGGACGAGAGCAGGCGGTGCACTATTTGAGCCGCACTCTCAACACGGCCGAACTAAATTACTCACCGATCGAGAAGTTATGCCTAGCACTTTACTTTGCGGCCACCAAGTTGCGGCATTACATGCTTCCTTCGGTCGTCCAGATCATCTCCAAGACCGACCTTATCAAATACATGCTCACCCGGCCGATTATACACGGCCGAATTGGGAAATGGACAATGGCTTTGTCCGAATTTACCTTCCAGTATGTGGCTCAGAAGTCAGTCAAAGGTCAGGCGTTGGCCGATTTCTTGGCCCACCATCCGGCCCAGAGGCAGGAGGAAGAGTTGGAGGTCGAAATCGGTATGGTCCACATGGAGAAGAATTACTGGACCATGTACTTCGACGGGTCCAGTACCGAGGCCAGATCAGGGGCCGGGGTCGTAATTGAGTCCCCTCAGGGACAAAGGTGGCAGTTCGCATTCCAACTCGACTTCAAATGTACCAATAATCAGGCCAAATACGAAGCACTCATCATCGGTCTCGAGATTTTGAAGGAAATGAAGGCGACCCGCGTTTTGGTCTATGGTGATTCTCAGTTGGTAATTAACCAACTAACTGGGGAATACCAATGCACGAGCGAGAATTTGGCCATGTATTACGTGACGGCCCTCAACACGGCCGATGAGTTCTCCAGAATTTCCTTTGTTCATGTCCCTCGCGCCGAGAATCATGAGGCCAATGAGATGGCCCAGGTAGCGTCAGGCGTGAGCATCCCGAACGATGACCACGATCGCGTGATAAGGATCGAGAGGCGTACCTTGCCGGCTTTGGCCGAACGTGGGACGGCAACGCAAGTATCATCGGCCGATATTACCGACGAGGTCGACACGACCGAAGCCGATTGGCGCTACCCCATAGTGAAATATTTACGCGACCCTTCCGGCAGCCATGAAAGGACTACACGTTTCCGAGCTCGGTGTTATCTGATTTATCAGAATGAGCTGTATCGAAAGGGATCAGACAGCTTATTGCTCCTATGTCCCAACGCCGAAGACATCAAGGTCATCATGGCCGAGTCTCACGAAGGAATTTGCGGCGCTCATCAGTCTGGTGTCAAGATGAGGTGGTTGGTCTGGAGGCACGACTATTATTGGCCGACCATTTTGAAGGATTGCATAGAATATGCGAAGGGATGTGTCAAATGTCAAATCTACGGCCCCATACAAAGGGTACCGGCAGACGCTTTCCACCCAGTTACCAAACCTTGGCCGTTCAGAGGGTGGGCCGTGGATATTATCGGTAAAATCCATCCGGCCGCATCCAACCAACATGCATGGATTTTGGTGGCGACCGACTATTTTACTAAGTGGGTTGAGGCCGAATCCTATCGGTCAATATCCAGCACACAAGTGATCAAATTCTTTGAAAATCACATTGTCCATCGGTTCGGTATTCCAGAGACGATCACGGCCGATAACGGCCCGGTATTCGCGTCGGCCGAAACGCGGGAGTATATCGAGAAGATGGGGATCAAATTGATTCACTCAACGCCTTATTATCCCCAGTCTAACGGACAGGCCGAGGCAAGCAACAAGGTAATCAAGGGCATCCTTGAGAAAATGATCGAGGAAAAACCTAGGGCGTGGCACGATTTACTTCCCGAAGCCCTTTGGGCTTACCGAGTTTCAAAGCGATCGGCCACGGGCACATCACCTTACGCCTTAACCTACGGTCACGACGCCATCGTTCCTATGGAATTAAGGGTTCGGTCTCTTCGGGTGACCGAGCAGCTTGGACAAGAAGGGAAGGATTACACGCAGGCCATGGTTCAAGAATTGGAAGACTTGGAGCAATCCAGGCTCGATGCTTATAACTTAATGCAGGCACAGAAGCAGATCGCGGCGAGAGCCTATAACAAGAAGGTTAAGCAAAAGACTTTCGCCGAAGGTGACTTAGTATGGCAAGCCGTGCTTCCTATTGGGATGAAGGACCCTCGGTTCGGCAAATTCTCACCCAATTGGGAGGGGCCGTTCATTATTGAGCGAATCCTTGGCCGAGGGGCATTTCAGTTAAAAGACAGGGATGGAGAGTGGCACAATTTACCGATCAACGGCCAATATTTAAAAAGATACATCCCATCATTATGGGAGACGGCCATGAAAACATTATGAAAAAAAAAAAACATGCAGCACAACAAAGGTGGACCAAAATTCATACTTCATGTTATTCATTGTTCCAAAAAGGGGAACACGTTTACAAGGAAACGGCCAGGTCATGGCCGAAGTACAAACACAAGGAAAATCGCATCCTAAATCTACGCGCAACGGCTTCATGGTCTTCTTGCTAGGCAGTCAGACACGTTCCTCCCCGTCGCCGTATCCTCGCCATTCTGGCCGACACCAGCAACTTCGGCCAGCCTAAAACAGGGGCCGTTACTCCGGCCATGGATAGCAAAGGGGTACACGCCGCATGAAGGCGGCTAAGAGGAAGGGCCGTCGCTTCAACCACGGCAGGGGCCGCCACCCCGGACATGGTAAGCAGTCGCCATTCCGGCAGTGGTGGCGGCCATCATTCAGGCCGTGGCAGCAATTGTCACTCTGGACATGGTAAGCGGTCGTCATTCTGGCTATGGTAGGAGCCATTATCCCAGCCACGGTAAAGGCCGTCACTTCGGCCATGGAAACAACCAAGGTGCTCAGCCAAGTGAACTTGGCCATGTTGGAGTCATCATACTAGGTCTTCCCATCCTCATCAAACTGCCAAGTCATCTGGGCCAGGCCAAACTGCCAAGTCAGGGGACTCAGCAGATATGGCTCCCTGGTTTTGGAAAGGCTGCAGTGAGGGCCATCGGAGCAGGTTGAAGTAAGGAAGGGCGAAGCCCAGAAACCAAAGGAAGGATCCAGAGTGTTCAGAATGAAAGGTAGAATTACTGAGTGTTGGAAAGGTTTTGGAAAGGTTTCAAACTTATGGAGGCTGAGGAAACTGGGGAAGGCCAGTATAAACTTTCAAGGAGCATGAACTCAGAAACTTTGGAAGTGTGATGAAAATGCGAAGAAGATTGGGTTTTTATATTCATGCTGGAATTTAAGATGAAGCAGTATGATTCTCGTGAAACGAAATGGCCTGACAGCACATTCAGAGCACGCGAAATTATGACAGAAATTTGGCGGCCGGCGTTTCAATTAGCAAAGCAGAATAATGGCTCGTGCGAATTAAGAGCACGATGATGTGTCGAAAGTCCAGAGACCGTCGTTTCACTTGACTAGACAAGGTGACGCCTCGCGCAAGCTTTGGGCAATGATGGCCTACACGACGTGCTTGAGGCATTAAATGCGCCGACTGACTGACGTATTTAATGCCCCAGTTGTCAATCACTTCAGAAGGAATGCTAAGGGTCCATCCCTTGGAATCCATTCAGCCCTTACTCACACCGAGGCCGAAGAATCCAGGGATGTGGGGGCAATGTTTGTGCCTAATAAATCTCGGCCATGAACTGGCCGAAGGAGCCCTTTTATCTCGGCCCTTGCACCTTCTCGAGAAGCTGAAACGCAGCGTTCTGTCAAGGCTGTTCGGCCTTCTAGAGAAACAAGAGAAAAACTGCCAAGGCACGATCATCTCGGCCACAACTAAAGGCCGAGGCCGAAATCGAACAAAGTCACCGCCAAAGGCATTAAAGTCAGATCATCACGTGACAGCAGGGTCCCACGCTCCATTTAATGAAGCAAGGCCTCTGTTTATTGCAGCAAACCCACTGGCCAAGAATGAGCATTTAATGCACGAGGGAAGGTGGGAAGTGATTGGAGTCAGGATTTGGTGACAGAGATCAGAGTGATTGGACGCCAACATTCTCACAAAGCTCTTTGCAGCTTGAGAGATTAGGTGACCAGCCACCAGAGCAATAAATGCGTCTCCACGGCCAGAAGCGCAGAACCCACAATCAGGACGGCAGCCGAGATTCACCGGGATTCAAGGGGTCACACCACCATACTTCACGATCCCAAATGTCGATTGGACTACCCACTTGCGCTGATCAGGCTCTACCATGCAGATTTTCAGCCTCGATTACTCCTCCAGGAATTCTGCTTATAAATACAAGACTCAGGACCACTTTCAAAGGGTTCAAACACCAAACAAAAGCCTCCCATGGAGCAACTTATATTTTCCTGTAATGCACTTTCAATTTCTTTACTTGCTTTCCTAGGAGTAGTGTTAGTCTGTAAGGAAAATCCATTCATCAATATGTCATACGACCCTTGATTTTCAAGGCGCCGGAGCACCATCTTTGTTGTTCGCTCACTCACCCCATATATCATACGACCGTCGCTCATTGAGCAGCGCGCCGGAGCACCGCCCTAAAACCACCAACACCACCACTCAACGACCTTGTAGTTCAGGCCGTGAACCTAACAGTCGAGACTTGTTCCTCTCTCGGCTACAATCGTTTGATTAGAAGACGAGTTCAAACAGGCGCACCATTTAAACACTTTCACCCACTTCAAACACTTCAACGCACGGTAGACCGTGCTGGCACGCCCGCGCACAACCGCACCGCACCCAAAAGCAGGAAACCCCGTGTCAACGCACATCCCCTCGGCCCGGAACCCCAGGCCGTGAGATTTGCGCGGCAGACGGAGGCCTTAACCCAATCCAAAACAGCAACACAAATAATCTTCCTAGGATTACAAGGCGAGACCTCAGCATCATTAAAAATATGTTGGTTACACCACTTCCATACATATCAACAAATGAAAACAAACACGATATTCCAAGGGGACCTCCCTTCCCACTTAGCTTTAGAAAAGAGATTGCTCTGAAGCCAAGAAGGAAAGTCATATAAGAAAAAACCATGTGAAATTGGTACTTAGGTGACGTGGGGTAAAATTACACGACACTCAAAGAAAACACAACAATCTTCACACACTTTAGACCTTGACCAAATATACTTATGACTAGTCAATTGCTAGTCATGAATAACCATAATCAAGAACACACGTAGAGCATACCAATATGTACCTGCAAGCCTAGAAGATTCCTAGTGACAACCTAGTGTTGCGTCGATTCAGTTGCACCAAAATGGATTCAGCTGCATCCTCAACTTGTGATACCCGCAAGTGCACGAGCCGTTTGGTAGTATAGCATATGTAAGTGCGAGGTCGATCCCACGAGGATTGGTGATTGAATGATCCAATTCATTTCCCCTACACAAAACAGAAATGAAAAAGAAAATAAATAAAACAAGAAAAAAAGAAATAACTCAAGCAAATAAATTCCCAAGTTCAATTAGATTAACGGATTGATTCTAGCTAAAGTATGATTAAGCCATGGTGTTTGGTCCTAACCTTGTGTTCCTAATTCCCTAATTTGATCATTTGTTGTCTAACCTAAAATTAAGCATTATGAACCCATTAAGCATAGAAGAACAATTTAAACAACCAAGCATATATCTAATCCCTGTTGTCGAATGTCCATACATACTCTTCCTATTCATAGTTCAATTCGAATTAAAGCATGATGTCTACTCTTAATTCAAACCAAGATAGCTAACATGCAAGCCTAAATGGTGATCAATCATTCAAACTAGCATATTAACTTATAAGCATAATGAATAAGAATAAAAACCATAATTGAAACTTGGAAACTAATTAAACTTGAATACTTAAGAAAGAATGTACATTACAAATAAAATTAAAGTAGAACTTGAAAACTTGAAGGAAAATTTAGTAAAATCATTTTGTTACAACAATTGACAACTTGAAAGGAAACTAAGAGAATTTGAGGGAGAGAAGGGAAGGGAGCTCTTGAGAAGTGTTTGAGAGCTCCCTCCTTGGGGTGTGTTTTAAAGCTTGAAGACTTCTCTATTTATAGGGCTAAGAGGGAGGAACATCATGATGAATTCCAACACCACCATTCCTCTTTTAATACAATCCATAACTCCCACATCATCTTGTCTATGTTAGTGTGTTTGGAATCAATCTCATCCCATACTTCTTTTGCTGCACCTCAAGCTTTCTTCATATGGGTTTGCTGGTTTCTTCTTTTAGCATGGAGGTTTGGCTCTTTATTTGCTGCCAACCCATGTGCTGCTAGTCTTTGTTGCTGGGTAATAAAGTTCTTTTGCTGTTGTGTGTTGCTGGAAAAACGAATCCTCCTGAGCAGGGTTCAGTGTTGGACGGGCTGAGGACTCTAGATATGTTCAATTGGGCTGAAATTTGGATATGTTATACTAGACACCCATTGGAACAACCTCCATGAACAATGTCTCCTCATCCGAGTTGTGTAGATTGCTGAAATGAGACCTGCAAGGTGACTTACGAAACTGGACTGACAAGGAATGTGGCCCAAATTTGGGTTTGTCTTTAAGCTCTTGCTCTTATCCCAATCAGCCCTTAACATGCATAGATTGCATCTTTTCCTATCCAAAGCCACCATTGTTACCTAAAGCTCAATGAACTAAAAGATAAACACAAAAAAAGATTAAAAGCACAAGTTTAACTCAAAAACATAACCAAATCATAAGTTAGAAGGATACAAAATGACATGTAATTATGCACCGATCACTTAGGCACTCAGAAAGACCCGTCAATCTAGGCATCCCCTATGCTAACAACAACTATGGTGAAAGTGTGTGAAGACATCATAATCAAGTAAACACCAAACAGCAGATAATGATGACTAGTCAACTGCAAGAACACAAACCCAGAAATACATGAACACCATGTGATGACTAGTCAACAATCAAGAACACAAACCCGTAAAATTATAGAGATGCAAACCAAAAACCATTGGGAAAAACTCGAGGTCATCAACTGACTAGGCAATCCACTAAGCAAAAAAAATTCTTACAAAGAAACACAAAAAAGCTTAAGAAATGTTGGATCTATTTAAGAAGATAAGCTATACCTCCTTTGTGCAATCTTCTTCTCCAGCTTAGCAAAACCAGCAGCTTAGTCCTTCATGGAAATGGCAACTCCTTCTTCAGCTCTTTCATCTCATGGCACCAACTAGCTAGCTCAAACTTAGACAAAACTGAAATTTGGATTCAAGGAGAAAATGACCAATTTCTTCAAGAAACTATACTATTGAAGAAATCAATCTTGAATCTGACCTAGATGTATATGAGAGAGTGTTTGTTCTAGCTAGATGCAGATTCCATATTTCAAAAGCAGTTTTCGAAAAATCAATTTGGAAAACTCATAGATGAAAAATGAGATGGTTTTCTCTTAAGGAAGAAGAAGAGAAACTTTGCAAGAAAACTTTCCAAAACTTACACTCAAAAGAGACGGTTGCCAAATGAGGAATTCTTTGGCTTTTACCCAAAAATTCCTAAGTCAGAAAGTACACATGGCAGTAGAGAGAAATCGTAGAATAGGACAAAAAATTTGGTTTGGATTTAGCTGGAAATCCGACTGATGCAAAGGTTGACTAGTCATAAGAAAGAAAAATGATAGTCATAATCTAAAGAAATTTAGTGAATGGAATATGATGCAATGCAAAAATTACCTTTGTCAAACACGTTGATTATCCATCAAATTGTAGCCAGATAAGAACGCTTAGAGAAGTAATTCTTAATCTAAACTAGAAATACAATGATTGACCTATTACAAAATTGTCAAGGGAAGCCAAAAGAAAATCGCAAAATGCATACACTTACACCATGGAATTTACTTAGAGACAGAATAGTACGCCACACCTCCTTAGCATGCCCACAACCAAATATCTCCTAACTCTTTGCTCTTTAGTTAGGATCTTACCTTGGAAAACAATCCATAAGAAAACTTTCAACTTAGGAGGGAGAGTCATACTCCACAGACCCTTCCAACACGGATCAGACCATTTATGCATAACCAAGTATTGACCAGCAATGATCCATGGTCCCCTAGTCAAAATGAAAATGAACCACAAAGTAATCATTAACCAAATCAACTAGTTTCCACCCTCCATTTAGGCTCCACTTTTGTTGAAGTCGAGCATGGAGATAGTTGTAGGTATGTGATCTCCCAAGGAGCTTGATAATAAGAGCATTCTGCCAAGGTTTGCGCAATCCGAAAACTAGATACATAGCCCACGATCTCCGCAAGAAATAGTCACATCCTCATTGTCATTCAAACCCTCATACTCTGCCTCCAAAGAATTAACATCAATAACATTTCGAACCAAATTTACTTTATTCATGAGCTTATCCTTGAAACTCTCAAAACCAGAATTTGATTTGGGTAGCACCGTGTCCACAGATGGCGGTGCAGCTATCTTGGGCTCAGACATCATCTCACTCTCCGCATCCTCAACGTCCATAGCGCGACTCCGCTTGGGTAACCTGTAACCCTTAAGAAAAACTCCAGCCGAGCCTTTCTCCATGGAGAAATGAAACCCAAAACCACAACAAACAACATAAAATGATCAGATTAACACCGGGAAACCACCTTAGAAGGCAGTTCCCAGTCGATAGCGATGGAAAAAGAAAATTCAGAAAACTAGGCCCGCGCGTGAGGCATGTGTCAAAATCGCTGATCTTTGAGGCATAAGTAAAGTATAACAAAGAGGCTTTTAACTTCTTATAAATTATAAAACTACCATCGATTTCTTAAAACAAGTCCAACCCTATATATACCATGCTAAAATAAGATTCCTCAAATTCATATATCAAATTCCTCAAATCACATTCCTCAAATTCTCAAATCAACTCCTTATCCACAAACACACACTCATATCAACTCTTACTTCTATTGCAATGTCAGGACCCCTTACGATTGACTCCCTCCTTACAGACTCACAGAAGCATGCGGTCACTCTTGCTGAACTAGCTACCCGGGCTCATGCTCCTATCACTACCACTGAAGGTTTTGCTTTTCATACATCCTCTCCAAAGTCCATATGGATTATTGATTCGGGTGTTACAGATCACATGACATTTAATCATGGCAAACTTATTAGTCGCAAACCAACCACTCAGTCGATGGTGTTTAATGCTAATGGTACCCCCTTCCTGTGGTTGGGGAGAGTTCTCTATCTCTCTCTAACTCCATACATCTGGATTCTGTATTGCTTGTTTCCTCCTTGGACCATAACTTGTTGTCTGTTACACAACTTTGGTTCCCTTCTCCCTTATTCATTCTGATGTTTGGGGGCCTTCTCAAATCGCTACTCCGACTAGAGCTCAATGGTTTGTCACTTTCATTGATTATTACATCCAAATGACCTGGGTTTCCCTTCTCAAACTCAAAGGGGAAGTCAGTTTAACGTTTCAACAGTTCCATAAAATGGTGGCGACTCAGTTTCATGCCCAAATACAGGTTCTCCATTTTGACAATGGCGGCGAATTTCCTAATCATGATCTCAAAAAATTCTTACAGGATCATGGCATCATACATCAATGGTTGTGTCTATATACTACCCAACAAAATGGGGTGGTTGAGCGAAAGAACTGACATTTATTGGAAGTTGTTCGTACATCTTTATTTGGTGCTAACATGCCTCAATCTTTTTGGGGCCAGGCCATCCTTTCTGCATCTTACCTTATAAATAGGATTTCCTCAATTATCTTAAATTTTAAAACTCCTCTTCAAACACTTCACCACCATTTTCAAATACCTCCCACACCAAACCTTAAACCACGGACTTTCGCCTGTGTTGTATTCATACACTTACATGATCACCAACGCAACAAATTGGATTCCCGCGCAAAAAAGTGTGTTTTCATTGGCTATGCCCCTCATCAGAAAGGCTACTACTGTTATCACCCTCAAAGTAAAAAAAGTATATACCTTCGTCGATGTAATGTTCCGGGAACACGACATATATTTTTTAGAAGCACAGGAGGAGAATCTACAGCAAAACACCCCGAATTTTCTGGACTATTTCACATCGGAAGAGATTTAGCATCAAAACGAAAGGTTGCCCTCTTTATTCCTTCATAGACAGAGCCACTGTATCAAAACGACCGTCGCTTTGTCTTTTTTTGCCAAATATTGAGCCTATGTCGCCAGTGGAAAATGACCAGTCCACTCCACCCTACCAAAATAGGAAGGAGGAAGTTGAACTATTTTTTGAGGTTTTGTCCACTCCGGACCCGCATTCAGCTATAGTACCATACCAATCCCCTTATGAGGAAGTCATTCAGGTAATATATCACCTTGAAACTGATAACACTAATGAAATAAACCATGATGATTTAATTTCAGAAAGCATAAAGGATACATATACCCCCATATATCAACTTTCATAAAGGAAGAACCATGGTAAACCTCGAGTACAGTACGAAGCATATCTTAAAGCCAAAGGGAAATACCCCATCAATAATTATATATCTCTAAGCATATTAGCAGAGTCACATATACATTTTGTGAAGCAGTTGGCCAATATATTTGTCCCAAATTGTTTGAAAGAAGCACTAGAAGACTCAAAATGGAAAGAAGCCAAGAATGAAGAAATGCGAGCCCTCTAGAAGAATGCAACATGGGAGCTCGTTCCTTTACCTCACGGAAAGAAGACGGTGGGATGCAGGTGGATCTATATTTTTAAACTCAAAGCAGATGGATCTATTGAAAGATATAAAGCTAGATTGGTAGCGAAGGGGTACACATAGAGATATGAGATGGATTACTAAGAGACCTTTGCCCCAGTAGCCAAGATCAACACTATCGAAGTCCTAGTGTCTCTAGCAACAAATTTAGATTGGCAACTACATAAGTTCGATGTTAAAAATGCCTTCATACATGGAGACTTGGAAGAAGAGGTATACATGGATTTACCACCAAGATGTAATATAGCTCATGACAAGAAAAATTAAGTCTACAAGCTCAGAAAATCATTATATGGGTTAAAACAATCTCCCACAGCATGGTTTGGCAGATTTACTAAGTTCATGAAGAATTTTGGATACACTCAAAGTAATTCAGACCATATCCTATTCTTGAAGCGTGATGGAAAAAAAAAAAATCACTATATTAATTGTTTATGTGGATGACATGCGAAACTAGGAATGACATTGGAGAGCAACAGAAGCTACAAAAGTATTTGTCTCAGGAATTTGAGATAAAGGATTTTGGTGCTCTGAAATACTTTCCCGGAATTGAAGTAGCAAGGTCAAAAAATGGTATTAGGAAGTATGCGATGGATCTACTCACTGAAACAGGAGTGCTTGGATATAAGCCTGCTAACACACCTATTGAGAGGAATCACAAGTTTTGTGAAGACATGGACCAATTGCCAACCAATAAGGAACAATATCAGCGCCTTGTTGGAAGATTGATATATTTGGCACACACAAGACCAGATATTGCATATGTTGTGAGTGTGGTTAGTTAGTTTATGCATTCACCCAGTATTTCTCATAGAAATGCAGTTAATCGGATCTTAAGATACTTAAAGTCAGCCCCTGAAAAGGCATTAATGTTCTCAAAGAATGGAAATCTTGAAGTTGTTGGATATAAAGATGCTGATTAGGCTGGTTCCATTACAAATAGACTACATCGGGTTATTTTTATTCGTTGAAGGTAACCTAGTCACTTGGTGGAGTAAAAAACAAAATGTGGTTTCTTGATCTAGTGCAGAAGCAGAGTATCAAGGAATGGCTCAAGGAGTTCGTAAATTATTGTGGATCAGAAGACTCCTGACAAAATTGGGTTTTAAACGAGAGAAGCCGATGGAGTTACATTGAGATAACAAGTCAACTATTGATATTGCTCATAACCTAGTTCAACATGATCAAACTAAACATGTTGAGGTGGATAGACATTTCATACAAAATAAATTGAGAACAAGATCATCTGTCTACCCTTTGTAAAATTAGAAGACCAATTAGCAGATGTCTTAACAAATGTTGTAGATGGATGAGCGTTTTATGATTCACTTACCAAGTTGGGCATTGGTGATGTATATGCACCAACTTGAGGAGGAGTGTTGACATGAGTTAACCTATTAAATAAAGGAGATTTATTACCTAAGTTAATTAGGTGATTTACTTCCTTGTTTTATATAGTTGACACATCCTTGTATAATCAGGAGATATTCTCCTAATTAAATACTATATCTATTTCCTTGTAAATCACTTTTGTAAAAACTACCTCCTTATAGAGGAGAAAACAATTAACTTAAAATATTCAAACCAAATTCATATTTTAGCAGTTCCTTCCCAGATATAAACAAACGTACATAAATGCATGCCAGCCCGTCAGCATTCATGAGTGTACGTTCTCATCATATATATGCAGCTTGTTGGACAATCGATCATGCCATCTTTCGATGCTTCAATACAATGAACTTGTAAATAGGTTAACACGCACTTCTATTATGGTAATTCAATCCAAACACAAAGAAAATTCAAGCACAACTGTTTGGATCTAACTTGTACGTACACACTTGGATAGATATAAATCAAAATCCACAAGCCCTTCATGTTTGGAGGATTCATGGAACATTTAGGTTGTACAAATTACATCAAAGAGATGGCACAGTGTTAAAAATATTGCAAGCGCCCAATTTGCACAAGTAATATAGATATAAGTGAAGTATCGTTTCCACGAAGACTCCAATTATGATTAATTCAAAAGTTTATTTGAACAGTTGATTAAGAAGATTGATTTATTAAACTAAAACAGTTATGAAAAATAGCAATTTAATTAACGATAGAAAATCAAGTTAATGAGACACTAGAAAATTCAGACACAGCTGTTTGGAATCAAACTTGTACATACACACTTAGATTGATATAAATAAAAATCCACAAGCCATTTTGGAGGAGTCGTGGAAAAAAGGTCCTGCTTTTGTTGTACCATGATTTTCTGAAAGTGCTAGTGGCTATTTATAAAGGTCATATGCGCTGAGATTGATGTATTATTGTTGGAATCTATGGAACGCACCTGATTGAGAGAAACTTCAAAAGCTTAAAGAGACAGGGGAAGAGAGAGAGAGACAGTAAGAGAGTTTGCGTCATCTTGATCAGCTATTTATTTTGATTTATCTTTCACTACTACAAAAATCGAAATAGACGACGGTAATCCACCGTCGTGTATTCGGTTTTTCAACCGTCGTGAAATCGACCGACATCTTTTTGATGCATAAAACCACGACGGTAAATCCCTGTCGTCTATTATTTGTAAAGACGACGCTTTTACTCAAAACCGTCGTCTATTATATGTAAATAGACGACGCTTTTACTCAAAACCGTCGTCTATTATATGTAAATAGACGACGCTTTTACTCAAAACCATCGTCTATTTACATATAATAGACGACGGTTTTGAGTAAAAGCGTCGTCTATTTACATATAATTGACGACGGTTTTGAGTAAAAGCGTCGTCTTTGCAAATAATAGACGACGGTTTTTTTTAAGAACTTTTGTCTATTTGATGTAAAAACGACGGTTTTTGTTAAAGAACTATGTTTTATTATATCCAAAGACGTCGGTTTTGTTAAAAAGCCATCATCTATTAAATGTGAAGACGACGATTTCTTGAAATATTGTCGTCTATTAACTCTAAGACAACGATTTTTTAGTAAAACCGTCGTTGATTGTATATAAAAAAGACGTTATGGTGTTAAAAGAGGTCATTGATAATATATACAGATGACGGTTTTTCCAATAAAACCATCGTTTTATTATCTTTAGTTTTTTGAAGAGTCAATAGTTATTACATAGTCAACCAATCTTTATTCTATTACATACATACTTCCTACCTATAATTAGAAATAACGGAGCTCACAAATTCTACTAATTTGATTTTAACTTCATCAATTTGTTCTTGGGTTGACTTAGCTCTGCCTTCTTGCACATTTTCCAAGTTGTTGGTGTCGGAAAAGGAAAGACTTGCACGAAAGAGACCCCAATACTCTTAAACATAAACTTGTTTAGCAGTAACCTAACCTTAGCAAAAAGATCTATGCAGCTCTGGAATGACAGCAGAACACAATTGGCATAATTGGCAAAGTACCTGTTCTTGTGGTGGCACCATAACAAACGAAAAATCAGAGATTTAGAAAATTAACAATGAAATTCCAAAATAATTAAAGTAAACAACAAAAACAAAAAGTATTTTGGACCTGATGATGTTGTCGGTCCAAAAACAAACGGATCTGGAGAGGGATGGGTATGTTTTGCCTCATCTTCTTCGTCAGCTTCTTCTTGATTACGAAGGCCTTGTGGGACGGCTGTGCATATTTATAAAAAACCCAAATGAGAAACTCACTTAAATCCCACGAAATTAGCACAATACATGAACAAACATATATATATAGACCGATTTCCATAAGTCTTTCTAGATCGAGTCGCTGAGTTTGAAGAGCGAGTTGAGTGCCTGAGAGCGAGATCTTCTTTGAAGAAAGTGAAGGTCGAGATCTTTCAAATCAAACCTTTCAACCAGCTTTGATTCTCAAATACAGAACCTCCCTCTACATCTTATGGATCTGCGAAGACCTCAATCTCTCAACTCCTTCATTGATATCGATTTTTTGATGATTTTGTAGAGAGTTTCATGAGGGTGTTTCATGAGGGTTTCAAGGAGGGAGAGATAAGGTTTTCAGAGACGGGGGAAAATCTGAAAATTTGTCGAGCGCGAATTCACTTAAGTAGCCTTTTTTTAGCGTGTTTTAAAAGACGACGCTTGTTAATGAGAGATAAGGTTTTCAAAGACGGGTGAAAATTTGAAAATTTGTCGAGCGCGAATTCACTTAAGCGGCCATTTTTTAGCGTGTTTTAAAAGACGACGCTTTTAAAAAAAAACCGTCATCTTACTTCACAATAGACGACCCTTTTTTTAAAAAGCGTCATCTTTACTTCATAATAGAGGACCCTTTTTTTAAAACAACCGTCATCTTTACTTCACAATAGACGACCCTTTTTTTAAAAAGCGTCATCTTTACTTCATAATAGACGACCCTTTTTTTAAAAACCGTCATCTTTACTTCACAATAGACGACCCTTTTTTTATTTATACTTTCATTAAATACAACATAAGATTTCGTGGTATCCACTAGTGTAAATATTTTAAATTGAAGATCAAATTGAGTCATTGTATTCATATAGGGTCAAGGAGTGTAGCTGTAAAAAATCATCAAAATCGGAGTTAAAATAACAGTTAAATCTTGATTTTTCGTTTATAACCGTCGAAATGTTTTGTCCCGTTACTTGATCTCTGAATTTTTTTTTTCCGATTTTTGGCGTATATGATCTCGATGTGTAAACAAACAAGTTTCACGGTTGGATCGTTGAAATTAGTTTAGTAGAATGCGTATGCCATCAAAACAATATATTCACTAACAATTAAGAGTTTATTTATACTTTTATTAAATATAACATAAGATTTTGTGGTATCCACTAGTGTAAATATTTTAAATTGACGATCGAATTGGTTCATTGTATTCATATAGGGTCAAGGAGTGTAGCTGTAAAAAATCATCAAAATCAGAGTTGAAATAACCGTTAAATCTTGATTTTTCGTTTATAACCGTCGAAAAGTTTTGTCCTATTACTTAATCTCTGAATGTTTATTTTTTCCGATTTTTGGCGTATATGATCTCGAAGTGTAAACAAACAAATTTGATGGTTTGATCGTTGAAACTAGTTTCGTAGAATGCGTATGCCATCAAAACAATATATTCACTAACAATTAAGAGTTTATTTATACTTTTATTAAATATAACATAAGATTTTGTGGTATCCACTAGTGTAAATATTTTAAATTGACGATCGAATGCAGTCATTGTATTCATATAGGGTCAGGGAGTGTAGCTGTAAAAAGTCATCAAAATCAGAGTTGAAATAACCGTTAAATCTTGTTTTTAAAAAACCGTCATCTTTACTTCACAATAGACGACCCTTTTTAAAAACAAACCGTCATCTTTGCATATAATAGATGACCCTTTTTAAAAAAAACCGTCATCTTTACTTCATAATTGACGACCCTTTTTAAAAAAACCGTCATCTTTACTTCATAATTGACGACCATTTTAAAAAAAAAACCATCGTCTTTACTTCATAATAGACGACCCTTTTTATAAAAAAACCGTCGTCTTTACTTAATAATAGACGACCCTTTTTATAAAAAAAACCGTCGTCTTTACATATAATAGACGACCCTTTTTACATGAAAAACGTCGTCTTTACTTCATAATAGACGACCATTTTCATATAAAAAGGGTTGTCTTTACTTCATAATAGATGACCCTTTTTATAAAAAAAACCGTCGTCTTTACTTAATAATAGACGACCTTTTTTATCTAAAAACCGTCATCTTTACATATAATAGACGACAGTTCTTTCAAAACAACCATGTCTTTACCAAAAAAAGGACACTTGATTTTTAAAAGACGACGCTTGTCATACCTGCTGTCGTTGTTTTTTGGTCAGATTTTAACTCTGAAGAAAAGCTTTTTAATAAGACGACGCTTTTTTATTTGTGTGCGTCGTTATAAAAAAATTCTCAACAGTATCTCCATTTTTTAGTTGTTTAAGTCACTTATCCACGACGGTTTTTTGTTACCGTCGTCTTTTTAAAACCAACGACGGTTTTTTGTTCTACCGTCGTCTTTTTCTGGTCGTCTTTTGCCCTTTTTGTAGTAGTGTTTCATTCTGTTTTTTGTTTAAATTCATGTGTAATATGTACTCTATTTTTTACTGTTTAGTTGTGTTGATGCAAAAAAGTGGTTCGGCACTTTTGAGCCCAACTTAGTGATGAGGTGTGATGGATGATGGGTGAAGGTGAGGACTATCACCAAGTGTGTGAGGATTTGGGCAAGCGATAAATATACATAAGACAAGATATACGTGGTTTACCCTTAATGAATGGGCTACGTCCACAGAGAAGTATATTCTCATTATTATAGCAATGTGTATTTACATTTGTACAAAGGGTTGAGCCCAAATATAAAGAGAAGAGAGACTAAAGATCAAGTCCAACCAAGGGGGGGATCCCTTCCTAAGTGAGCAGTGGTCTCTTTTTATAGGTGAGAGGGAGTCTTCACTTATTGCAATATTTCAATGTGGGACTCTTTACCTTGCTTAGAGTTACTTCTAGTTGCTTGGTCAAATATGGTATAAACAAGTTGCGTGATTGGAAGACGGGAGGAAGAAATATATATAGTTTCTAGTTACAGAAATAATTTTGAAGAAATTGTTGGGGGCGGGATGCCATATAATAAGAATGATAGATTGCCAAAGTGCCACATTGGAATAACTCAACAATACAAATGCTTATAAAGATTTACATAACACCTTACAATTGTTGAGCTTTTTTTTTTTTCGGAGTTTAGTAGTATGGGCTTGTAACTAAGCAGGACATTAAAGAGATTGATTGTTTGAACAAATCCTTATCAAGTAAGATGTGATGCTCTTGGACTGTTCACTACGGTGAAGTCGCACAAAGCACGCTCTCTACCCTCAGGTAAGTACGGCCACCCAACCGAAACGGGCGGGTAGCAAACCCAAAACTCTAAAAATTTGATTGGGGTTGTTGGGTACCAAAAAAAAAAGGAAAAAAAAAAAAACCTGGACCCCAACCGCACAGATCAAGAGCCATTACAATTTACACCTCAACGTGCTGCCTGGCTTGGCCTCTCATCACACAATCACTTCTTGTCTCTTCCTTTCTCTCCCAACCTCCAAAACAACATATATATATATATTATGTTCTTTCATTTGTTGCAACTTAATAAATAAATAAATTGGTTCAGTTTCTAATAATTTTATTTATTTATAATTATTAGATGAATTATACCTACGAGATGATCAGAAGGCTGCACAAAGACAGCTATCTGTTCTTATCAGTTTAATATCTAATTTCTTTGGGGGGAGTGCCCACAACAGTAGCTTGTTTCTAGGGCTCTCAAGTGTCGCCCAAGCGTTGCACTACTGCATGGGCATGACGCATCCCACCAAATCAAATAATCCTTCTGCCTTTTATTGAGGTGTCAAGAGCTGGTTTTGTGATTGTTTCCATAGAAGTGATTTTGGTGACTCAGTCTACCAACATGGAAGTGCTTTTGCGCATAAGTTCTTTAGATGTTATTTTTAGGGTTTGGCTACCTAAGATCGAACGAAGATGCACTTTCACAGTTGAAGAAAAATTTTAGAGTCCCATCTCAAAAAACACTCAATGAATGCTTACTCTAAAGAAGTGATGACAAAATAAAAAAAAACTCACCGTACGATCAGCAAGTTGAGTATTGCATTGGGTATCAGTCATTTCCTCTGTTCCTTCCGATAAAGTACTGCATTCAGTACTCTTGTCATCAGTTGTGAATGTGGTATTTTGTGCTTTAAACTCATCAACAGTAGCACTTCTTGCAGAAGCCTGAGAGCCATTTCTTGATAGCCTCTCATTCTCACCTCCATAGTTCAATGAAGGAAGTTTCTTTTGGACACCCTCAGGCCTTCCTGTAAAACTTTTCTCAAACTCAATTGGAGGAGGTGTGCTCTCATTCTTCTCTACCCTAAAATAAAAGAATTGAACTTATGACAGTGAAGAGTCTTGTACTTGTAGGGTAACTAAGACGACCACAAATTTACTTAAGACCCTAGTGAAGAGTTTTCCTTTATGAGTGCCTAAAATCATGTTTAAGCTTTGTGTTAAAAAAAACACATTCTTCTACTCATAATACTAATCTTCCTTCTGTTCTGTTCCCTTCATCTAAAAACTATTAGCCCCCCCACAGAAGCTGCAGCATCATCCTCCTAAAAAAAGTGAGGTGAGGTGGTGGTAGCTCAATCCCACAATCACTCTCTCCAGCTCCTCCCATCTTGAACCTCTTATTCTTATACAAAAGTACTTGTTTTTCTTCCATCAATTGCAACACCTCCACCAATTTTGATCCTTCTATTCACATAAAAGTACTTTTTTTTTTTTTTTTTTGGTTTTGCGTTGGGAGTTATCTACAACAACCATCGTTCGTGAGATCCATTTAAATTGCTTTTCATATGCACGCAAGGAAAGACATTTGAACAAAGTTGTCGATGTACAGTTGCAGTATATTGCATTCGGACTGTTAAATATATGGGAGTCCCCTTTTGACTTAGCCTGTCATTTTTGCTTTACGTTTTGGCCATCACTTGGTATAACTAAATTTTGCTTAGATGTGCATACCTTTGTATATCTCATAAACTGAAGAACATGAGACACAAATTCAATACAGTTTCATTCCGCATAGCCTATAACAATAACTGATAATTTTCTTTAAATAAAAAATATATATAAAAAACTTGAAAAAAAACAAAAAGGAAACTGGTACTTCTGGCTGATGGTCATAGAACTTGTCAATGATCAAATGCAATTCATACATAACAGATGAAAGAGTAATTACTTTCCCAATCAGGGATTTTGTTCATATTATATGGTCAAAACTCAACTTATCCTATAACAACTTATCCTGTTATGCAGAACGATATTTTCAGCACCTAAACTAAGTTCGCATCGGAAAATGAGAAAAACAAAACCCGAATCCCCAAAATCTCATATAACACAGATCAGGGAAGCATTTTCTCTAGCTGCAGCTGCTCAATTTTGATCTGGGTACACAGTGTGAGAAACTCCATAAACTTAGCATTCTTTTCGTCGATTGCTTAGAGGGGTTTTGGACACTTTATCCTGATAGGGGCTCAACTCAAGCTTTGCCTTGACGGATATTAGGCAGTGCTGACGTCCACATGGCTTCTATGAAGCTGGAAGGCAGGAGTGATCCAACTCCCGCAACTGCATTGGCTGCCTGACCAATTGAAGTAACCCAAGCGAGCTTTACAATGTGCACATGACAACTTGCCCTCCAGTGCTCCTTCTTCAACTGTGTAATGAGAAAACATACGAAAGATTAAATTATATCATGTTTCTATGACAAATCACATTTAACAAAAGATGCCTCCAAATGAAATAACTTCTACTTCATTCAAGTTAAGGTATAAGGAAACCAAAATCAGCTGAAGAAAAATAAAGAAAGGAAAAGATCAAGAAAAGCCCTATAGGTTCAGAAATAGAAATGTGAAAAGGATGTGGATTGTGTCTGAGTATCAAAGTCTATATTCGATACTTTTTCAATGTTTAAAATTCCATCATTTGTCAACACACTGGATTAACTGGTCAACAAGAAAAATCAATTCGCAGTTAACATGTAATCTCAAGTGACAATTTGATCATATAATATCCCAGTTAAACAACTGTAGAGCATTTATAAATATGAAATAACAATCAAATCAAAGAACCCAAGGAAACTCTTTTGACAAGAGAGCACTTTCGCATGATTAACTATTACTGTAATGGAAAAGGTAAGCCATACGGTTATAAATATGGCACAGTTACCTGCTGTCATCCACCTTAGAGGCTCAACAAAAATGGATGAACATTCAGAATCCTCAGACAAGTTGCTACTTTTTTGCTTTCGCCACTCAAACGATTTCCCACCCTCGCCTGGAATGTGATCCACAACATTGTCCTGCAATGCAACAATTCTTCGGCATTTCTTGCAGCGGAATGTTGGTGTACCAGTTTTTCCTCCATTTTGACCTGTTTTTGCTCCAGAGGCAACTTCACTAGGCAACCCAGGATCTGCCCCAAATTTAGAATTGTCTATTTTATCCCCACGACGATAAGATTCACCTGAAAGGATGGATAAAATATTTCTATTATAGCAGCGAAAACAGAAATTCAAATTTGCCACTCAATTTGAAACCTCCAGTGAAAATGAGTAGGCATAACTTATAATGTCTCCTATTCTGGGACAAACAACTTTTCACATAGTAATAAACATCAAGAACATTTGCCATGCAGTTGCAACACCCTTCACAGTTGTCACTGCTGTTCTGGTAAGCATTTCTTTTTCTTTTTCTTTTTCTCTTCTGCTAAAATGTTAGGTAAGGTAGAGGAGAATGGCAAACAATTTAAAAAACAGATTGGGAGGTACAGTTCATGGATACCGTAGCAATTTTTTGTGTTAGTTTCCCTAAGCTAATTTGACAAGTGAGATTATTTTTATTCTGAGGGCTACAATTTAACTCTATACGGTTTTCTCGAGATTCTATCATGTATAAATAGAGTGAACTAAATTGGGACAATCTTGCTTTTGGAATTCTAAACCTTTGGCATTTTTGAGTTCCTTTCAGAACCTTGGAAGCTTCAGTTAGGGATTTCTCATAATCCAGCAGTGTCTCCATGCTCAATCCAAACCCTCTCGCTTCTCAAAATAACATTCTTTGAGCAATAACCCCACCAAAAGCTGGACCAACCATCTCACATCCTACTTCAATGATATACAACCAATTTGGTAAGCAATGGCTCCTTAATACCTTCCTATCAATGAATTTTACATAAAATCCTAGGCACACCAACTCATATACAAACTGATGTGGTAGTACTTCATTTGTTTAAATTTGAGCCTCATTTATTTACAAACAGCAAGCGACTATCATATTATGTGCCTCATCAGTTGGTATTAAAAAGCTGGGATAAGAGTTGGTGCCTCTAATATCATGAGACTCAAGAAAAGGCTACGTACAACAATTTCTAGTCAGTCAACGGCACAAGAATTATAGCCTAGTCTCTATGTCCCATGGAGCACTTTCATCATCTTGTATTTTACCAAAACATGAATGCAAGATGTTCAATCAATACCAATAAATTTAGAGGGAGGGGAAGATGGAGAAGAAAAAATAAAACTGTACCCAATACTTTCAGGCGAAAAGACTTATATATGGGGCTGGCACGATCAACCTTGAAGCCCATTTCCTCGTACATTTTGAGCTGCAACACGGTAAAAGAAAAAAGTAAAATTCACTATGGGCTGGCTTAGCAGAAAGTAATCCAACCTTGTACAAGATGTTACATAAGAGTGCCTTGAATCACCTGATCTAGAAAACCATCATTGGGGCAAACAAACTCACAGCTTTGCCTCAGGGATCCGAGTGCATCTGTAGGATTGCATAAGAGGAAGATAATGACTAAAGCAGTTAAGCATTTGTAACCCACTCTACCTTTTCTTCAATTCAATTTCTCAGGAATTCATATATTTCGAAGGGTGATGATTTTGGCACTCCAACTATCACCTCCCACACTCCTCTACTCTCTCACACAAGAGGACCATATGAGTTTGGCACTCCTCTTGTGAGAGAGTAAAGGGATGTGGAATGTCAAAATCAACTCCCAAAAATTTAACAGCAACATGTAGTTATATACGAAGACTGGCGATACTTAAAACAAGCAATGATTTGTTCACACCTTCTTGTGATAAATGTTCTGTTCTCATCAGATATGCTGTAATGATAGATGCACTGCAACAAACACATGCAAACAAGGGTGTAAACACT
Source organism: Prunus kanzakura (assembly GCA_020521455.1). Taxonomy (NCBI): domain Eukaryota; kingdom Viridiplantae; phylum Streptophyta; class Magnoliopsida; order Rosales; family Rosaceae; genus Prunus; species Prunus kanzakura. The sequence continues at coordinate 181,337 of BPUM01000945.1, forward strand.
TTAAACTTGACAATTCAGAAAACTGAAAAATCTATCAGAATGTAAACCTGTTCCGAATAATTTCGACACTATTAGTAGACTCTTGTTATTCTAAAAACTGAAAATCATAAACTGATAAAGCAATATGTACCTTCTGGAAACACCAGCAAAGCAATGCACCAAAACAGAACCCTTTTTCCTACCCTTATCAATAAAATCCACACACACATCCAAATAATCCAATAAATTCTCATCGTCCATATCTCTTAGCGGAACCCCCATCCTCTCCAGCTTCAAATCCTTGCCTGCACGTTCCAACGAGTACGAAAGCTTATCGGAAAGCAAACAAGTTTTCGACCCATCACCAACAGAAGTTGACCCACCAACAGACCCGCCAGCATAGACCTTCTTGATTTCCTTTGTGGGAATTGCACAGAGAATATGTGTGATCTCTTTGCTGCCATTTCGGATAACCTCTGCCGCATCGCCGATGTTGCCGAGGAATAGATTCTCACGAACAAGATACGGCATGATGACTGAAAAATATTTGAATTTTTCCTAAACCCAAGATTATCAAAGCAAGAAAAGTCGAACAATATGGGGCAATTTACAGAGATCCTATTTAGACTTGCTTGACAAGAAATCCTATTTAGACCGTGAATAAAAAAGGACAGTATTTACACCGTCAATAAAAAAGGAAACAAGATAATAAAACACCTAAATTAACAACAAGAAATCCTTGTTCTTTACCTTTATTTAGGTCAGCGAGTGAAAGAGTGATAGAGTAGAGAGAGAGAGAGAGAGAGGGGAAGGGGATGGGTCACCGTCTTCAGCTTTTCTTTTTAAATTTTTTTATCTGATGAAAGTATTTTATTATGAAAACGAAAAAATTATCCTGATAGGTGAAGAATTTTTTAATATTTCAAAAGAATTTTTTTTCTTCTCAAAATTTAAAAAATTATGAGAGATTCACTATTATACCCAATATAGGGGCCCAAATTATTATAAAAAAAAACTTATGAAATGGACTTTAGAAACACACCCAAAGCCCATTTACAATATAACAAAGAGGCTTTTAACTTCTTATAAATTACAAAACTGCCATCGATTTCTTAAAACAAGCCCAACCCCAAAACCTCATTAAAAAAAAACTCAAAACACTAAAAAGGGCATCAAAGTAATTTAATAATCAAAATTAAATTCAATAGGTCCAACTGTCATTTTTTGAGTTTTTTTGTTGTTGGTTTGTTTATAGACATTAAATGGTGTAGGGTTTATCTATGTTATTAGTGCTAAGAATAGGTATATGACTATCCGACCAAAAAAAAAAAAGGAAAAGGTATATGACTAAGGGACAGTTTGACATTGTTGTGCTGTGAAAATAATCGCTGTCAGATTTGCTGTGAGAGAAAGCAGCTTACCAAACTTTTTTTTTTAACAATAAGTGATTTTCTCATAATACCAAATGGGCTGGGCTTCCCAAAATTTTTAAAAAATCACTTATCACCCTAAATAAGCAATGCCAAATAGCCACTAAATATCTCAAAAATTATCCTATAAAAGTGAGCATGTGACATTATTTTTACAAAACCAGAAATTGCTTAGCTGCCTAAACCCTTATTGTACCCCCATAGAACTTTGGAACAATTTGCCAAGTTTATAACAAAAAAAACACATGGAAAAAAAAGTTGGAAGACCAAATAAAAATTAGGAAGAATGTGTGTTTTTTGTTGTTGTTGTGATTTTCCTTCTTTGTTCCCTTCATCAAAAAACCTGTATATGTATTTTGCTCCTAAACTAAACTCACATGCTTAAGAATCTCTTTCATTATAAAAACCAAATAGGCATATATCATAAACTCTATTTTCTTCTATTATACTTGCTTATGCTTTTACTTAGTCCATCAAAACCAAAAGGTACCCATCGGATGCTTCAACATACCATTTTTCCCGATTGATCGGTATTGAACAAGAGGCATAAGTTTACACTCACTTATATTCTGGTAATTCAATCTGAACACAAAGAAAATTCAGGCATAGCTGTTTGGAATCTAACTTGTACGTGCACACTTAGATTGATATAAATAAAAATCCACAAGCCATTCATGTTTGGAGGAGTCTTGGAAAAAAAGGTCCTACTTTTGTTGTACCATGATTTTCTGAAAGTGCCAGTGGCTATTTATTAAAGGTCTTATGCGTTGACATTGATGTATTATTGTTGAAATCCATGGAACGCACCTGATTGAGAGAAACTTCAAAAGCTTAAAGAGACAGGGGAAGAGAGAGAGACAGTAAGAGAGATTGCGTTATCTTGATCAGCTATTTATTTTAGTTTATCTTTCCTTCGGTTTTTTATTTAAATTCATATGTAATATGGACTCTGTTTTTTTATTGTTTAATTGCGTGATGGGAAGACAGGAGGAAGAAATACATATAATTTCTAGTTACAGAAATAATTTTGAAGAAATTGTTTGTGGTAGGATGCTATATGATAAGAATGATATATAGATTGCCAAAATTCCTCATTGGAAAAACACTCAACAATACACATGCTTACAATTGCCGAGCCTAGTAGTTTAGGCTTGTAACTAAGCAGAACATTAAAGTGATTGGTTGCTTGATTGTGTTCTCAAGTGAGGTGTGAGGTGATCTTGGTTTGTTCACTTCCTTTATGTTGATGGTGTTTGCCCAAATGATGGATGGTATTTGTAATTTGCTTGCTGCGTTGTTTTTTCTTTATTTGGTGAGGGGCTAACTGATTATGTCTGTTTACATGTGGGTAGCAAACCTAAATATGAGATCTGACTGGGGTGTGTCCTCTGGGCAACGTCTATGGTGCACTTGGCGTATCGGTGCACCAACTTTTTAAATAATAATAAAGAATATATGTCAACTGTCATTTGAAGGTAACCGGTCAAAGTGCAATAATGTAGATTTCATGTAATTGCATTTTCAAAATGCAATTACAAATTTCAAAATGCAATATTTGTGTTTCCACCTGCCTGATTTGTTTGCACAGGCAGTTGACCAGTTTCCCTTTTCCGAGTTGCCTTTAGATGTTTGCATGTACATGTGCTTCGTAGATAGTTCTCCGACAAAGATTTCCTCAACCACCTGCCCGACAAGTCTATACAGGTGGTCTGCCAAGATTTGCTTATCCACTTGCCCGATTTGTCTGCACAGGTGGTTGGCCAGTTTTCCTGTTCCTAGTTGCCTTTACATGTTTCCATGTACACGTGCTTAGTAGATTGTTCTCCGACCAATATTTCCTCAGCCACTGTCCGACATATCTACACAGGTGGTTTGCCAGGATTTGCCTATCCACTTGCCCGATTTGTCTGCACAGGTGGTTGGGCAGTTTCCATGTTCTTAGTTGCCTTCAAATCTTTGCACGTACAGGTGTTTGGATAGAATTTGTCTATCCACCTGTCGATTTGTTTGCACTGGAGGTTGGCTAGTTTCATTTGTCCCAATTTCCTTTAGATGTTTGCATGTACCTGTGCTTAGTGCACAGTTGTTCGACCAAGATTTTCTAAACCACTTGCCCGACATGTCTACACAGGTGGTCTGCCAGGATTTGCCTATCCACCTGCCCGATTTGTCTACACAGGTGGTTGGCCAGTTTCCCTTTTCCTAATTGCCTTCAAATCTTTGCTTGTACCTGTGTTTTGTATACAGGTGTCCAGCCAAGATTTGTGTATCCACCTGCCCGATTTGTCTGCAAAGGTGGTTGGCCAGTTTCCCTTTTCCGAGTTGCCTTCAGATGTTTGCATGTACATGTGCTTAGTAGATAGTTCTTCGACCAAGATTTCCTCAGCCACCTGCCCGATTTGACTGCACAGGTGGTCTGCCAGGATTTGCCTATCCACTTGCCCGATTTGTCTGCACAGGTGGTTGGCCAATTTCCATGTTCCTAGTTGCCTTCCAATCTATGCATGTACCTTTGTTTTGTATACAGGCGTCCAGCCAATATTTGATTATCCACTTGCCTGATTTGTCTGCACAGGTGGTTGGCCAGTTTCCCTTTACCGAGTTGCCTTTAAATGTTTCCATGTACATGTGCTTCGTAGATAGTGTTGGAAAATTGGCTCGCATAAGGGATACAAGTCTCTTGACTCGCGACTGGTCGCAGGATATGGGCCACCGGTCGTAATCTGCACAGAATCGAAGTCTGGAGCAAAGTCAACTAGCGACCGGTCTCATAGAGCTGGCGACCGGTCGCCTTCTGCAAGCGACCGGTCGCCAACCGGTCGCTGGAAGAGAAATGGAAGTCTGTAGCCTCTGTGTAAAATACGACCGGTCGCATGGTACGTGCGACCGGTCGCCAGACACGTGCTGTTCCGAATCTTCACTGTTTTCAACAGTTTCTTTAGTGTGCTATCGTTTTCTACCCACTTGCAAGGACTGTTTAAGTCATTTCTGACTTAAATGAAAGGTGGCAAGTTGCTGGGAAGCCAAGAGAGCAAATTGAGGAAAGATGTTGGCTTGTTTCAAGGTGTTCCTACCTTATGGTTCTAAAAGAGGTGGCTGAACATGGTGCCATAAATGGAGAGTCTTTGTCTGCCCAAATGTGGTCCAAGTCAGGAAACAAAGGGGAGAACGTGGGAGGAAAAGAAGGAGTCTTTTCTCAAGCCCAAAGACTTGTCTATTATATGGAAGAGGAAGCAAAAGAGATGGTGTTAGAGTGAAGTAGCTGGAAACTAGTGAGTCAAGTAGAAGAGAGGATTCTCAAGTGTATCAAGGTGTTGAGCAAGGGTGTGAGAGAAACAGATTGTGAGGGTAGTGTTCTAAGGGGGTTTCCATTTGTAAACCAAAGTTGTAACCTATCTTCATTAGTGAAATTTCTCAAGGGGATCACCAAGAGGATGTAGGCAAAATTTGCTGAACCTCTATAAACACTTGTGTCATTTGTGCTTGGGTATTTTCTGTGTGTGTGTGTAAGATTCATTCATCATTGAGTCTTGTCCAAAGTCCATCAACAACAAGGTCTAAAGGGGAGTGAATTGGTTCTTATTCACAACAGATAGTTCTCCGATCAAGATTTCCTCAACCACCTGCCCGACATGTCTACACAGGTGGTCTGCCCGGATTTGCTTCTCCACTTGCCCGATTTGTCTGCATAGGTGGTTGGCCAGTTTCCCTGTTCCTATTTGCCTTCAAATGTTTGCATGTACCTGTGTTTTGTGTACAGGTGTCTAGCCAAGATTTGTGTATCCACCTGCCTGATTTCTCTGCACAGGTGGTTGGCCAGTTTCTTTTTTTTGAGTTGCATTTAGATGTTTGCATGTACATGTGCTTAGTACATAGTTCTCTAACCAAGATTTCCTCAGCCACCTGCCCGACATGTCTACACAGGTGGTCTGCCAGGATTTGCCAATCCAATTGCCCGATTTGTCTGCACAGGTGGTTGGCCAGTTTCCCTGTTCCTATTTGCCTTCAAATGTTTACATGTACCTGTGTTTTGTATACTGGTGTCCAGCCAAGATTTGTGTAACCACCTGCCCGATTTGTCTGCACTGGTGGTTGGCCAATTTCTCTTTTCTAAGTTGCCTTTAGATGTTTGCATGTACATGTGCTTGGTGGATAGTTGTTTGACCCAGATTTCCTCAACCACGTGCCGACATGTCAAGACAGGTGGTTGGCCAGTTTCCCCTTACTCCAGCTACCTTCCGATGTTTGCAGGTAGTTGTGTTTAATGTAGAGTTGTCTGACGAGGATTTCCCTTCACACCTGCCCGATTTGTCTACACAGATGGTTGGCTAGTTTCCCTTTTCCTAGTTGCCATTAAATCTTTGCATGCACCTGTGTTTTGTGTACAGGTGTCCAGCCAAGATTTGTGTATCCAGTTGCCCGATTTGTCTACACAGATGGTTGGCCAGTTTCCCTTTTTCGAGTTACGTTTAGATGTTTGCATGTACATGAGCTTAGTAGATAGTTCTCCGACCAAGATTTCCTCAGCCACCTGCCCGATTTGACTGCACAGGTGGTCTTCCAAGATTTGCCTATCCACTTGCCTGATTTCTCTGCTCAGGTGGTTGCCTACTTTCCATGTTTCTAATTGCCTTCCAATCTGTGCATGTATCTGTGTTTGTATACAGGTGTCCGGCCAAGATTTTTGTATCCACCTGCCTGATTTGTCTGCACAGGTGGTTGGCCAACTTCCCTTTTCTGAGTTGCCTTTAGATATTTGCATGTACATGTGCTTCGTAGATAGTTCTCCGATCAAGATTTCCTCAACCACCTGCCCGACATGTCTACACAGGTGGTATGCCAGGATTTGCTTCTCCACTTGCCCGATTTGTCCGCACAGGTGGTTGGCCAGTTTCCCTGTTCCTATTTGCCTTCAAATGTTTGCATGTACCTGTGTTTTGTATACAGGTGTCTAGCCAAGATTTGTGTATCCACCTGCCCGATTTGTCTGCACAAGTGGTTGGCCAGTTTCTCTTTTTTGAGTTGCCTTTAGATGTTTGCATGTACATGTGCTTAGTACATAGTTCTTTGACCAAGATTTCCTCAGCCACCTGCCCGACAAGTCTACACAGGTGGTTTGCCAGGATTTGCCAATCCACTTGCCCGATTTGTCTACACAGGTAGTTGGGCAGTTTCCCTGTTCCTAGTTGCCTTCAAATCTTTACATGTACCTGTGTTTTGTATACAGGTGTCTAGCCAGGATTTATCTCTCCACCTGCCCGATTTGTCTGCACAAGTGGTTGGCCAGTTTCCCCCTTCTCAGTTGCCTTTAGATGTTTGCATGTACATGTGCTTAGTGGATAGTTGTTCGACCAGGATTTCCTCAGCCACCTGCCTGACATGTCTACACAGGTGGTTGACCAGTTTCTCATTTCTCTAGCTACCTTCCGATGTTCGCAAGTAGTTGTGTTTAATGTAGAGTTGTCAGACGAGGATTTCGCTACCCACCTGCCCGATTTGTCTACACAGGTGGTTGTCCAGTTTCATTGTTCCTAGTTGCCTTCAAATCTTTGCATGTACCTGTGTTTTGTATACTGGTGGCCATCCAGGATTTCTCTTTCCACCTACCCGATTTGTCTACGTAGGTGGTTTGCCAATTTCCCTTTTCCTAGTTGCCTTTAGATGTTTGCATGTACATGTGCTTAGTAGATAGTTCTCCGACCAAGATTTCCTCAGCCACTTGCCCGATTTGACTACACAGGTGGTCTGCTAGGATTTGCCTATCCACTTGCCCGATTTGTCTGCTCAGGTGGTTAGCCAGTTTCCCTTTTCTGCGTTGCCTTTAGATGTTTGCGTGTACATGTTCTTCGTAGATAGTTCTCTGACCAAGATTTCCTGAACCATCTGCCCGACATGTCTACACAGGTGGTTGGCCAGTTTCCCCTTTATCTAGTAATCTTCCGTCGTTTGCAAGTAGTTGTGTTTAATGTGGAGCTGTCTAACGAAGATTTCCGTACCCACCTGCCCGATTTGTCTACACAGATGGTTGGCCAGTTTCCTCCTTCTTTAGTTACCTTATGATGTTTGTAAGTAGTTGTTTTTAGTGTTGAGCTATTTGAAGAGGATTTCCCCATCCACTTGCATGATTTGTCTGCACAGGTGGTTGGCCAGTTTCCCTGTTCCTGGTTGCCATCAAATCTTTCCATGTACCTGTATTTTGTATACGGGTGTCCAGCCAGGATTTGTCTATCCACCTGCCCGATTTGTTTGCATAGGTGGTTTGCTAGTTTCCCTTTTCCTCGTTGCGTTTAGATGTTTGCATGTGCATGTGCTTAGTAGATAGTTCTCTAACCAAGATATCCTCAGCCACCTGCCCGATTTGACTGCACAGGTGGTCTGCCAGGATTTGCCTATCCACCTGCCCGATTTGTCTGCACAGATGGTTGGCAAGTTTCCCTTTTCCAAGTTGCCTTTAGATGTTTGCATGTACATGTGCTTCGTAGACAATTCTCCGACCAAGATTTCCTCAACCACCTGCCTAACATGTCTACACAGATGGTCTGCCAGGATTTGCTAATCCACTTGCCCGATTTGTCTGCACAAGTGGTTGGCCAGTTTCCCTGTTCCTAGTTGCCTTCAAATCTTTGCATGTACTTGTGTTTTGTATACAGGTGTCCAATCAGGATTTGTCTATCCATCTACCCGATTTGTCTACACAGGTGGTTGGCAAGTTTCCCTGTTCCTAGTTGCCCTCAAATCTTTGCATGTACCTGTGTTTTGTATACAGGTGTCCAGCCAGGATTTGTCCATCCACCTGTCCGATTTGTCTGCAGAGGTGGTTTGCCAGTTTCCCTTTTCCTAGTTGCCTTTAGATGTTTGCATGTAAATGTGCATAGTAGATAGTTCTCCGACCAATATTTCGTCAGCCACCCGCCCGATTTGATTGCACATGTGGTCTGCCAGGATTTGCCTATCCACTTGCCCGATTTGTCTGCACAAGTGGTTGGCTAGTTTCCCCTTTCTCCAGCTACCTTCCGATTCTTGCAGGTCGTTGTGTTTAATGTAGAGTTGCCTGACGATGATTTCCCTACCCACCTGCCCAATTTGTCTACACAGGTGGTGGGCCAGTTCCTCTGTTCTTAGTTGCCTTTCAATCTATGCATGTACCTGTGTTTTGTATACAGGTGTTCGGGCAGAATTTGTCTATCCACTTGCTGATTTGTCTGCACAGGAGGTTGGCTAGTTTCCCTGGTCCCAATTTCCTTTAGATGTTTGCATGTACCTTTGCTTAGTGCACAGTTGTCCGACCCAGATTTCCTAAGCCACTTGGCCGACATGTCTGCACAAGTGGTAGGCTAGTTCCCGCCTTCTCTAGTTACCTTCCGATGTTTGTAGGTAGTTGTGTTTAGTGTAGAACTATTTGACGAGGATTTCCCTATCTGCTTGCCCGATTGGTCTGCAAAGGTGGTTGGCTAGTTTCCATGTTCCTAGTTGCCTTCAAATCTTTGCATGTACATGTGTTTTGTATATAGGTGTCCATCCAGGATTTATCTATCTACCTGCCCGATTTGTCTGCACCAGTGGTTGGCCAGTTTCCCCCTTCTCAGTTGCCTTTAGATGTTTGCATGCACATGTGTTTAGTAGATAGTTGTCCGACCAAGATTTCCTCAACTACATGCCCAACATGTATGCACAAGTGGTTGGCCAGTTTCCCCTTTTCTCTGTTACCTTCCAATCTTTACAGGTAGTTGTGTTTAATGTAGAGCTGTCTGACGAGGATTTCCCTAACCACCTGCTCGATTTGTCTACACAGGTGGTTGGCCAGTTTCCCTTTCCTAGTTGCCTTCAAATCTTTTTATGTACCTGTGCTTAGTAGACAATTGTTCGACCAAGATTTCCTCTGCCACTTGCCCGATATGTTTGCACATGTGTTTTGCAGTTAGCTGTGTTTATTGTTAAGCTGTCTGACGAGGATTGCCATGCCCACTTGCCCGATTTGTCTGCACATGTGGTTAGCCAGTTTTCCATTCCCCTGTTGCCTTCAAATGCTTGCCCATACATATTTTTAGTACACAGGTATCAAACCTAGATTTCCTCAGTCCCCTGCCTGATTTGTCTACATAGATGGTTGGCCAATTTCATCCTTCCCCAATGGCCTTCGAATGTTTGGATACAGGTGGCCGACCAGGATTTCCCATGCTACCTACCCGATTTGTCTACCTAGGTGGTTAGCCAGTTTCCCCGTTTGCTAGTTGCCTTCAGATGTTTGCATGCACCTATGATTAGTACACAGGTGTCTGACCATGATTTCCCTGGCCACCTCCTTGATTTGACTGCATAGGTGGTCGTCCAGGATTTGCCTATCCACTTGCTGGATTTGTCTGCACAGATGGTTGGCCAGTTACCCCGTTCCCTGTTGCCTTTAGATGTTTGCATGTACCTGTGCTTAGTACACTGTTGTCCAACCAAGATTTCCTCAGCCACTTGCCCGACATGTCTGCATAGGTGGTTGGTTAGTTTCACCCTTTCCCAGTTACCTTCTGATGTTTGCAGGTTGTTGTGTTTAGTGTAGAGCTGTCTGAAGAGGATTTCCCTACCCACTTGCCCAATTTGGCTGAACATGTGGTTGGCCAGTTTCCCTGTTCCTAGTTGCCTTTAGATGTTTGCATGTACCTGTGTTTAGTATACAGGTTTTCGCCTAGACACCTGCCCGATTTGACTGCATTGGTGGTTGGCCAGTTTTCCCGTTCTTAGTTGCCTTTAGATGTTTGCATGTACCTGTGTTTAGTATATAGGTGTCCGGCTAGGATTTGCCTATCCACTTGCCTAAAGCTTGTTTTTAGAATTACGTGTGGCTTGATTCCTTGAAAAAGTACGTAGGCAACCTATCTTCGACCTAGGTGCAGCCATCAGGTTAGGCTTTTAGTAGTATGTTTAATTTTGTCTAAATAGATCTTGATAACTTGTCCATGTTGTTCTAAGGGTTTGAGACCCGATTCGGTTTGATGAGTGATTTATGTCGTGCAAAGGGGCCTGAGGTCCATTTAATCTTTTTTTAATTGATGTGGCTTATAGTTTGTGTATGCTGAATGGTTGGTAGATTTAATTGTTTCTTCTTTGCAGGTGGAAATTTTGGGTTTAGAACCAATTTTAGGGAAGACTGCCGATTTTCGGGTAGAAGTCAAACCCTATGGTTGTTTTAGAATTAGAGGAATGATATTTTAGTAATTTGGGCACGACACCTACCAAGTGTCGGACATGCACAAGGTCTGTCATGGATTCCAAGGGAGGATTCGGGGGCGAGTCCTACCAATTGGTATCAGAGCATAAGTTAGTGATTCTGTAGACTTGCACGTTATGTGCACCCTTCGTAAGACATTTGAGGATGTACTCAATCAATTAGCCTTCAGATGTTTGCCCATACTTGTCTTTAGTATACAGAAGTTTGCTAGTACTTGTCTTTAGTAACTTGTCATACAACTCAATCTCCATGTCCAATAGGATAAAACTAGGCGTGGGCATGGTCCGGTTTGGTCCGGTTTGACCCTCAAACCACGGCCGAACCAATTAAATTTTTACGGTCTGGTGTGGTTCGGTTTCACCTAAAATCAAAATGAAAACCAAACCAAACCAAACCATTCATAACCGGTTTGGTGCGGTTTGGTTCGGCCGGTTTAGGCATAAAACAACATGTCTTACAGTAACATGCAAATGCTGCCAAAGTAAAACAAAGTTAACATGAAAGTTAACCAAATTTCCAGTAAACCAAAGTAACATGAAAGTTAACCAAATTTCCAATAAAACAAAGTTCAACATACAATCCCACATTTGCATACAAATAGAAATAAGCTTCAATGGCTGCCGTATCGGTTTTTCTGTAAGAACTTTATCAGAGCCATGTGAGTGTTATGGCTCATTTTCTTAGACTCTAATGCTGCACCCTCTTCAGATTCCTGTAGATGCACTCTCTTCATATTGCAGCAACAACCACCACCTTCTTAGCCATCTAATATTGTGCCGAGCAATTAATTCAACAATCCCCTCTTCAACATTTTGCATCTCAATCCATACTTCATTTGCCTGCACCTGCATTTATAAGAAATGTTTGGGAATGTTTTATGAAATGTCTTAGTCCAGTTTCCTAAAATATTTGAATGTTCATATTCTTCCAATCACGCATGACTTGAAATTATATTCTTCCTAACACAATTGACTTAAAATTCAGAATGATCAATACTAAAGCTCACACTATGGTACGAAAACAACGAAAGGGTATCGTTACCCCTGCTCGGATGAGAATCAGTAGGTACTGATCTAGAAGTTTGCGAAGTTTTGTCCTTTCAACTAACCACTCAAGCCTTGCCACATGTAATCGGTCCGGTTTGGTTTAGGACAGTTTTCAAAACTCCCAAACCGCAGCCGAACCAAACCAAACCGGTTCGGATCGGTTTTTGAAACTGTTGACTTTTTCTTTGGTCAAAACCAAACCAAACCAAACCAATATAATCGGTTCGGCCGGTGTAACCGGATCGGCCGGATTGATGCCCACCCCTAGATAAAACCCAATGAGCCTAGAATTCAAAATTCTCGTTTAAAGCCTATTTCGACATCACGTGTTGTTTAAATTAATTCCATAATTAATTTTTCCTTAACCAATTAACTAAGTTTAATTGATCTCTTCAATTCATTATCTAGATCTCCATAACAGTTCCTCAAATAACTCAAGTTTAACGGTGTGTAATTCATTAGGTTCTAATTAGCATGGTCATGGGCAATTTGAACTCTTCGTAATTGATTGTGAATTAAAATCCCCTTTTAATTCTCCCTATTAGTTAGAATCATTAGTCCTTAGGGCTTCCACTATCCATGAGTGACACCTAACAGTATGTCATGGATATCCAAGCTAAGTAGAATAAGCAGAGAACCTATTTAGTTGAAATTACAATGCAATACGGTCCTTCCTTATTACAATACTCTTAATCTCATTACTAGGGCATGGTGCATGTCAAGCCCCTAAAGAGATTGTCACGTCTTATATGATTTGTATTAGTATGACTAGAACATCTTTCTAGGTCATACCGAATACTCTGATAAGAGATTTGCTTAATCATATCTTCTGAGCATTCTCCTTCTTTTATTGAAGGATAGAGATTCTGTGTTGTACACTCACATGTCTCCATGAGTTAATTAAGAACCCCAACTATTCTTGTACCACGCCCGTGATTAGGATATGTCTTTATAGCATCATCAAATATCCACAATCTTCCCACAAGACAACCATGGTGCCTCGAGTCTAAGGACTAATTTGCATTATTGCAACTTGGAGTTTCTTGTTTGACATATAAGTAAACTTTTCATACAAGAAACTCTCATTTGATCATGTTTAGTGAACTCATTCTCTATTGAGCACCTATATACTTGTCTTAGTGTCGCCACATGAATGACTTGAGACTAGTCATCCTCCCAATCGAGAAGACATAGCATGTACCGGTCTTTCCGGATTGTCAGTGCCCATTTGACAATCCTATGACTAGGAACATTTAGTATATGAGGATAATAGAGGATAAGTCTTATGAATCAAACTCCCTTAGATTACTCTCTCTATCTCACATCCCTTGGACTTATTGTTTAAGCATATGTAACTGTTAATGAGACATTTACTAATAAACAATAAACTTTCCCTTTAAGAGAATTAAGCATAAGTCTAGCTAATACATGAAATATCCTTAAAAGATTACATCATATGATTGGCTTTTAAGGCATATTTCCATCAATCTCCCACATGCACTCTAAAGCCAATCAGCCATGTATCTAATACCCATCTTCTCGAGATGCCGATCCAATTGTAGCTGAGTCATTGGCTTAGTTAGTGGATTTGCTATGTTATCTGTCGAAACTACCTTGAGGATGCTGACTTCTCTGAGAGATATATATTCTCGAATTTTATGGATGCTTTAGTCCATAAATGGACTTTTCCAGCTTGCATACTTTCTGAGACTCAGTTTTAGACCCAAACCCGTCAGGTTGATCCATGTATAGTTCTTCCTGAAGGTAACCATTCAGAAAAGCCATTTTGATGTCCATTTGCCAAATCACATAGTCGTAATGTGCTGCTGTTGCAAGCAAAATCCGAATGGACTTTATCATGGCCACGGGCGAGAAGGTTTCTTCATAGTTTATCCTTTTTCTCTGCTTGTAGCCCTTAGCTACTAATCTAGCTTTGTAGGTTTCCAATTTACCGTCCGAGCCTATCTTCCTCTTGAAGATCTATTATTTCCAATAGGTACAATGCCTTGTGGGAGATCGACTAGAGTCTAGACTTGGTTGGCATACATAGAATCCATTTCAGATTTCATGGCTTCCTGCCATTTCTTTGAGTCAATGTCAGACATAGTCGCAGTGTAGTTAAAGGGATCATCCTTTTCTTCATTGTCACCAATGAGATGTAACTCACCAATGATGTCATGAAGCAACCCATAACTTTGGGGTGGTTGGATCACCCTACTAGATCTACGTGGAGCTTGTGCTACTTGAGGTTCAAGAATTGAATTGTCAGATTGTTGAGTGGTGATTTGTGGCTCATTAGACATTTCTTTGACTTCTATCTCTGTTCCGCTTGACCTATCTAGAGCAAATTCCCTATCAAGTAATTTGGCAAACTTTGCGACAAACACCTTTTGTTCGTCAGGTTGATAGAAGTAGTATCCACAAATCTACATTTAACAAACCTAGCTTCAAGCTATCTTGAAAGAACCCGACCCAAATTCCACTTTGGAATCCGTGTTGAACCCTGTGCGTGTCCAACACCTAGCATGTGTTGGGCACGAATGACCAATATACCCTTCTTGCCCTAATCCAAAAACTACTCTAGGGTTTGACTTCTACTTGAAAACTAGCAAAGTCTCCCCTGAAAAAGGCTCAAAACCCAGAAATCTACTTACACAGCAAACTCAATTAATTCCCAAGCATTCAGTAAGCACAAGGTATAAACCACACTCCAATTAGCTTTAAATGGGCTTCAGCCCCTTCTTTACCAACATACGATAGTCAGCAAAATAATCTTGTCATAACTGAACATAACAAACAAATCAAAAACCAGCTCGCAAAACTTAGGGGACACGAGGTCAGCTCGAGATGCATTCCTCATAGAACTCAGGGGACCCACGGTCGACCTGAGACACATTCCTCGCAGAACCCAGGGAGATATACTAAACTTGAGAACGCAAATCCTTGCACCACATGGTTCAGGCGTCTCCAATACTCGTGGGGCAATGTCATAAGCACGTAGACAAATTCATCAATTCCCCTCGCAGGACTCAAGGAGATATACTTAACTTGAGAATGCAAATAATTCGTCAATTCCCCTCGTAGGATTCAGGGAGATATACTCAATCTAAGAATGCAAAATAATCTGAAGGCAACCATATGTCTGATGATATTCAAAAGGCAACTGTATGTCCTAAGACGTCAATATTTCCGAAGGCATCTAGGATGTTTGAAGACATCAATATTTCCGAAGGCAACCAGGATGTTCGTAGACATCAATAGTTTCGAAGGCAACCAGGATTCACGAAGACATCAATATCTCCAAAGGCAACACAATCCAATTATTAATCCATTTAACACATATATTAAAATAAACATAGATATATCATGCTTGGAAAAAATAAAAGCTATAGAATAATAATTCATAACAGTTAATAAAACTCTCAAAGTAAAAAACCAATTTAAAACAAATAACCAAAACACAACACCTCATAACCAAAAGGATCTCGATTAGGCCAACGAGGCCCACCAACTAGATCAATTAGGCCAACGAGGCCCACCCACTAAATCAATTAGGCCTGTGGGGCCTAGACCTCTGATTTCCGATCCGAAAGTTCCTATAGGTCCAACAAAGTCTACTAAACAAGTCCTAAGAGTTTGATCTCAATCGAGCGGTCGGATCTAAGCCAATCGCACTAAGTTTAGGCGATCGCTTCGCCTAAACTTAGAATCATTGACTCGGAGTATCCGGGACTCCGATTCTCGATCAACAAGTTCGTACACGATCCTAAAGGTACAGAGAACAACATATTGAAATTGGGACTGATCGAATTGTTCGAACCTATCGAACCCGGATATCGCATAATAGGTGCATATCCATTCGACTGTCAAACGATAACCAAATGCAAATCCGAGCATATCATCGTGCTCACAACGACAAGGAAAATATAGAACTCAATGGGCCACCACACAGTGGTCTATGCACCGCCACCCACTGTCGGCAATGCATGTGTATCTTGAGAAATTTTCGACAATGAAAATTTCACGAAACACCCTACAATACCTATACCAATATATTCAGACTAACTGGAGGATCAACTTTTGTTCTTGGACCACGGCAAAAAATTGACTGGAACTCGGCCAAATATAGATTTAAGAATTGATCTGCAAAACCTCAAAATCAATCCATTCTAAGTACATAAACAGGTAGTGCGTGATGAGTATATGAAGTTTCGTACCTCATTCGACGAAAACCATCGCCTGAAAATGCAAGAACACCGCCGGAAAAACCTAACTCTTTCTCAGCTTCGATTTGAGCTCACCGTCAGCAAATTGGATCGGGTCTTGGGTGGGTTTTGTAGAGGAGGACGAGAGGAAGTGATGGACTTGGAAAGCACTAGATTCAGCAGGTAAACTGCAGTGAGGAGTGCGTATCCCCAAAAGGATATAGGTAAATTCGTATAACTCATCATGGAATGAACTATGCCCATCAAGGTTTGATTTCTCCTTTTAGAAACTCCATTGAGTTCTGGAGTCCCCGGTGGAGTCCATTGAGAAATGATGCCATGTTCCTTGAGATAATCAAGAAACTCCGTACTCAAGTATTCACCTCCTCGATCCGATCTTAGAATCTTTATACTCTTTCATGTTTGCTTCTCAACCTCATTCTTGAATTCCTTAAACTTTTCAAAGGATTCAGACTTGTGCTTCATGAGATACACATAGCCCAACCGAGAGTGATCATCGGTGAATGTTGTAAAATATGAGAAGCCTCCTCTTTATGACTTGGACATAGGGCCACAAACATCAGAGTGGATCAACCCCAACAGTTTAGTGCCTCTTTGATCCAAAACTTGTAGTCGATAGAACTATTTATTCCTAGTTTATAGGAAAAAGGGAACGAGAGGAATTTTAAGACAATTAGAGAAAGAAAAGGAAGAAGCTAAGGAACTTCTTTGAGTTCTACTTTCAGATTTGCTTGATTCCTTTTAATGAATTACTTACGTATTTATACAAGGTTTGGTTGCTAAAATTAACTAAACTAAAATACTAAATTTAAGCCATAAAGAATGAATGGCCTAAAATCTCACTCATTTAAAACCATTAACTTTTTATGGTTTATAACAATTCGTTATAAACCATTAGTTTTTATGGTTTTAAATAATTTAATAATATAATATAATAAAATTAACTAAAATTATATTATATTATGTTTATTTTTGTTGGTAGATCCTCCTGGATCATGGCTCCCCCATTTAAGATGCCTGAGTTCCTGGTCAAGCTAAATTGTGAGATGAGGAAACTCTATTATTGCCTTGTCTTGAATATACCACTTCAACTTGCTAGGAAGTTGACCTTTTCTGCCAATACGGAAATACTCATACTTTCCATGTCGAGTCTCATGAACCTTCTATTCCAAGATACAATCCTCCTGCAAAGGATCTTCTCGTTTAGTCTTTAAGTCATCAATTGATGGAAGACATGTGGCCGGAATTTCAAATTGAAAACCGGCCAAACTTAGGGTTGTAAATCGAACTACCTAGGCTAGAATTCATACCTCACTCGTCGGAATTGGTGGCCGGAGGAGGGAGAACGAACGGCTAGAAATTTCTATCAAAACCAGCTCGATTTCTGGCAGATTCCGGCAGCTGGAGTGGTTGACGACAGTTGGGACTGGCCGGGGTGGGGAGAGGAGGCGGTGACGGTTCGATCTTGGCCAGTCTCGTGGCCGGCCGTGAGCTGTGGCGGCGGTGGTGGCTTGAAAAGCCACAGGCTGTGCTGAAAAAAAAACGAAGGGGGAGGAGCTCATGAAGGGAGAGAGAGAGAGAGAGAGAGAGAGAGAGAGAAAAAAAAAAGAAAAAAAATCAGGTTTTTAAAATCCCTTTTTAAAAAATTTACGGTTTTGCCACTAGGACATTTTTTATCGTATCTTTTTCATTACAACTCGGATTCGAGTCCACTGCGTGTCTATGGACTCGTCTCGACGTGCTCTACGCAACGGTGTAACAAGAATTCCCAAATTCCTTCTAGAACAAAAAGTCAACTTTTAAACCTATTAATATATTCCCGGGGTAAATTCGTCTTTTTACTTGGATAAATTAATAATTAAAAATTAATTAGGATTGGGTTATTACACTAATTTTCTAAAAAAAACTAGAGGAGCATGCTTTGACTAGGGGGACAAGGCGAAAAGGAATCTTGGATAACCAAGGTCAATGTCCCCATTCAAATCGAGACCAACATAATTTTGAAATTTAATCCCACCAAAATGGATCAAAAACTAGAACACATGCATTCATCCTATGAACTCACTAGAACATTCATATGAACTCAAGAACACACAAAACACAAAAATTATATTTTCAAGTGTCAAATTTCTTGGAGATAAAAATGGCTATCAACATAGAAATTTTACAATGCTCAAGCTAGCATTGAAACATCATAAAACCCCCAAAAATCCAATATGGCCGAAACCCCTTTTCTATCCATTTGTTCAAAACTTTAATGCCTTCTCTTAAAACATCTATAACACTTAAAGATGCAAGACTTTTCAAATAATGAAACAATCAAGGCATCACAACACATAACATTTATGCCACAAAGAACTTTTACCCATATTCATAAACAAAAACCCAAAATGGTACAACTTATCACTTGACCTTGGCTCTAATACCAATTGAAGGAAACCTTTAGAAAATCATGAGTTTCATTTGAACATCAACATAGAAAACAAAATCATGGCAACGGAAGCTTAAGCATGCATCTATGAGTTCAAAAACAAAAACTTTTTCCCATGAATCTTTTAAGCCAAGTGATAGTTGTACTATTTTCCGATAACATACTTCTAAGAAGATTGGAAGGAGGAGTTACCCTTGGGGTGCGTGCTGTCAACCCTATGATCGAATTTCACCGAAGTTGTTGAAACTTGAATGCCTCCTTCAAAATCTCCACCTTGAGAGGTTCTCCAAAAAGTCAACAGAGTAGGTAACCTCTAAGTCTTTTCACCAACTAGAGCTTGAGAAGAAGATCATGAGCTTAGTGAGAAGATGACGCTAGTAATCCCTCACTAAGATAGTGTTGAGGCCCAAAAAAGTCACGAGAAGCCCAAAGACATTTAAAGCCTAATATAACATAAAATGTTGGTTATGCGTGAATCCAAGCTGTATTTTGTGAATTAATTCATTAAATAAATAATAGTGCCCATGCCATGCGAAGCCAATAATACATTTTTCATATGTCAATCACCTATCAAGCTCACATGAACCCAAGTCATGTGGTTTACGTGGCTTGCATGTGGGATTGTGGTGTGGAAGGTTACAGAGGTCCACAGGGCCCACGGAAGCTCTTGGATAATGGAGACTTTGGGCTAGCTACTTGGGAGCACCAAAGTCCAAGCCCATTACTTAGAGTTCTCCAATGTGGGTAAGCAAATGAGATATTTTCCAAGCATTTCCTTTTATCCATAGGAAATAGTCATTTTCCAAATGCCTAGCTTTACCCATTGGAAATAAGCCTTTTCCAGCACTCCCTATTACCCATTGGAAACAAGCCAATTTCGACACTTCCCTTTACCCATAGGAAATAATCATTTTTCAATGCCTAGCTTTACCTGTTGGAAATAAGAATGTCCCAATGCTCCCTTTTACCCATAGGAAATAGACTAGCTCCAACACTTCCTTTTACCTATTTACCGCACCGAAAAAACCCCTAGATTGCACCATTACATGTACCTTCCCTTGGATACAATGGATACTTGGATACATTCGACACGCGGTAACTCTTTGGAGGTGTCGAGATCCGGGCACTGTTGACAGGGTGTGCGTAGAGCCCTTGATAGGGCTGACTGCGCGCGTAAGACTTATTTCATCCGCACATGTATTGAGGATTATGCCGTGCTTGTCTAGGGAGCAATAGTCCTCCAGTTGGACTGCTCGTCCTTAGTCACTTGAGTAAGGAGGATTCTGCCATGTGGTCTAGTTAAAAAGTCCCCATGTTGGATTGTTTTTCCCCGGTACATGACGATGGTGTGGTGAATGTGTGTGTGTGTGTATGTGTGTGTATATATATATATATATATATATATATATATATATATATATAGATATATGGATATATGTGTGGATTTATTTCTAGGTTGAGGTTTCTTGAGCATGTGCATTAAGAGTACTTTGCATAGGTATGAACATTTGAAATGACGTTCAAAATTTAGATTGGATAT
The DNA here is from genome assembly GCA_020521455.1 of Prunus kanzakura. Lineage (NCBI taxonomy): Eukaryota > Viridiplantae > Streptophyta > Magnoliopsida > Rosales > Rosaceae > Prunus > Prunus kanzakura. Next base: position 201,209 of record BPUM01000945.1, read on the forward strand.
TTGGAGATTACTTGGCATATTGTATTTTTGCAAGGGTATGGTTGCAGGAAAAATGATTTTGTGTTTTGATGATTATATTTTATATTAACGGGTTTACTTTGGTGGTGTTGAATATACGGTTTTACAATAAGGAATAAATTAACAAGTTTACATTGTTTTCCAAGAATTTGAGAAGTATTAATTAAATGGTTTTCCTTATCGTATGTTATGATATGAAATTTTACTGAATTCAAATATTTTCTAGTATTGGATGATATTTCCGTACGTTTACCGAAGAAATCCATTGCATAGTGTTTGGGGCATTATTTTCTAAAACAGAGGGGGTTATTTATGTTGAATACAAATTATGTTTAACTCTTTGTTTTCGTCCATTCACATTTTCTATTTTGCACCCCCCAGGTTCTAGGCATCAGAGGTCGAGACCACCACGACAAGGCATCATCGTTGTCCGCTCTGTATGAGTGTCCTGCAACATGTTACTTACAACTCAGAGAACATCATGGAGAATGGTAATAGTCAAAAACATGTCACTTACAACTCAGAGAACAGCATGAAGAATATGTTTTTGTGAGAATTGATAATGCCCTTGTATTTGATAGAGGTCACGTGTTGAGCTGAATACGAATGATTGTCAAAAATTTCATCTTTTCTATATGGTTTTGCATGTATAGCTGATGTCTCATATGATTCTTAATTGTAGATAAAGGATGGGATTCATTGCTTAGTACCAACAGATGGCAAGACCCTCGAGGTCGATGATAAGAGCAGTGATTTTTTTATTTTTTTATTTTTAGTATTTTTCTGATGTGAAAATAGAGTAGTTAATAGTACTATAGAATGTTATGTAATAATATTTCTTCAATTCTTATATAAGTTGTTGTACCTTATTTATATGATAATGAATAATGATCTAGCATTTTCCTTTACAAAATAACCTTATAAGTTCATTCACAAGACAAATTTAAAAAAACAGGTGATAAGAAACAACTATAAGTGCAATAACTAGGCAATACTACAACACTACAATGGCAATACGATGGCAATACAAACGCAATAGGGCAGCGATACAATGGAAATAAAAAAAACTCCACATTCCCACTATAATTTCATTCCAACAAAGGCTTGGAAAAAAAAGGTGATACCGGGGCACTACGGTGGCAATACCAAGGCAATATAGGGCTATACAATGGCAATACAAAAACTCCATACTCCCCTATAATTTTATTTCAACACATACGTGAAAATAGGCGATACATGGGCACTATGATCCTAACAAACGAGCAATACGATGACAATACAAGAGCAAAACGATAGCAATACAACAGCAATACGATGGCAATACATGTCCAATAAATAGGCAATATTAATACAATGAGGATCAATTACAAAATGTTCCCGAATCCTTCTGTTTGTTCATTCAAAATACATGACACCAAGTGAAACAAAGTACCACAAAATAAACCTAACATATTTAATCTGGTGAGACCATCGTCGCATAATAACTAAACATTTCGAACCCGCTGTCAATCTCATTGTTTCTTTAAAAGATTGGTGTGAAATTGTTGCTCCATTTTCTTCTTTCCTTTGTTTTAAGATATTTCTGTTTGGAGAAAAATAACCATGTTTTTGGAATCTAAAAGATTAGGTACTCTTGGTGTGAGTGTTTTCTGATCTGCAAGATCCAAACTTTATGTATGTAAGTTTACTACTTTTACACTTGAACTTCGGCTGAGTTTGAAATTTGAAAAGTCTTGTATGCCAGCAGTGTATCTATGTCACACATCTTTGTTTTGTGTATTGATTTTGCTAGTGTCATAAAATAATTAATTACTTGTTCTCTCTCTTGTTTATAATATCAACACTACAACTGGCACATGCATGCCATTTTATCAAGTGGAAATTATTTGGGCCTTTGAAATTCAAGTTCGTTTTTTATTGCTTGTTTATTCTCATTTTATTTCTTGTTTATTGTCATTCTATTGCCATTTTATTGCTTGTTCATTGCCATTTTATTGCTTCGTAGTGGACAGTTAACTTCACTCTTAATAGTGAACTCTCTTCCCTCTTAATAATTTTTTTCATTATTAACTTCATTATATGGAGATTATATTTGTAAACTAAAAGAATTTACACTAGAGGTTGTGTTCTAGTTGTAAATTTAAGCATGGTTGGGTTTTGGTTATGTTTGCAGGTTGTGAATTTGACTTGGAGGCTTGCTTGGTTTCATTTCAGATTATTGGGTTTGTTTTGGTTGGTTTGGCTTGAGCAGTTGCAAGCGTATAAGGGATGATGCTTCATGTAAATTCAACAATTAAATAGGAGATTATTGTTTTCAAGTTGTTAATTCTTGAGATACTTTGTCATTTTTTAAGATTACGTGAAACAAAAACATGTATTTAATATTATTGTATAGGAGACCATGTAATTATTTTGTAACCATTAAATGAATTTTAGTTCAATTTACTTGAAAACTTTGGGATCTCAGCAAGGGACGCGGTCACGTATATGACGGTTTTGAAACATACAAGACAACATCGTAAGAGTGGTTAATTCTGACGATATAGGAGTGTAAGAATGTGATTCCATTAAGGACGTCACGTCCGTTATATAAATCAAACTCATAGTTGCTTCCCCTACAACAAATTATAATAATTAAGAAAACCAACCCAAAATCAAGGCTTCACTCCATTGTAATGTCACGTGGACTAAGAAGTGGCAACATATATATGCAATACAAAAGCAATACGAAAGTAATAAATAAGCAATAAAGTGGCAATATGTTGCGTAGATTTCAGCTGCATCCTCAACTTGTACTACTCGCAAGTGCACGAGCCGTTCGGTAGTATAGCATATGTAAGTGCGAGGTCGATTCCACAGGGATTGGTGATTGAATGATCCAACCCAGTTTTCCTACACAAAACATAAATGAAAACAAAAGAAGCAAAAAGGTTTTGTACAACACTTGAGAACATGGAGACTTTTGGAAGAGAGGAGAGATGTGTTTGAGAAACTTTGAGGATTTTGGAAGAGAATGGGAATTGTGTTTGAGAACTTTGAGAATTTGGAAGAGAGTGTTTGAGAACTCGAAGGATGTTTGAGAACTTGGAGAATGTTTGTGAACTTGGAGAATTTGAGAACTTAGGGAAGGGAGAAGAAAGTGTTTGAGAAGTGTTTGAGATTTAATAAACAGAAAATTTAGTAGAATGATCTTATTACAACAATTGAGAACTACAAGGGGAAACTAACCCTCCGTTTGGATGAGGGAAAATAACGTGGAATTTAGCTAAAAGTCGGGAATTTAAGATGAGAAATTGACAATTCTCTTGTTTGGCAATTTAAGCGCAGAATTTTTTAAATGACGCGCAGAAAAAATCATGGAAATTGAGGCATCAAATTCCCGAGTTTAATTTCCACCAAAATAGGCGTCATTTGACAATTTCCACAGTGCGGGAATTCATATTTTCCGTTGTGCCAAAATTTAAATAATAAAAAAAATGCCAAAATTTTCATGAAAAAAAAAAAAGCGCCAAACTTAAAAACAGCGCCAAGTTTGGAGGCCTTGTCGCTCTATAAAACCTATGAAACCCTGAACAACAGATTGCCTTGTCGCTTTATAAAAAAAGCTGAGACCCAGAGAAGTAAGAAGCATCATAAAAAAACTATGAGCCAGAGAAGTAAGGAGAAGAAGTTCTTCTTGGGTTACACGTCTCTCTGGATCAAGTTTGAAGGTTAGTCTTCAAGCCTTTCTCTCCTTCAATTTATATTTTTCTATTTTAGGGTTACCATGGTTTCTGAATGGCTATCAAAATTGGGTGTTTCTGACTAAATTTATGAATGTGTTGAATGGGTTTTGTGATCTTTGTGTTTACTGATGCCTAAAGTCACTGTTGTCATAGTCTTAATTCTTATCTACGTTTTAATTCAACTGCTGTAATAATCCTTCTGTGGTAAAAGCATTCTTAAGCGAGCAGCAAAGCAAAGCATGTAATAAGTACTAATGATGTTTCTTTAAGCTTGAACCATGAGTATGCTCTCAGGAGATACTTTAGTACCATAGTTAAGTACGTCATGATTTACTCTGTAGTAAACCAGCAAAGGTAAATATACGTGAAGGTCATAGATGAAGGTCATAGATATATTAAGTCAAAGTGGATTCAGTTGGGATTCAACAAAAAAGATGATAAGCATAGATGAAGATCATGTTTGGGAAGAATACGTGAAGGTAAATATATTAATTAAAAGTTTTTTTTTTTTTTAATCATGTGCTCTGCTTTTTTCTGTTGTTAAAGAGTACTTATAAGATTCTTATTTGACTTTGATTATTTGTTTGGTAGTCTCATGACGATGCTAGAGGTTTTCGATTTAAAGTTATAGAAAATTGGGATGATATAGTAGATTTGTGTGGCAAAGATAGAGCCACTGGAGAGGGCGCTGAAACAGGTGCAGATGCAACTGAGGTTATGACTCCTACTGATGAAGTTGATCATGTTGATTTGGATGGTGATACACAAGATTTAGAAGATATTCATGTTGTTGATGATATTTCACCAACCTCAACAAATGGTCAAAAGAGAAGAAATCGTGCATCAAATTCCTCTGATATTCTTCCTACAAAGAAAAGAGGTGCTGTCAAAGATGTTATTGCTGATTCGATTGCTAGAATGGCTTTATCATTTGAAGAGTTTATCTGTGCTGATACTAAGAACCTTGATCCAGCAGAGGTATATGCTGAAGTACAAGCAGTACCAGGTCTTAGTGAAAATGAACAACTCAAAGCATGTGCTTGGCTGATAGAAAATGACAAACAATTTCAGATGCTGAAGGCACTCCCAATTGAGAAAAAAAAAAGAGTATGTTGCTGATGTTTATTGCACGTGGGGAGTGATTTGGTTTGCTAATATGTTCTATTTGTTTAAGTTGAGTTATTTAGTTCATCAAACGATATGTTATTTTATACTTCGAGGAATACCTTCTATGTCGGTTATCAGTTTTTTTTTTCTTTCGAAATATTTAATTTCTGTCATTTATAATTTACATGAGATATCCAAACATTGAAATTTTCAATTTCTGTCATTTACGAAATCCGACATGCATAAATCCAAACACTGAAATCTTCAATTACTATAAATTGAAATGACGGAAATCTAATTTCTGTCATTTTAGAATTCTATGTAATTGGCAATTCCTTCATCCAAACGGAGCATAAGAGAATTTGAGGGAGAGAAGGGAAGGGAGCTCTAGAGAAGTGTTTGAGAGCTCCCCCCCTTGGGGTGTGTTTACAAGCTTAGAGAACTTCCCTATTTATAGGCCTAGGGGAAGTGAAAATCTGAATTATACAATAGAGTTCACTAACCACACTCACTTCACCAACTTACAACACTTAATTCACCTAACACACTATTGCATTTTGAAAACAATTCCTCTTGTCTTTAGGCTTAGTGTTGCAGCTCCCACTTCATCATCTTTTGGCTGCTGCAAAATTCCACTCAAAAATAGGTATTGAATATGCTTCACCAAACTTTCCCACAATCAACAACACTTCATCATGCATATGTCATGCATGACAATGCATTGCAGCCAGCTTGTGGGCTAGTTTTGGGCTTGTGGCTTCAATCTGAAAAATCTGGAAAAATATGGATCTTGAAGCTCTTTGTCTTATCTTTCCAAGCATATGCAGCCCAGCTCAAGGAAAAATCGGAAAGCCCTTCAAATGTGATTTTTGGCCCAGTAACGCAGATGCTGCCGAATTTGACCTTAAGTTGCCAAAACATGTATAACTTTCTCTAGAAGACTCGGAATCATGAACCGTAAAATTCTCCAGAAACTAGACTTCTGTATCTTTCCAATGATATATGGTTCATCATCTGGTTCTTCTTGAGCAAGTACAGTCTAATCCGTGAAGTTGACTGATCTGCAGACACCATTTTGAGCTAACTTGTCTCCAAAATGCATTTAGTGAGTCTCAAGCTTATTACACTGAAATAAACACAAAACTTATTAAAAGCATAAGTTTAACTCAAAAACATAACCAAATCATAAATTAGAAGGGTACAAAATGATATGTAAAAATGCACCGATCACAATATACAAGCAATATGAAAGCAATAAAAATGCAATCACTACTACAAAAATGGAAAAAGACGACGGTATAAGATAAAACCGTCGTTGTATTTAAACAGACAACGGTATAAAAAAAAACCCGTCGTGGATAAGTTCCTTACTGTTGAATATTTTTAAAAGACGACGTATACAAATAAAAAAGCGTCGTTTTTAAAAAAGGATTTCTTCAGAGATAAAATCTGACCAAAAAACAACGACAGCAGGTATGAATCCACCGACGTAGAAAATAAAGACGACAGTTCACCAAAAAACCTGCCGTGTTAACTCCTAACTAAACACGACCAACTGTTCTTAATCCGCGTCTTATAATATAATGGAATCCACGTCTGTATACTACGACGGTGCATTCTCTGTAAACCGCCGACTTATTATTTTGGAGTATACTACGACGGTACCTACAACACTACTGTCGTTTTTATTTACCACGTCCTAAGTTCAAATTACCGTCGTATTTGTTTAGTTTATACGTCTGCCTTCTCTGTAAACCGCCGTCTTATTTTTATAGCTTTTTAAAATTAATTAATTTTTCTTTTATTTTGGTAATATCTTTCTTAACACAAAACAAAATTTAATTCTCAATCCTCAACAACATTTTCATCTTAAAAGGCAAAATCTCTTCGTGTTAAATATTGATCAATATTTACACAATATATGTACACAAATTTGGCAAATACATCGTGGTTTCTTTTCTGCCTTCACCCTCAGCTTGTTCAACTGTTTCTTCCTCTTGTTCTCAAGCTCCTGCACAGCCACAGATGAATATCTAATAATTTCAGAAAATCAAAATCAACAAAGTGTGAAAAGCTCACTCCTCGATTCCTGGTTACATTGTAGTCCCCTTTTCCACAGTGATCAACTTCAAAACTCCTGTGTAGCAAGGTGGAACCAGCCTTAGAACCTGTTGTGGGTTGTGCCTTTGGGGTGAAGCTGGGAGTGGGCTTGAGGTTCAGAATGAATAGACACCACCTACTCATTCTGAACCTCAAGCCCACTCCCAGCTACAGCCACCACCTGAGTCCGTCTGTGCGAGCATCAGGAACACCCACGCGGGTTCTCAAGCTGGTTTCACCCTTGCTACACAGGAGGATGTAGCAAACCCATGCTTGGTCTTGTGAGGAATCATTCTGCAAACCCATTTGCTTTCAGAAAGACAATTTCTTGTGAGGAATCATTCTGCAACCCTAATTGAAAACTGAGAGTTAAAAAACGCGTAAAAAAATCATATTTAAACAAAATGGAGTAAATATCCACGTCGGTTCTAATATACATAGCGACGTCATATTTGACTAATGAACGTCAGTTTAGATATAACTACATCGGAAATCCAAAAGTCATTTGGCGAGTATTAAAAAGAGAACAGAACCAAAGTAACCACGTCGGTTTATTAAAATACACAGTCGTTGAATTTATAAGTACAACGTCAGTTTAGAGAAACAAAGCGCCGTCATAACCACGTCGGAAATCCAAAAGTCATTTGGCGCGTATTAAAAAGAGAACGACGTCGTTTTCAGAACCGCAAAGTAACCACGTCGGTTTATTAAAATACACAGTCGTTGAAATTACAATTACAACGTCAGTTTAGAGAAAAAAAGCGCCGTCATAACCACATCGGAATTCCAAAAGTCTTTCGGCAGTTGTGATAACCACGTCATTTATGAATTATCTACCGTCGTTATAAATAAATAATACGGCGGTTTTTAAATAACAACGTCGTTGTATTGAACTCTGGGAAAATATATAAACTTTTCGTCACCTGACCTAATATTTTACGGTTTTCACTTCCCGATAAAGTATCGTAGTTTCCCTCTCATTTCCCAAATCACCATTTTCGTCACCTGACCTAGCATCATCGTCTGAATCATCGTCTTCATCGTCCAAATCACCATTTTGGTCTTCGTCTTCGTCGGAAGGAAACATTTCTTTGCACGCCGGTGTTATTCAAGGTTTTTTCTCACTCTCTCCCCATTTTTTACTTTTCATTTGCTTGCCGTAGTTGTCTGGAAACAAGATTCTGTCAAATTGAAGAAATCTTTCACTGGATTTGATTAAATACATAAGTAGATACTCTCACGACGCCAAAAGACGACAGTTCTGTCTTGTTTTCGACGATGGAATGGACACACCACGACGGCCGTAATGCAAACTGCACGACGGTGGCTAAAAACCGTCATGGTGTGACAATTAATACGTCGGAAACAAGATAAAACCGTCGTCTAGTGAGAGAAGAACACTCGTTTTGTAATTTTAAACCACTTCGGTTATTGTTAATAACCGACGTAGTTTATGCACCTTTACGTCATGAAATATATAAAACCGTCGTCTTATTTTCATTCATGATCTAAGAGATCGTTTAATAGGACGTCACTTTTTTAGTGTTACCGTCGTTGTTTTGTATTATTACGTCGTTTATTTTTAATAACCGACGTTGTTTTTCTGGCAGATTAATCAAAAATGGTTTCTAAATCTCAAAACAAGGAAGCTGAAGCGTCAAAGGCCACAGCAGGTTCAATGGCACAAGGGGATGAACCCAAAACAGGTTCAGTGGAACTTGAAAAATCAACTCAAAGCAAACCCTCGAAGAGGATGAGATATTCCTCAACCTCAGAGAAAGACTCGAGCACAGCCACATTTGTTGAGGAGCCAAAATCTGGCCGCGGTATCAGCACAATGAGCCGTGTTGTGAAGAGGAAAATTGAGAAGGTTAACCCTGTGGTTGAGTTCAATAAAGATGGCAAACCACATGGCGAGGCTGCTGTTGAGATGCAGTCTTACATTGGTGTTTTGGCACGCACCAGAGTCCCTCTTGTGGACAAGAAATGGAAACAATTACCCAAGGACGTGAAGGAGCAGATTTGGGAAGCTGTTCAAATGTCCTATGTTATTGGGGATAGTTACAAGAACTTGGTCTTGTCATCTGCCGCCAAAAAATGGAAGGATTTCAAGTATAACCTAACTAAGCAATATATCCTTCCATTCGCACATGACAAGGAGAAATTAAAAGAAATCCCATTGCTTTATAAGTTCATAGAGAAATCGCAATGGGATGCCTTCGTAGCTTCAAGGTTAACCCCAGATTTTGAAGCTAAGCATGCTGAGCAGAAGGAGAGGAGGGAGAAATTGGAGTACAACCATAGGTTGTCTAGAAAAGGGTATGTTGGTTTGACGGACCAATTGGTAGAAACCATGCCCGAAGGTCAAGAAATCGATCGAGCTGTTCTGTGGAAGAAAGCAAGAGAAGATAAAACAGGAAACATCCCTGATCCAAAGGCTGCAGAGAAGGCAAAACTAATCGTAAGTCTCACTAACTCTGTTCTAAATTTGAAAAACAGAGTGTTTTATTTTGGTATAGACGTCGTTTATATTTACATAAGCGACGTTATAAAGTGAACACCACGACGGGCTTAATTTACGGATGTTTAAAAGTGAATAGGACGTCGGTTTTTGAATAAAGTAGACGTCTAGATAGAATTAATACGACGGATTAAATTATTCTATGAACTGCATTTTTGTTTTAAGTTTACTCACGCACACACTCTCCCTCTCTCTGTCTATTTCACTGAATTTTGTGGTGCACAATTTCTGGAAAAGAATGCATATTTCAATCGAGTTTTTTCACTTCTTCATTAAAACTTACGACGGTTTTATCTTATCTAGACGTTAGAATGATTATACAACGACGGTAATTTTGTGCGCCGTATGGAATTGTACATCTACGTCTGTTTGTTTAATAATTCGTCATCTTACTTTGAATACTACGACGGTTTTTTATTTATGTCTTAATCTGTTTTATTTTGAATATACGACGTATTTTTATATACCGACGTTGTAAAGTATAAACAACGACGGTATTTATATACAGACGTTTTAGATTAATACCACGTCTGTCATTTAATTAAAACCGTCGTCGTTTATAATTTACAACGTCGGTATATGTATCTGTCATACACCCTGCTCAGGTTCTAACAATCTCTCTTTCTCTCTTTTAGGATGATTTGCAAAAGCAAGTCTCCGAAGGCACTCTGACTGTCTCCGGGAGCAATGATATCTTGACTCTGGCTTTGGGAACCCCGGAGCATGGTGGGAGAGTCAGAGGAGCTGGTGCTGGCGTTACCCCAACTCAGTTCTTCAATTTGCCGAAGCAGCATAGAGTGAAATTTGGTGACAAATTGAAGGAAAGTGTGAGGGAGGCAGTCAGAGAAGAGACCTTGAGGATTGAGGCGAAGTCAAGGGAAACTATAATGGAAGCAGTCAGAGCAGAGAGGGAGGCTTTGTTGGCATATATCCGTCAACTAGTTCCTAATTTTGATCCCAGCCAGATGCTCCAAACCCCAATTTCTCCAAGGACTCCAATTCCTCCAATTATTTTACCCCCTCAAGATCAAAGCCCAAAAAATCCAATGTCTGATAAGGCAAGCTGCTCTGGGGCCACTAATATCAGACCCCTAGCTTTGGAATTAGAAGATCCGAAGCCTGAAGCTGATACTGCTGCAAAAGAGAAAGAGGACACGGTAAAATCTCTGCTATTTTCTATTTCTGCTTTTTAAATTTTAAAAAGACGTCGCTCCTTTTAAGAGCCGACGTTAAAATTTAAAATAACGACGGTATATACGTCTGTTTCTTACAAGACACGTCATGTTTCGTTAAATACCACGACGCTTTTATAAACCGTCGTCTATTTCATGATTTCATTAACTGTATTTATATTAGACGACCTTTCTATAGAATAGCGACGTTATAAATTCAATACAACGACGGTTATCTATTTACCGACGTGTATAACCTTTCCACCGTCAGTATTAACTAGAAACCGTCGTTTATATTATATACCAAGTCTGTTTTTTGTGTTTAGTTAGAGTCGTTTATTTTAGTTCACACACAAACTAACTTATATTTCTTTATTAATTTCTTTAAACAGGATCTCTCAAAGCTAGACATGCCACGTCCTCTTTTAGCCTTATGCCAACATTTCCAGACCAAGTTGTTGCCTAATGGTAATGAGGCTCTAACAATTCACATGCCCAAGGAAGTGTTTGGCATTGAGCATGATACCTTCCTCTTCACTGAAGATGTTTTGCAGTTTGGTTCCATGGTTGAGATAGGAACCACAGTGATATCAATATACATGAGGTAATTCTCCCTAATCCCATTTTGTTTGACATTTTCCTTTCTTTTAAATTAAAATCTCATTTAATTGACTTTCATATATTTAGGTTCCTATTTGACTATTTAAAAATGGCAAATATGGTAAACCTTGTTGGCCTCGTGGACCCTGGGCTAGTGAGCTCTGGAGCTGGATCAATATCAGACCGAATAAAAAACCTGTCAAACCGCCTTAATACAGCAGATGGGAATCAATTTTTCTTGGTCCCTTATAATCCAGGGTTAGTACCATTTAAAGTATTTTCCTGAGCTTCTAATATTTTTCTTTCTAATATGAATCATTATGTGCAGGGGTCATTGGGTGATGGTAATTGTGAGACCATTAACAGAGACTGCATATTACATGAATTCACTGCCAAAACGCATGGTTGACGACGAAATGAAAAATATAGTGAATACGTAAGTTGATTTCTTCTGATTTATGATTTTTCCTATAAAGTATTTAAATAAACGACGGTTTTTACTAATACCGACGTTATTATATAATATAACGACGGGAAGATATTACCGACGTTTTAATTTAACTACCACGTCAGTATTTTCTTAAAAACGTCGTTTTAATTTAACTACCACGTCATTTGCGTTTTATTTAAGAACGTTTTAATTTTTTCTGCTCAATTTTTTGTCATACGACGTTTTTTACTCTTACCGACGTTATAACGTTACACAACGACGGTTAGGTTTTACCGCCGTTTTAAACAAAATATAACGTCTTGGTTTAAAAAACTCCGTCGTTTTGACTGATTTACCACGACGGTTACTATTTGTATTTAAATTTTTTGTTTTGTCATTAACACCCTTTGTTTTCTTGTAACAGGTCAATTAAAATGTTTAACATTCATATAAACAAAAATTCACGTAAACAGCAGGCCATTTGGAAAAATCTACACGGCACTCCTGAACAACCAACAAGTGTAGAGTGTGGCTATTACGTGATGCGATTCATGAGAGATATAATTCATGATCCAGACCTAAATTTCGAGAAGAAGGTGAAACGCAACATTTTAGATATACTTTCTTTATTTTACTACGTCATATTTTTGTTTAACCGTCGTTTGTATCCTTATAACACGTCGGTTTTTTGGTTTATTTTGCAGTTTGACAAGAAAAAAGATAAACTTCAGTATAAACAAGAGGATATTGACGAAGTTAGGCATGAATGGGCAGAATTCGTGAACAAGCAATTACCGAAGGATAATTGATGTAGATAAATATTTATGAACAATGTTCAGGTTTAATTTAGTTTATTTAAAATGTACATAAATATTTTGTTGTAATCAAGAGAACAAAAATCAACAAAATTAAATTTTGTTTTAAAATTTGTTTAGTTCCCAAACACCGACGTCTGATTCTAATTTACACGTCTCATACGTGTACACAATGGTCGTCTTGCAGTAAATGGAAATCTAACATCTACGGTAATTCTTAAAAACGACGTGTAATAGTCAAAACAACGACGGTTTATAATTAATTCATCCTGTATAAATGAATTTGTACTCATATACTACGTCCGTTAGTATAACCTTATCGACGTCTAAATAATATACAAAGGCGGATATTTCTAAATATCCGCCTTTGTATAAATAAACAACGTCAGTTATATACAACAAAATGACGTGTAATAGACATAACAACGACGGTATATAATTAATTCATCCTGCATAAAAGAATATGAATTCATATACTACGTCGGTTAGTATAACCTTATCGACGTCGTAATATTATACAAAGGCGGATATTCTTAAATATTCGCCTTTATATATATAAACAACGTCAGTTATATACACTAAAATGACGTTTAATATTAATAACAACGACGGTTTATAATTAATTCATCCTGTATAAATGAATTTGTATTCATATACTATGTCGGTTAGTATAACCTTAACGACGTTGTAATACTATACAAAGGCGGATATTATTAAATATCCGCCTTTATATATTTAAACAACGTCTGTTACATACACTAAAATGACGTTTAATACTATAACAACGACGGTTTATAATTAATTCATCCTGTGTATATTCTTAAATATAGTTTCAACGTCGGTTTATTATGTTTAAAGTCGTTGTAAAGGGATACAACGTCGGCTAAGTCATTTTTAATTTAATTGTTATTGACTTTTATATTTTATTTAAATCCATATTAAATTCATAACTATATCCAAAAATTATACTGAAAACTACCAAGCATTGGAATATTGTCTCTATCCTAAAGCTTTAAAAAATATAATTTTGGAAATATTTTTTTATTGTATTTAATTACTAATATTAATAATATATTCAAAACAAAATCCGAAAAATATACCGGCAAATTCTATGCACTGATTGAGACAATATCTTGCCCGTTAAGGCCTGAAAAATGTAATTTTAGTTTTCAAAGTTCAAATGATAACAAAATTCAAACAAATTTAGAGACAAAGCATTGTACTCCTTATACTTTACATAACATAACCCTAAGGTTTATGTGATCCATTGGTGCCCATAAATTCAAAATTATGAAATCCATATTTTAGCCTACTATTGTAGAAGGCAATGTTGTAAGGAATCCATAGCAATTTTCGGTTCATTTTTCTCGTACTTGTGTATTTTTTAAAAATTATTTTAAAATTTAGGGTTTAGGGTTTAGGGTTTAGGGTTTTTTGAAACGACGCCGGTTTTCTCCCGCTGTTTTTGGTCAACTACATTAACAAAGACTAATTGAATTCGGTTGACGACGTCAGTTATAAAATAGCGACGTCTTTAGTGTTTACAACGTCGGAAATTTATTATAACCGCCGTTGTAAGTAATTATTAGACGTCATTATAAGTGTTGACCGTCGTGGTTGAAAAACGCGGTACTTAAAATTTTTTGACCGCGACCTAAAATTTTCAGAATTTCCCTTTAACACTCAAATAGTTCATTCTCTCTCTTCAACATAAATTTGTCTGAAAGTTTTCGTTCTCCAAGCTCTCTCTCAATATCCATGTAAGTACAACTCTAGTCCCTTTAATCCTAATTCTCTCAGCTCTCTCTCAAGCTTTTGTTATATTCTCTCAGCTCTCTCTCAAAGCATTGGGTACGTAGATTCTCCAAGATCTCTCTCAAAGCATTTGGTACGTAGATTCTCCAAGATCTCTCATTGGGTACGTAGATTCTCCAAGCTCTCTCTCAAAGCATTGGGTACGTAGATTCTCCAAGCTCTCTCTGAAGCAGTTGTTATATTCTCGCAGCTCTCTCTCAATATCCATGTAAGTACAACCCTAATCTCTTCTTAAATCCATAAATGTTTTCGTTGGTAGCTATATTAGGGTTTTGGTGTTTGCAATCTTGTAATAATTGCTCTCTGTTTGGGTTCTTTTATGTTTGTTTGGCCATGGGTTCTTGGAAAAGGAATGGGGATGGGAGATTTAAGCTGTTTTTTTTTTTAACTACGACGACGGTTGAAGGATCAAACCGTCGTCGAAATGTTTATTATACGTCGGTTGTTTATTTACTCCCGTCGTCTGCGTTTTAAGCCGCAACTGGTAGCCTAAAGACGACTGTTTCTCCATTAAACGTCGTCTTTAGGCTACCAGAACACCGTTCAAATTTCTGGGTTTGGGTATCTTAATGACGACGGTGACTATAGATGCCGTCGTCGGAATGTATATTAAACGACGATTATTTTTATAAACCGTCGTCTTTTCCATGTTTTATATTTAATTTTCATTTTGTTCTCTGCTATTTGAATGAGGTAGTGTTTCATTGCTGGTCTTTCCACTTTAATATATATATATTTATATGAATTTGATAGAGTGTGAGATGGATAAGTCATGGATGCATGCGGATAGAAGATCGAAGGCATATGAGTTAGGGGTGGAAGGATTTTTGAATTTTGCGTTACAAAATCTTGGAAATACAACTGAGATTCGTTGTCCATGTGTTAAATGTGGGAATATTCGATTGTTTGGGGTTGGAATTATAAGGGAACACTTATACTTTAATGGAATTGACCAAAGCTATAAGATTTGGAGATGGCACGGAGAACCTTGGGAATGGACTACCAATGCTAGTAGAAATGTGGAAGAAGATGAGCAAAGTAGGTTTAGTTATGTTTCTGAAGAATTAGGGATGGATGATAATGATTTTGCCAATATTGGATCTGATCCTTATGAGTTTGCCAATGTGATTGGGGATGGCGATGAACCCTTGTACCCTGGTTGCAGTAAGTACACGAAGTTGTCGGCTTTGGTGAAGTTATATAATTTGAAAGCAAAACATGGGATGAGTGATGTTTGCTTTACAGAATTATTGATACTTCAAGGAGAATTTCTTCCAGAAGGAAATACACTACCTTCCTCTATGTACGAGGCAAAAAAGACTTTGTCTGCTTTAGGGATGAGTTATGAGAAAATCCACGCATGTTCCAATGACTGCATTTTGTATCGGAAGGAGTATGAGAATGCAACTAATTGTCCTACTTGTGGTATCTCAAGGTGGAAGGAAACCAAGGATGGGTTCTTGAAAGAGGGTGTGGCAGCGAAGGTGGTGTGGTATTTTCCTCCAATTCCAAGGTTTAAAAGGATGTTTCAATCACATAAGACAGCTAAGAGTTTGACTTGGCATGCTGCAAGAAAATCAATTGACGGTTATATGTCTCATCCAGCTGATTCCCCGTCTTGGAAACTTGTTGATGAAAAATGGCCCGACTTTGGTAATGAGCCAAGAAACTTGAGATTGGCTCTCTCATCTGATGGATTCAATCCCCACAGTTCTTTAAGTAGCAGATACAGTTGTTGGCCAGTTATGTTAGTTACATATAATCTCCCACCATGGCTATGCATGAAGCGGAAGTTCATGATGTTGACTATACTGATTTCCGGTCCTAAACAGCCCGGAAATGATATAGACGTCTACTTAGAGCCTTTGATTGATGATTTGAAATCTCTGTGGGATGGGATTAGAGGAGTGTATGATGCCCACATAGGAGAATACTTTACACTCAGAGCTGCATTACTGTGGACAATTAATGATTTTCCCGCTTATGGAAACTTATCTGGTTGTGTTGTTAAAGGATATAAAGCTTGTCCAATATGCGGCGATGATACACCTAGTCACAGGTTGAAAAATGGCCACAAAATTTGTTACATTGGGCATAGAAAGTGGTTACCAATCAATCATCCATATAGGAGGCAACGTGCAGCTTTTAATGGGAAACCTGAATATGGCATGCCCCCCGAGCCATTAACAGGAGAAGAAGTGCTGCATATGGTTGAAGATATTAATTACATATGGGGCTCGAAAAATGGGGGAAGTGTTGGTGAGAATGATGGTGACAGAGTTTGTTGGAAGAAGAAATCAAAATTCTTTGATCTCGAGTATTGGAAATACCTCCCTGTGAGGCATGCCTTAGATGTTATGCACATTGAGAAGAATGTTTGCGATAGTATCATTGGTACATTGCTAGAGATCCCTGGAAAAAATAAAGATGGGATTGCTGCTCGGTTAGACTTATTGAACATGGGGGTAAAAATTGATTTGCAACCCGAGTATGGAGAAAGACGTACTCGCTTGCCTCCAGGGCCTTGGAATTTGTCAAGAGCAGAGAAGAGAGCGGTTTGCAATTCTTTTTATGGTATGAAGGTTCCTGAAGGTTATTCTTCAAATATAAAAAATCTTGTATCTTTAAAAGATTCAAGACTTCTTGGCCTTAAATCTCATGATTGTCATACCTTGATGCAACAATTGCTCCCTGTGGCAATTCGTTCTGTTTTGGAGAAGCCTGCAAGGTATGCAATAACTCGATTGTGCTTCTTCTTCAATGCTATATGTGCAAAGACGGTAGATGTTTCCAAGCTAGATAAGTTGGAAGAAGATGTAGTAGTTACTTTGTGTTTGCTTGAGAAGTACTTTCCCCCTTCATTCTTTGATATCATGGTTCATCTAGTAGTACATCTTGTCAGAGAAGTTCGTCTATGTGGGCCAGTATATTTTAGATGGATGTATCCGTTTGAAAGATATATGAAAGTGCTAAAGGGGTATGTTCAGAATCGTACTCGTCCTGAAGGTTGCATTGCTGAGCGGTATATAGCTGAAGAAGCTGTAGAGTTTTGTACCGAGCATTTATCTGATGTTAGTACAGTTGGAGTGCCTTCAAGCAAGAATATGGGAGTTTCAAAGCCATTATCAGGTTGCACAGTGAGCTTAGTTGATATGGACTTGTTGAACCAGGCACATCTATATGTCTTGGAGAATACGGAGGAAGTCCTACCTTATATCGAGTATGTATGAGTTTAATTTTTCATATATATGTAGCCATGTTAAATATTATTACTCCTTATATTTATCTTATATATAAGGGACCGTAATGCGTGTTTTTTTCGTGTCAATTGTAGGGAACATATGATCCACATCAAGACCACTTATCCGAAATTTAGAAAGAGAACAAAGTGGCTACAAGATAAGCACAATAGCACTTTCATTCAATGGCTACGTGTTAAGGTATATATGTTATTGAATGACATATTCAATTTATTATTTTAATTTTCTTTCTTTCTATATATATGTTAGATTGAATTAATATATATGTTTAATTTGTAGGTTCAAAGTGAATTTAATGGGGAAGATTATAATGGCATATCAGAAAATTTGAGATGGTTAGCAGCTGGTCCAAGCATGGTAGTGCCATCATATAGGAGCTATCTTATTAATGGTGTCAAATTTAGCACCAAGGCACAAGATGATGTGCGAACTGTCCAAAATAGTGGAGTTTATTTACTTGCACATACTATGCAAGTTGCTAGTGCCAAGGATAAAAACCCTATTGTCTCCAATATGGGTTTTTATGGGGTTATTCAAGAAATTTGGGATCTTGACTACCAAAAGTTTAGAATCCCAGTCTTGAGGTGTGATTGGATAGATAACACTTCGGGCCTTGTAGTCGACGAACTTGGATTTACCCTTGTAGATCTGAGTAAAATTGGACATAGGAATGACCAATTTGTTATGGCTTCTCAAGTCAAACAAGTATTTTATGTTGACGACCCAATGCATCGTGGTTGGTCGGTAGAGTTGTCAATGCCTAATAGAGAATATAATGATGTTATTGGTGATGATGTGCTAGGTGATATTAGAATTGAGTGTGAGCCATTTTCTAGAGGGATACCAAATGTTGACACATTTGATGACCTAGTGGGTGAGTTTGGGAGTGAGAACATTAGAGATGGGTGTGAAGATATATGGATTGATTGATTGTTGTAATGTATGACATTAGTTATGCAGTTAATTGTATGACATTAATTCATAGCTCTGTATATCATTTTAATTCCGATCACATTTTCATTCTGCAAGCTTTGGGCACAACGAATCAAAAATTAAAAAATAATCGGTTAAAGCTGAAAATACGACGGTCAAGTTACAAATATCGCAAAACGAGACGTCTTAAAAACAACCAACGTCGGGTTTTCACAACCGACGTGGAATGACAACGCAAAAATGCAATAAATACCGCCATTTTAAAAAGAAAACACGTCGGTTAATTATAATTCATTTCAACCGTCGTCTATTACAGTCGTCTATTATAGTCGAAAGGTCTCTTTTTATGCGTTTATGTACCAAATCGACGTCGGTTTTAGTTTTTTTGTGACGTGTACTATATTAACCACGTCATTTTTTTGTGTTCAAGCCGTCAAAATCATTTTCAACGTCTGTGGTGATATAAAGGGTCGTGGTTATTGTTGTTTTTACGTCTGTTCAAGTAAATATATGCCATCTTATATGTTTAAGACGTCAGTTTTTTCATTTAGTGAACGTAGTATTTATTAACCACGGCGGTTTCTAAGTTTTACACGTCGGTTTTGTTTAATTTCGAGACGTTGATAAAACTATTTACGTCGGTTTTATAGTTGTTTTTGACATTTAAAATTATTTAAACGTCTGTGTTTTAATAACACCGTCGTCTATTATAGTCGAAAGGTTTCTTTTTTATGCGTTTATGTACCAAATCGACTTCGGTTTTAGTTCTTTTGTGACGTGTACTATATTAACCACGTCGTTTTTTTTGTGTTCAAGCCGTCAAAATCATTTTCAACGTCTGTGGTGATATAAAGGGTCGTGGTTATTGTTGTTTTTACGTCTGTTCAAGTAAATATATGCCATGTCATATGTTTAAGACGTCCGTTTTTTCATTTAGTGAACGTAGTATTTATTAACCACGGCGGTTTCTAAGTTTGACACGTCGGTTTTATTTAATTTAGAGACGTTGATAAAACTATTTACGTCGGTTTTATAGTTGTTTTTGACATTTAAAATTATTTAAACGTCTGTGTTTTAATACAACCGTCGTCTATTATAGTCGAAAGGTCTCTTTTTTATGCGTTTATGTACCAAATCGACGTCGGTTTTAGTTTTTTTGTGACGTGTACTATATTAACCACGTCGTTTTTTTTTATGTTCAAGCCGTCAAAATCATTTTCAACGTCTGTGGTGATATAAAGGGTCGTGGTTATTGTTGTTTTTACGTCTGTTCAAGTAAATATATGCCATGTTATATGTTTAAGACGTCAGTTTTTTCATTTAGTGAACGTAGTATTTATTAACCAAGACGGTTTCTAAGTTTTACACGTCGGTTTTGGTTTATTTAGAGACGTTGATAAGCATATTTACGTCGGTTTTGTAGTTGTTTTTGACATTTAACATTATTTCAACGTCTGTGTTTTACTAAAACCGTCGTCTATTATAGTCGAAAGGTCTCTTTTTAAGCTTTTATGTATGAAATCTACGTCGGTTTTAGTATTTTACTGACGTATACTATATTAACTACGTCGGTTATTTGCCGTCGTTATTTCATGTATGAAAAGACGGCGGTCGATTTCTCGTCGGTTGTAAACCATGATACACGACGGTGGATTACCGTCGTCTATTTCGTTTTTTGTAGTAGTGAATAATCAAGTACCTTATGGATGTCTTTGTACTATGTTTTCCAGATTATACAATGTTCTAATTATTGAACTATTACAATATTTTGTTGCTACAGATAATAAATAGTACATAAAAAATCAATACCCATGTCTGAAAATTTCATCTTGTTATAATAATTACCTGAAAAACAATATCCTACACAAATATTAGAAACATAGGCTCCACAAGAAGAATACACACAATGTCTGAGAAAAAGTGTTAAGTTGGCAATAAGTACGTATTTATAGGTTCTATTTGCAAAATGGGTGGGTAAAGATGGTATTTGCATATTAAGTTTGGATGGCAGTGGCATTGAGCATTATTTCCCAAATTAAAAAGCTAAAAACAACAAATTAAAATCAATTATAAAAACCCCAACAGCCACTCTACACCCACAAGCAGTACCTCTTCCCTCTTCACCTTCAGCCAACCTCCTCTCTTCTCCCTTCCCCTCTTTCTCTATCTGCCCTCTTTCTCTCTTTCCCCATCAAGCTCAATTGAATTTGTCCAAGTGAAGCAATCACGTGCTGGTATGGGATAGAGGCAACAAAGTGGTGCATCCCTTCGTCTATTCTAGGAGTATTTAAACATACTTTACCTGTGGCTAGGGTTATGTTTTGTTATTTATTTAAACATACTTTACCTGGGCTTCAAACTTTGTGGATAGTTCATGAGGCACAGAATATGGCATTGAAGGCTGAATTACTAGATAAAGATAAGCGTGCTGGGTCGAGCACTAGTGGTATCAAGAAGAGCAGTTATGAATCCTCTGCTCCATCCATGAAGAAAAACAAGGGTGTGTAGCAGGTTCCTAGGGAGAGTGATATGCAAAAGAATTTTACCCCACTCGACATAGGTAGTAGCAGAAATTAGGGAAGAGATCGCAACACGAGGAAATCCTTATACTAGGTCGACAAATGATATTTGTTATAGGTGTTCCAAACCAGGGCATCGCTCCAAGGAGTGCCCAACCCATAACAAATAGGTCAATCTAGCTGAGGCGACTGAAGACAAAGATGAAGAGGATAATGTTGATGCAGATTATGAAGGAGCAGAATTTGCGAATGAGGATGGTGATGAGATGATCAATTTAGTGTTGTAGAGTGTCCTCATATCCCAAAAACAGAAGGCAGGGCAATGCAACAGGATTTTCCGTAGTAACACCGCTCATCCGCTGATGGATGGTCAAACTAAGGTTACCAACAAAACTCTCGGAAATATGGTTAGTAGCATTTTCAGAGACAGGCCGAAGTAATAGGACATTGCACTGCCACAGGTGGAGTTCGCTTACAACAGTGATGTTCATTCTTCTACAGGAAAATCACCATTTACCATTGTTTACACTTCGGTGCCTAGGCATGTGGTTGACCTAGTCAAGCTTCCAAGAGCCCAGAAGACTAGTGTAGCTGTTGAAAATATGGTTGAACAAGTTGAGACTTTGAGGGAAGAAGTGAAGGAAAAGCTAGAGAGGACCAACGCCAAATTTAGGGCTGCCACTAACAAGCGTTGTCGTGTGAAGTTGTTCCAGAAATGTAACTTTGTGATGGTTTACTTGAGGAGAGAATGTTTCCCAGTTGGTACCTACTGTAAAATGAAACCTCAGAAGTATGGCCCCTACAAAGTTTTGAAGAAAATAAACAACAATGCCTATGTCGTGGATCTTCCTTCTTCCACGGGCATATCGAGCACTTTCAATGTTGCGGATCTACATGAGTTCCATGATGATGAGTCAATTTATCATAATCATAACTCGGGGTCAAGTTCTTCGGAAGTAGAAGGGACTAATGTAGAATAGATGGCGGAAGAAATCAAAGAGGAGCTGGAGTGACGCGCGCGCAAAGGCAAATCGAGTAAACAGCAATTTGGGATCCAAGCTCAAAATCAGGCCCATGATCCGTTGATTCGAAGAGAATGGCATCACGAGTAAAACTCATCGCTTTTCCATGACGTATGGGCTTTTTCCGGCATCCGAGATTGTTTAGTAGCCCGAAATCCAATTTTAAAGTTTTTACAGTTTTTGGAAACTTTGTTATTTTCCTATTTTAATTCCCTTGTTATTCCTAGGGTTTCTAGGAGTATTTAAACATACTTTGCCCGTGGCTAGGGTTATGTTTTGTTATTCCAGTTTATCAAGTAAGATCCGGATTCTCTGCTCTGATTTTCGCTGCCATGATCTGCTTTACTTTTGTTCTCCATACGCCACCTCATTAAAATTTAATCTAAGGGATTTAAAAGTTGACACATCATCCTAAAACAAAAACTCAATTTACTCCTAATTAAAAAAGAAAAAAAAAAGAGGGACTCCAATATAAGCCCATACAACTGATATCCCCTAGACACAAACCCATCTATCTATATAACTATGTTGAAAACCCAAATTCAAATTGCAATGTCCCCTAAGATGAAAGAGGTCATAATATTGGATTTATTTACATTAGTTGCCATTGTAGTTTTATAACGCATCTAAACCATCTGAACGTTTACAAAAACTTAGAACAACCGTTTCAATCAGAAAACTTTTTAGTTTACTGCCATTTCAGCCTTGATCGATTCCGTCCATTGAAACCATAGATTCTCCAACATTAGATTCCCCCAAACCCTCTAATGTCGTTCAAAATCTGGGTTCGCAGGTACATTCATTTCATTAGACCAGTCGTAAAGAGAAGAGGAGACCGACCGAAGCATTCGATTCTGGAGCATTCGACACTGACTAGCAAGCGTGAGTGGTCTGCCATCAAATAGTAGGTAAAAAAAGTCTCTCTCTTGCACGTACATGGAGCCCCATCAATTGTTAGTCCTAACCAGAGCAAAACCAGAGCATAACCCGTTATGTACCTACACGAAATTCTGGTGTTGATTTTTGGTTTTTTAAAACCTGGTTATGTACCTACAGCCTACAAGTTATTTAGTTACTTTTTGAAGTGGAATTGAAAATGGGATTAAAGAACAGTGTAAAAGGGATTAAAGAACAATGTAAAACAGGTTATATACCTACAGGTTATTTAGTGTACCTACTCGGGGTTTTTACTGATCACACTCGTTCCTAAACGTGGGTTGGTACTATTGGGAATCTGGTTATGTAGTTTTGCTTCTTTTGTCAAATTATTTTGTGATTTGAGCCATACTTATCACACTCTTAGTCTGTTAGGTTTTGGCGCACACAACGTGTTTGATGAATTTTCTCGTACATCAGTTCCTTCAATTTGGGCTATAGATGTTAGTCCTAGACTGAACCTGACTCCAGTTTCTTTGATGGAGGGAGGGGCATTAGCCAAAACACTTTTTCTAAATGAGCCAACAAAACCTGATTACAGTTATCCTAGCTAGCTTGTTAGCCAGCTGATAACACTTGGAGATGTTATTAATTCTGGAGGTGCTCCATAAATATCTATGCAAGTAGAGTAGGCCCTTCATAAAAGGGTTTAGGATGAGCATTACGTTACTAGTATCATTACTTTCAAATTTTAGATTTTTCATTCTATATCTCATCATGCAATTTTTCCTCATTTCCTGTTGTGATGGTTATGTACCTACACGAAATTCTGGTGTTGATTTGTGGTTTTGTAAAAACTGGTTATGTACCTACAGCCTACAGGTTAGTTAGTTTACCTACACCTGACAATAGGGTCATCAAAGAAAATTGTTGCTTTTGTTATCTTGTGCTTGTACAACAGGTTTTGCTATACATGATTACGTTTTCTTTTTTCTATATATTTTTTGAGATACTCCTCTATACTGATAACAGTTGTATTCATTTCCTCTAAGTTGGATAAGTAAATTATTCTAATCATTTTTAGTCTACCTATCCAACAAACAATGTTTTTTTTTCCAGTAATAATGTTGGATATTGGGATTACAGAACATTGTGAACATAGGTTAATGACGACCCTTGTTATGTACTGTTTTGTGTTTGTAGGTGATATGGAATTGAACAGGAAAGAGTTTGGAAAAATGCAATACCGATATGGTTTTGGGCCCTTTTTTAATGTTTTTAATGGTTTGAGAAAGAATATTCAGGACGAACATCGTGAAATTATAAGGAAAACACCATTTGGGGGTCTTTTCAAAGTTTTTGACAAAGGGCTAGTTACTGAAAACATGTGTAAGAAGACATATATAGATATAATCAGAATAATAAAGTGTTTCAACTTTAAAACCAGGGACTTCACAATTGGTGGTAGGCGTGAAAAGTTCACTGGTTTTGATATTGAGGAATTGTTTGGATTGCCCTATGCTGGTTGTGAGATAAATATTAATAAGCGGAGTTCGAAAGATGATGTAGATTTTGTGAAAAGGAACCTTATAGTATCTGAAAGGATTAGCATGCAAAATATTGAGTCTGCAATGTCTAAAGTAGTTACAGGGAAGACACAACAAGACCATGAAGATTTCGTATGCCTTATATGACTGCATTTTTGTATTACTTTGTTGTTCTGTAACAGTGGTAATACAATCTCTTGGAACATAGCTTCGTGCTGTCAAGATGTAAGAACAATACCAAAATACAATTGGGCAAAAGCGACTTCAGACTTTTTGGAAAGGCAGCTTGTGAAAGATTGCAAGAAGCCATCATCCGTTTCTGGTTGTGTTGCTGCGTTGCCTGTATGTTTTATAATTATGATAATTTAATTATATTTTTATTTTCATTTCAATTACACAACAGTTCACTAATCATTGAATGAAAACTAGTTTTGGTTTTGCCAGAAAATTGGGTTGATTGAACCCTTGAAAGACAGAATGGATGTACCTCCCAAATTTGTTAAGTGGGACATACAAGACCTACAATCATCAATGTGCAACATAGATGTTTCTAGTATGACACCAGTGATTGCAAGTATTGGAAATAAAAAAGATCAGGTAATTTAATATTGGGTAGTAAAATATGTTACTGAATACACTCATGTGTCACTAATATTATGTTTTTTAATGCAGGTTCTTGAAGATGTGTCTGGTGGACCGGCTACTGGTTGCTTGAGATACAAATCACCTAGTGTTGAACCCTAAGTTGGGAATGAATCCAATGTACCTTTGGGAAAAAATTTGAGGTCGTCACCTGTGATCAATGGTGTTGCTGCTAAAGAGGTTTTGTACATATGTATAGTGATCTTTTTATTTTTTATTTTTTTGGATGTACCTGAATTTCTTTTTCTTTTTGCAATGAACCCGTGTGACTAATATTAAGTTTTTTGAGCGCAGGTTGTTGAAGAGGTGTGTGGTGAACCGGCTACTGGTTGCTTGACATACAAATCACCTAGTGGTGTCCCCCAAGTTGGAAATGAGTCTAACGTACCTTCACAAAAAAATTCGAGGTTGACACATGTGATCAATGGTGTTGCTGCTAAAAAGGTTTTGTACCTATGTGACTATTTTTTTTTTGGATGTTTTGGTGTACCTAAATTTCATTTGTTTTTGCCGTGGACTTGTTTCTGTTTTAACTATTACATTTTTCTGTTTACCGTGCATGATTTCATTTTGTTGTAGATCAATTATACCAAAATTTTCTATTTGGTTTAATATACTTGCTGTTTTTTGGTTTAACATGTATGGTCTTCAACTGCATTTTGCCATTTCCGTCTAGTATGTAGTTAAATTTTTATTTACTTACCCATTTTTCTTGACTGGTAGCCCGTTGTTGAACATGATTGTCATCAGGTGCCCACTAGTTTGGATTGCAAAACGGGTGTTACTGAATTCCGAAACAAAAATGTCCTTACTCCAAGTACCATCCCAGAGTTTGACCCATGCAAAATGTTCTAACTCACTATCACACAAGACATTATTTTACATGGAGATAGCATTGGATGTGGGCATGAAGAGTCCCCCATAACCCCTAAGAATCCCAGGCCTAATATAGAAGGAAGGCAAGAGTGTTCGGTTAATAAAGAAAATAGGTTAATGAAGGAAGAAATCAAGAAGTTGAAATTGAGACTTGAGGAAGCACAGGTGCAAGCTGTGTTGTACAACGAATTATGTGTTAATGCTGAAGTTGGTATGGCAGATGTGCGCAAGCAGTGTAATGATTTATCAAACGACCTACAACAGCTTCTCGACCGTATTGAACAAGAGAAATGGTTTAAAAATAACGAGTCCTCCCTTGAACTAAAATCATGGGTAATAAGGCTGAAACATAAACATAGGAGACCAAAACGGTTGCCAGGTGTGGGGGTCTTTTTGTTCCAGCAGCCTATCGAATGGGCTTGAGCTGCTGTGAGAAGAAAGCGAACGAAAAGATCCTCCTGAAGCCTGAGTTCAAGAACCAGAATCCCAAAAGAATTTTTAAAAGACTTGCTGAAGCCTTAGAAAAATACGTTCGGGTTCTTTTCACCAACACCCAGAAGAACGCATGAATTTTATTAATGACTCAGCGTGAGGAGCTTGTAGCATGGGAGCTGAGCTTTCACAGGTTTAGCAATTTGAGAGAGAGAGAGAGAGATCAGAGCATGAATTTCTTTTGGAGAGACAGGTTTCAGAGTGGGAGAGGGGAGAATTTGGATGGCTTCTATCTTAAAACAGGGAGAAACGATGAGAGTAGAAGATGGGGTGAGTTCCAGTTCGCTTGACAAAGCTTGGTCTTGCTCTGGAATGGTGTGTGTTGCTGGGTAGAGGAAGCTCTGTTTTATAGGTGTTTGGAACCCTAATTTTGTTGATCTTCCATTCCCACTTTTCCTCTGCTTGTCTCCAATTACTTCCTCTCCTGTGAAATTCCTTCGACCAGAGTGCCTGAATCAATGGCCTCTTAAGGTTCCAAGGTTTTGTGCGGCTGAGCCTCTCCATGGGGGTGAGGCGCCACTTTCTTTCTCCCTTGGTTTTCAAATCAGAGCTTGCAGAGGAAAAAGGAGGACAGAGGAAGTTGTTTGTCCACTGGGTATTTCTCCTACACACATGGGTTTCCTCTGGTTCCTTCGATGGCTTCTTGTTGACCGTTGTGGGATTTTCAAGATTGGAACACAACGCCAGATTTTTAACAAGGACCCGGGCTGGGCTTCGTTTATTTGTATTGGGTTATTGGTGTCCTCTCTTCCAGCGGCTCGCACGCTTTCGTCCAGCTGCTGGAAGTGGGTTATTCGTTTTTGGGCTTTCTAACTGTTATGGATTTTCCTAAATGCTACAGCAGCCTATGGGATGTTCTCCTAAGGCATTGGACCCCATTCTTCTCTCTCATGCTAACCCATGTACTTGGGCCCGGGGAATGGGCCTGAGTTTCAGTGCCCCCAAGTGGCATAAAACTTCCATTCCTCGATCCCTCAATGGGCCCTGTGAGTGCTCGTACCCGTCCATACCACAACCTTCTCAGCAAGCCCCGGATAATTATGTGGCTTGGGCCCACTTGAGTTTGTAGCATGGCATGATGGCATTGCGCGTTGCTTGTGCTTGCATTTTATCACATCCCATTAAACCAATATCGGGTTAAATGGCACCGGACGGGTTTATGAGTGCGAACTTACGAAGTCGTTGCATTTTGGCATGCTTGCTTGGCGTGATGCGTAACACATGGCTTGCGTAGGCGGGCCCTACAATTTCCCATCATGCCCCTAGCGGGTTTCTTTTGCGATTAATTATTTGCGCTGGGCCGAGAATAAGCTTGGGCCTAACCTCTGGATTTTTGGGCCTCAACATTAGCCCCCTTGATTATCGGGGCCATGAGCAAATTTTGAGATGGGCCTAATAATCAAACCCAGCCCAAAAAGTCAAATCGATGTCAGACGATATGACCTTCTCGTTTCCCGCGTGCGTGCTGTTGCCATGATGGTCTTCCAGCAGCCTTTTACGTTTCCCAGGTGAGCACTCCGTTTAAGTCTGTTCCCTTCTATTTCTTCCTCTTCTCTTCCCCTTTTCGTCTTTGGTTTCTCTCCTCCGTGCGTGCGCACCCCAACTTTTCACTCTCCTTTTCCTGATTTTGCTAGTTCTTCCTCACACTCAGGCTTGGAGACCCTCTGAGACAGGAAATCGCTAAAGGGCGTCCTCCATAACCGCCGGTTGGTTAAGCGCAGAGAAACTGTTCGCAACTGCTGGGAGGTCTCCGTGACTTACTCACCCCACCGGGTTAGACGGCAGCTGGGACTTGACCAGGGCGTGCCAAACGATCCTAACCATGGTGACCCCTTCCTACTTCACAAGGTCTTTTGGAGTAACCGTGACATACCGGGCAGCGTTAGGCCCCCTTTCCTAGCTGGCAAGAGAAGAATTGGGGGTTTCTCACCCGGATATCAAGCCTACTGGAACCGCTGCCTTGCTTCCATGCACAAGTTCCAATCCTCCCCTTGTGACAGATTGCCTCCGACTACCGCTCGTCTTGCTGGTCTAGTATCAGAGGAGAAAGCGATCCCCTTAAGCGTGAAGCGCAACCTCCCCTTTATTTCTAAAAGTGGTGACATTGTCGGGGAGTTCTCCAAGGCTAAGCAGAGACCAAGAACACCGAGTCCCTGCAGTTCTGGAAAAAGGGCAGCGCCGGCGTCAGGTAAACAGAAACAGGAGGAGAAACCAAGCGCGAAGAAGGCGCAGGTCGCAGGTAAACCTAGGAGGTTCATTCCAAAGGTGGCGTCGAGAGGCCCTCCCCGAACTAAAGAAGTAACTCCCCCAGCACGTTCACAGCCTTCACAACCTACTACATCCGAGAGCCAGGGCCGTGCTGGCAAGGCGCCGGAGCCCACCCCTCTTCGCAGTAAGTGCTGACTACTTTCATCTGCCTGCCTTGCCTTCTTTTTTTTCATACTTATTCATTATTTATTTATTCACCTGACCTTCCTTCTTTTCTCCTCCTAAGAAAAAATGGGCACCACCCCGAAGAGGAAGAGAAGCGGTGCAGCTCTTGTAAGTCCCGATGTGGCTCCGAAACGTCGTAGCATGCGCATCCTACATGCACGGTTCGCTAGGGCTCGTACGAGCGATAGCGAGACTTCCGGAGACGGGGCTGTGGTGACCATTGATGATGATAGTGATGGCGATGATGCCACCGAGATTGAGGCTAGTGTCCCGGAGCAAGAGAGTGTTGATGACATGGATGACATCCGTGAGGATTTTGGTGAGGGTGATCATTACGATCACGCTGAAGATGCATTTGTGCATTCCAGCAGCTACCCGGAAGAGCAGGGTGGCTCAGATGCTTTTACTGATAGTAGTGTGCGTTGCATCAATATTGAATCGGTATCCATTTCATGTCTTGTTTTGCTTTTGCTTCCTCATTTCGTGAGCCGCTTATTTACCCTTTGCTCTCACTTTGCAGATTGTTGATGTTACTGATGACCAAAACCTTACTGCTGCTGCTGTTGATTCTGTACAGAGTACCCAAGAGGTATCCATTGTTTGCTCTGCTTACATATTCTTTTCCTATTTTCATTCTTCTTTAGTCAGGCAATCCTTCTTTTGCCTCCCAACTATGCACGTGACATAGCTCGTTAAATGCCTCATACTTATCTTGCGTACTCCCCCTTTTTCTTTTTTTTTTAGGTTGGGCATGCTGCTCATGGTATGGAAATTGTGCCTGTGGTGCCTTCTTCTTCCAGCACATTTGACTCGCTGGTTGAAGCAGCCCTTGCCGAGTCTTCCTCGACCATTGTACCCGCAGGTTCTCTAGACAAAGCATCTACGTCCCCAGCCGCGAGCCCATTGTCGCCTATCATCCAGCACCTCCTTCGAAGGAACCTGGAGCCCGACCTTTCACCCACTCTTCCAGCAGCTTTCCGGAGTAAGACATTTACTTTTCATGGTACACTGCCCGCTCCATCTCACATTCAGCCGCTTCTCCGGATACCAGGCTCGAGTTCTCCAGCACCTCTTCCGTTAGTCCCATTTGATAATGCTACTACTGATGGAGAGCCCTTGGCTAAGGATACTGTTACAGAGATCATTCCTGCAGGGCACTCATCTAACACATCTTGGCTAGAATGGGAACGATCCTTTATTGCATTTAGGGCCTTCTTTGATAGTGGAGTCCAGGTCCTTCGATCCGCAGATGAACTCCTGCCACTTTGTCACCGATTTAATGGCTACGCAATGTTTCGAGGAGCTCTTGTTTATCCCGAGACAGTTGCGGCTTTGGAAAAATTTATGGAGAAATACGGAGACTTCATGGATAGTACAAGCATTACCGCCTCCTTTTCACGGTGTGCTGCCTTTCGGACCCTTGGCCTAGTGCTCCATGGAATGGATACCACGCAATTGCTGGATATTACAGACCACAGACTTCTTTGCTGGCGGGATGCAATTTGTGAAGCCATGACCTTGGGCTTTCGGGTAGATTTTCTTCTGAACTTGGTGCGAGACTTGGCACGTGCTGTCTTCGGGACACGGGCTGTTCGTAGCATGGAGTTGTCTTCCAGTCCTGACAAAATAAGAGCAGCGGCAGAGGCCTTAAGTCTTAAGCAACGTGAGCTGGAAAATCAGCATGGGGAATTGCACGCCCTCTTTCTAGCCCAAGGTGTCTCAGCTGATGGTGCTGGCTGCGTGGCAGAGGCAATAACCAGATCCTCCTGCAAGGCTTCTGCTGTCCTTTTTTAGCCGTATCCGATGGTTTTGAGGTGCGTGGCCCTTCATCCTTTCTTACCCATGCTCCTTCTTCTTCTTTTTTTTTTTCTTTTAGCAATCTTACCCAGTGCCTATCTATTTCTCCTAACATTCACCCTTGCCTTGTCTCGCAGGTTACTCTTTTGCTTGGTGTAAAGCTAGCTGGCTTGACACACTGAAGAACACATTAGTTTTTGACTTGTATAACTTAGCCTCACTTGGGTTGTATTTCCTTTAGACGTCCTAACACCTGCTCTGTGAGATCCTTGTATTGTAATGCTGTCGTGATCAAGCTGCTGGAACCTACGTTTTATTTTCTTTTGGATGCTGGAGACACATTGTAACCTCTGTTTGGTATATATATATATATATATATATGCTGCCTGGTTGGTGGAATTTGTGTTTGCGATTTGCTTGAGATCATTTGAAATTTTCTGACAGGTTGAATATCTTTAAAAACAGGGTATATACTGCCAAAATTTTGGTATAATTCCCAAATTTTATTTGCATGGCTTGCCTAAGCTTGAAAAACACCTTCTTATCATGGCTTGAAGGGACCAGATTAGTGCACATGATTTTCACCATGATTTTTTGTAAAATTCGCATATTCCGATTGCTTGCCAAAAGGGAATCACGATTTTGTTGTTCCGGCATGTCTTTTTGCAATAGCTTGGCTTCGCATACTGATGTTATTTTGCTTGGGCTTGATAGCTCGGGATCCCATCCGAGTGGCTTCGCTTGGCATGTTTTACTGCTAAGTAGCGTGTGTTTATCATTCTTTTTTTTTTTTTCTATATACGTACATATATACGGTGCTTGGTGCAAAGTAAGTTTGGGATATATGAAGTAATATTTCAGAGGTAGGTTTTCTTTTTCAAAATACTCCTTCATTTTCATTGCAAGGCTCGTGCTACCATAGTGGTGCATCATACAAGAATTTTCCAAAATACCAAGTGAAATCATAGAAGGAGTTCATGTCTGAAATGAAAAGAAATGCCATAACGAAAGTGCCTAATATAAAACTAACTTAGCAGTAGTACGGTTTGAGCCACTTCCCGTTGATGGGATCCGTTAGCATGCCTTCTTTGACAGAGACCAAGAGATAATAGCCGCTGCTGTAGACTTCTTTGACCGCGAATGGTCCTTCCCATTGCGGAGCAAATTTGGAAGGTCCCGATACTTGTCTTCTCACATGTTCGACGAATTTTAGCACGAGGTCTCCCTGCTTGAAGGCTTGTGGCTTGACTGTTCTGTTGTAAGCTTGTGCAATGGTTTTGTGGTAAAGCGCTGCTCTTCTTTCGGCTTCGGCTCTTTTTTCGTCGACAGCTTCGAGGTCTAATAGGCGCCAATCTGAGCATGACTTCATATCCCATTCGAGGTCATTGACAGCCGATACTCTGGCCGTGGGGATGGTGATTTCTACGGGTGAAATGGCATCAGACCCATACACAAGAGAATAAGGCGAAAAACCTGTAGCGCTTCTCGGAGAGGTGCGGTAAGCCCACAAGGCATCCGGCAGGTGGACACTCCAACCTCCTTCGTACTCGTACACCATTTTGCTCAAAATCCTCAATAGGGTCTTGTTTGTAGCCTCGGCTTGACCATTTCCCTGCGGGTAATAAGGTGTGGAGCGGCGATGCTTGATACCATAGCCGCTAAGCGTTGAGCTCACTTGCTTGTTAACAAAAGGGGTGCCATTGTCAGTGGCCATTTTGTATGGAATTCCAAACCTGCACACGATGTATTCCCGAATAAAATTTGAAATAGCATCTCCCGTGGCCTTTCGAAGAGGGATTGCTTCAACCCACTTCGTGAAATATTCCGTGGCAGTGAGAATCCATATGTAACCGTCGGAAGGAGGATGGATTGTTCCAATTAAGTCAAGCCCCCAAGTATGAAAAGGCCAAGGAGTGCGCATGTCCTGTAGCAATGTGGGAGGCTTGTGACTCAAATTGGCATGAATTTGGCATGTGTGGCATCTTTTGACGAAGTCGTGTGCATCTTTCTTCATGGTAGGCCAATAATACCCAACACTCAGCAGCTGCCGATGAAGCCTCTTCATTCCCTGGTGCTCTCCACACTCTCCAGCATGTATTTCTTGCATAACCTGACGTGCCTCTGATTCTCCCAGACACCTCAATGGTTCGCCATTAAACCCCTTACGGTAGAGTGTCGACCCGTCTACGAAATACCTCTTTACTGTCTTCTTGAGCTTGTAGGCAAGCTTGGGATTGGTTGGTAGAGTCCTTTCGACAAAAAATGCTAAGTAAGGAGCTCTCCAATCTTCTGCGAATGAAGTGGTGAAAGATTCTTCGATGGAGGGTATTGTAGAACACATGGGGCAATTGGATGGACTCCAGCCGCTTGCTTCTTCATTTCTGGCCAGTAGTAGCCCTTGCGTTGCAGACGTCAATACAAACTGATCACTGGCTCCAGGCTGCAGGTGGCGTCATGAACCTCTTGCAACCTTCTTTGTGCTTTTGTGATTCCTATACACCGAGTCAAAATACCCCCCGGAAGGCGCCTGTAGAGCTCTCCAAAGATGATCGTGTAATCTTTTAATTCTTTGATGTCGCTTCCCTTGCTCATCTTCTCCTTCACAGCCTTCCTCCAATCATCTTCTGCTTCCGGCAGCTCCTCTTGGAGCATTGCTTCGACTACAGACACATCTTTTTTTATCACAGTGATGTTGGGCTGTTCTTCAACAAATGAGAGCTTCGATCCTAGTGTAGCCAGTGCATCGGCGTATCTATTGGTGACTCCGGGAATGTGCTCCATCACGACTTGCTTGAAAGAATTAATGATTTTTTCGGCCGTTGTACGATATGGTGCCAACGTCGCCTCCTTCACAGCAAAATTCCCTTGTAATTGACTCAGCACCAGGTTCGAGTCCCCAATGATCTTGATTTTCTCTACACCCATCTCTCTTGCTGTAGACATTCCCATAATAAAAGCATCATATTCCGCCGTGTTGTTTGTGCACGGGAAATTTAGCTTAAACGAGAGGGCTGTAGCTTGTCCCTCGGGATTAATGAGCACCACACCTGCTCCTCCACCTTTTGACGTAGAAGACCCGTCAAAGTAGAGGGTCCATGGTTCCTCCTCTGTAACAACAGCGACTACTTCCGGCAGCTCCCCCAGAACCTCCTCGGAAAGGGTTGATTCTTCTACTTCAGGAAATAGAGCCAGCATGTCAATCACTGCCTGCCCTTTGATGGCCTTAGGCGTCATGCACGTGATATCAAATTCGGACAGTTGTAGCAACCAACGTGCAAGACGTCCCGATAGCACCGGCCTTGTAAGCAAGTACCTCACGGGGTCAGATTTTACCACGAGCTGCAGCTTGTGAGCAAGGAAGTAATGTCGCAGACGTTGCGCAGCATAGATAAGAGCAAGGCACAAGAGCTCTGTTTTTGGTTATCTTGTTTCAGCCCCTCTCAATTGTCTACTCACATAATAAATGGGACTCTCCTCTCCTTCGTGATCATCCTGAGCTAGCAGAGCCCCAACCGCTGTATTCGTGGCAGCCAAATAAAGCTTGAGTGGAAGTCCCGGAATAGGTGCTCTCATTGTAGGCAGCTTGGTGATTATTTGTTGTACCTTCGAGTAGGCTTCCTGGCACTCCTTGCTCCATACATACGGCTTGCCTTTCTTGAGCAAAGGAGTAAAAGTACTCATTGTGGCAGCGAGGCCCGGGATGAAGCGCCGAATGTATGACAGCCTCCCCATGAAACTCTTCAATTCCCTTGGGCTCTTAGGCGATGCAAGAGAGTTTATAGCTCTAGTCTTTTCAGGGTCCACGTTTATGCCGCGCTGGTACACCTGGAACCCCAAGAACTTCCCGGATGAAACTCCAAATGCACACTTCTTCGGATTCATCTTCAATCCATAGAGCCGACACCTTTCCAGCACCTTCCTCAAAACTTCCCGATGACCCTCTCTGGTTTTTGACTTCACCACGAGATCATCCACATAGTCTTCCACCTCTTTCCCCATCATGTCGTGGAACACAGCTGTCATAGCCCTTTGGTAGGTGGCTCCGGCATTTTTAAGACCGAATGGCATGACTGTGTAGTAGAAATTCCCATATGGTGTTCGAAAGGCCGTCTTCTCAGCATCTCGAGGGGACATTTTAATCTGATTGTAGCCGTTAAATCCGTCCATGAATGACAGCAAGCCTTGCCCTGAGGTTGAGTCAATTAAGATATCCATATTGGGCAGCGGGAATTCATCCTTTGGGCAGGCTCGATTGAGGTCTCGGTAGTCCATGCACACCCTGATTACACCAGACCTCTTTTTTACGGGAACAATATTTGCTAGCCATGTCGGATGCTTGATTGGTTTGATGAAACCAGCGGCCAGCAGCTTCTCGATCTCTACCTTAATTTGCATTTCAATTTCAGGATGAAAGTTCCTTCTTGGTTGCACTACAGGCTTCGCACCAAGCTCAATATTTAGAGTGTGACTGACTAAGTTTGGATCTAGACCGGGCATTTCCTCGTAGCTCCAAGCGAACACATCTCGGAACTCCTCCAATAATGACACCAAAGCTTCCTTTTCTTCCCTTGCCAAGTGAACACTGATGGAGATAGGCCTTTGGATTGAGGGATCGTCACTCAAGTTAATCGTTTCCAGCTGCTCGGCTACCACTGTCGAGCCATCTTGCATATGCCTAGGCGCTGTCATAGGTTCCTGAAAGGCACAAGGCGCGGGTACCTTGTCCTTATGGTTGCTTGTCTGCATCACTTCTCCTCCATACTCGGGGCTTTCCCGTAAGACACGGTTAAGCCCCCAATCCCGTCATAAGCGGTACACAGTACGCCCATCTTGCAGCGTCACTTTTGAGCATTGAGGACGATCATAGGCATGGTTGTTGATTTCCGAGTGTCTCTTTCTTTCTCGATCAACGATGGTGATGAGCTCTTCGTTGCTTAAATCACGAATTTCAGTCCATGATGGTAGGTGTCTGCCGCGCAAATCTCACGGCCTGGGGTTCCGGGCCGAGGGGATCTGCGTGAAACACGCGGCTTCCTGCTTTTGGACGGGATGCGTTTGTGCGCGGGCGTGCCAGCACGGTCTACCGTGCGTCGAGATGTTTGAGATGTTTGATAGTGTTTAGATGGTGCGCCCGTCTGAACTCGTCTTCTAATCAAACGATTGTAGCCGAGAGAGGAACTAGTCTCGGCTGTAAGGTTCACGGCCTAAACTACAAGGCCGTTGAGTGGTGGTGTTTGGTGGGTTTTGGGGCGGTGCTCCGGCGCGCCACTCGATGAGCGGCGGTCGTATGATATATGGGGTGAGTGAGCGAACAACAAGGATGGTGCTCCGGCGCCTTGAAAATCAAGGGTCGTTTGATATATTGATGAATGGATTTTCCTTACAAACTAACACTACTCCTAGGAAAGCAAGTAAAGATATTGAAAGTGCATTACAGGAAAATATAAGTTGCTCCGTGGGAGGCTTTTGTTTGGTGTTTGAACCCTTTGAAAGTGGTCCTGAGTCTTGTATTTATAGGTAGAGCTCCTGGAGGGATAATCGAGGCTGAAAATCTGCATGGTGGAGCCTGATTATACCAAGTGGGTAGTCCAATCGACATTTGGGATCGTGAAGTATGGTGGTGTGACTCCATGAATCCCGGTGAATCTCGGCCGCCGCCCTGATCGTGGGCTCTGCACTTCTGGCCGTGGAGACGCATTTATTGCTCTGATAGCCAATTACCTAATCTCTCAAGCTGCAAAGAGCTTTGTGAGAATGTTGGTGTCTAATCACTCTGATCTCTGTCACCAAATCCTGACTCCAATCACTTCCCACCTTCCCTCGTGCATTAAATGCTCATTCTTGGCCAGTGGGTTTGCTGCAATAAACAGAGACCTTGCTTCATTAAATGGAGCGTGGGACCCTGCTGTCACGTGGTGATCTGACTTTAATGCTTTTGGCCGTGACCTCGCTCGTTCTCGGCCTCGGCCTATAACCTTGGCCGAGATAACCATGCCTTGGTGATTTTCCTCGTGTTTCTCTGGAAAGCCAATCACCTTGACAAAACGCTGCGCTTCAGCTTGAGGCCGAGAAGAGTTATTCCCTCGGCCAATTCACGGCCGTGATTTATTAGGCACAAACAGTAGGTAGGTTCCGAAATCCTTAGATGGGCCACTTCCAGCACCTATGCACTCTGTGTAAAATTCAGCCTCGGAGTAGTGAGCTTCATTTTCATTGAACGGTGCTTGATTCCCAGGTATGTGGAGCGGTCTCAGCCCAATCCTTCCCTTCACGCATTTATGGTAAGTGGAGACTACGAGCTTATGCTTGTTGAGCCTTGGCCTTCCAAGTAAAGCATGGTAAGCCACATCGACATCCACCACATAGAACTTGGTAAGTGATCTGATCGGCCCCACCTTTAGGTTTACTTGCATGTACCCGACTGTGACCTCACTCTTATTTCCGAAGCCGCTGATGCTTGTTTGGGATTGTACGATCTTAGATAATGGAATGCCAGCTGCCGTAAGCACAGAGAGCGGCAATATGTTGACAGAGGAACCTGTGTCCACCAAAGCCCTCCTTATAAACACATCGTTGATTTGTCCCTCCAAATAAAGCGGTCTTCTATGATCCGGATACGGAACTTCCATGTCTTCATCTGTGAAAACGATAGCATTGTCGTTCCCCAAGAATGACCTTTGTGGTTGAGCAGCGAAGCAATAAGGATTCGACTCCGCAGAGATGTTCATGAGAGCTACAGCAGCTGCCTCCCTTGCTTGAGGCCCAAAACCAAGTTGGTCAAAGAGTGACTTGAATTTCGGATTCCTTTGGAGGACTTGTGAGGCTGTGGGCCCTTGCTTCAGACCTAGATAACGCTTCATCACGCTTGTTTCAGCCTCTGTAAGATTGTGAAAAGTCACCGCAGCTGTTTCCTGCTGTGAAGCCCCCAAGCAGCATTCTTCCGGCACGTCCATCGGAAATACTTCATCACCTGTGCTATCATCCCATCCATCAGCGAGGGGCCATGGGGTATTATAGCTTGAAGGCTTTGAATACTTGCACCAATAAGCTTTCTCCATATTCCCACAAGGTTCCCAAATAGCCTCGGGTGGCTTTGGGTCGTTCTTCCATGGGTGGCACAACTCATCGTCGTCGAGCAGGTCGCCGGAACATGTGATAACAGCAGCTACCTCCTTTCCCCTTCGTTTTGGCAAGGGGTCCTCATCAATAGTTTGCTTCCTAGAGGGAAGCTCGAGAACTCCCTCATGTATTTTGGCATGTAAGATCCTCCTTAAACTCTGACAAGCTGTGGTTGGGTGCCCCACAAATTGGTGGTAACGGCAGTATCTAGGATCATTTTTCTCCTCCCGGGTGGGAATTTTGTAAGGTCTGAGAGGCTTAATTGCACCATCAGCAATCATTGTGTCGAGGATGGCATGGAATTCTTCGTCTTTGCAAGGTAACGGCGGGTACGTCTCCCTATCCTTTCGCTTGCGTGAGTTGTAGTCACCCGATGATTTATCATCCACAGCCAATGTCTAATGCGTCTCCTTCTTCTCACTTCTCCAGCTTTTTTGCCCAGCTGGTTTGACAGACATGCTTGTCTTCCTTACTGCTTCCAGCAGTCGAGAAAATTGACTGATGCCAATATTCTCCAAATAAACTCTATAATCTGCCACGATATTGCTGATGCAAATTTCTACCAGCGCCTCCTCGTCCTTCTCATCATAACAGTCTAGGGCTAGGTCCCGAAATCTACGCACAAAATCCATGGGATCTTCTCCATGCTTTTGACGGGTATTGTTGAGTTGAGTAGTAGTAACTCTCTCTTCGTGCTGGAAATATTTCTTGCAGAATCGGGTTGCCAAGTCTTCCCACGAGCGAATGGAGCCTGGTGCTAAAGTGGTGTACCATGTGTAAGCACGATCGGTGAGGCTTTTTGAAAATTCTCGGAGTCGGAGATTATAATCGCCAGCATGTGGTCCCAGAGCATCAATAAAGCGATTGACATGCTCCTTCGGGCTTCCTTTTCTTCCATCAAAAAGAACAAAGCTTGGTGCCTCGTAGCCTTTAGGGTATGGCTGCTGGAGTAAGCTTGAGGGATATGGTGGCTGAGGGATGTACTTCCAATCTTCTTGACTTCGATTAAGCTCTCTTTCCAGCATGGCGACGACATCCTCCTGAGTAACAAAAGATGGTCCCTTCTGTTCAGATCCCTTTCCAGCAGCGGCAGCAGACTCCTCCTGTGGGTGTCCATTATTTTCTTCGGTTCGCTTAGAGACAGAGCCCTTCAGTTCCTTGATGGTATCCATCATTTCCCTTTGGGTTTCCCCCATAGCCTGGATGGCTGTGATGAGATCTGTGAGGGTAAAAGCTCCCTCACTTGCACGTTCTTGCTCTCTAGAGGAGGCATTCTGTCGTGATTCAGAATCACCATGATCAAGCCCGTCTTGGGAAGCCATGGTATTGCTTCTGGTCTTCTTCTTTGGAGGCATCAGTGGAAATGGCAGTCTGGTCCCCAGTGAAGTCTCCAATTTATGTGGGGGTCTTTTTGTTCCAGCAGCCTATCGAATGGGCTTGAGCTGCTGTGAAAAGAAAGCGAACGAAAAGATCCTCCTGAAGCCTGAGTTCAAGAACCAGACTCCCAAAAGAATTTTTAAAAGACTTGCTGAAGCCTTAGAAAAATACGTTCGGGTTCTTTTCACCAACACCCAAAAGAACGCATGAATTTTATTAATGACTCAGCGTGAGGAGCTTGTAGCATGGGAGCTGAGCTTTCACAGGTTTAGCAATTTGAGAGAGAGAGAGAGAGATCAGAGCATGAATTTCTTTTGGAGAGACAGGTTTCAGAGTGGGAGAGGGGAGAATTTGGATGGCTTCTATCTTAAAACAGGGAGAAACGATGAGAGTAGAAGATGGGGTGAGTTCCAGTTCGCTTGACAAAGCTTGGTCTTGCTCTGGAATGGTGTGTGTTGCTGGGTAGAGGAAGCTCTGTTTTATAGGTGTTTGGAACCCTAATTTTGTTGATCTTCCATTCCCACTTTTCCTCTGCTTGTCTCCAATTACTTCCTCTCCTGTGAAATTCCTTCGACCAGAGTGCCTGAATCAATGGCCTCTTAAGGTTCCAAGGTTTTGTGCGGCTGAGCCTCTCCATGGGGGTGAGGCGCCACTTTCTTTCTCCCTTGGTTTTCAAATCAGAGCTTGCAGAGGAAAAAGGAGGACAGAGGAAGTTGTTTGTCCACTGGGTATTTCTCCTACACACATGGGTTTCCTCTGGTTCCTTCGATGGCTTCTTGTTGACCGTTGTGGGATTTTCAAGATTGGAACACAACGCCAGATTTTTAACAAGGACCCGGGCTAGGCTTCGTTTATTTGTATTGGGTTATTGGTGTCCTCTCTTCCAGCGGCTCGCACGCTTTCGTCCAGCTGCTGGAAGTGGGTTATTCGTTTTTGGGCTTTCTAACTGTTATGGATTTTCCTAAATGCTACAGCAGCCTATGGGATGTTCTCCTAAGGCATTGGACCCCATTCTTCTCTCTCATGCTAACCCATGTACTTGGGCCCGGGGAATGGGCCTGAGTTTCAGTGCCCCCAAGTGGCATAAAACTTCCATTCCTCGATCCCTCAATGGGCCCTGTGAGTGCTCGTACCCGTCCATACCACAACCTTCTCAGCAAGCCCCGGATAATTATGTGGCTTGGGCCCACTTGAGTTTGTAGCATGGCATGATGGCATTGCGCGTTGCTTGTGCTTGCATTTTATCGCATCCCATTAAACCAATATCGGGTTAAATGGCACCGGACGGGTTTATGAGTGCGAACTTACGAAGTCGTTGCATTTTGGCATGCTTGCTTGGCGTGATGCGTAACACATGGCTTGCGTAGGCGGGCCCTACAATTTCCCATCATGCCCCTAGCGGGTTTCTTTTGCGATTAATTATTTGCACTGGGCCGAGAATAAGCTTGGGCCTAACCTCTGGATTTTTGGGCCTCAACACCAGGGTATGTGTACGAAGGGAACAAGACATTAAGGGACCTAAAAAGGCAAAGGCAGACGCAGAAAAACGTGCAGTTGTGAAAACCGGACTAAATGAGATTGTCCAGGAACTAACTCTGTACAAAGGAAAACAACAAGAGTCGTGGAGTGCTGATGAATTCAAAGGAAAAAAGCGAATAGGTACTTTATATGGTGGTCATAATGGAGTGAAAAGGATGCAGCAAACATCTACAACTATTGATCCTTCTTGCATGTCCGTGTGGATTTACCTATCAAACGAAGATCAGGACAAACTTCATCGTTTCCTCCTTTGCACTGATTCTGGGTGAGTATGTTCACTATATATTTTTTTTCCCCATATATGCATAATATAATTGAATGTCATATGTGTGTGTAATGTAATGTAATGTAATTTTATTTTGCAAATTAGGGTACCACTTTGGCAAGGATCGTGCTCGGCTATCTATAAGGACGACCTGATGGATTTGCTAACAAAGGCTGCTATAACGTGTAATGTATGTTGTCAAATTTGAATTTTAAATTATTAAACTTTAGTTCATAAATACTTTTGATTGCAGGTCATTGATTCATTCGGGGAGACTTCGCAGACTGAGATAATCAATGATGCATCATTGAAACATATTGCTGGGTATGATCATCCATATGGTCATTGATTCATTCGGGGAGACTCGTGATGACAACGTATTGCTAGGTATATATGATCATCCATCTGGCTCTCATTAAATTTTATCAAATCAGATTAGCAAGAAGTTTGTAAGGGGAAAAAATTGATGGCATCTTTTACACGTTAGGGATAGTGTACCTGCACGTAGTTGGGTAATGTTTTTTGTACTGTGGTTTTTATTATAATGTTTCATGTTGCAGACAATTTGTTTTTATGCATTCTTTATAATGTATCATATAACCAGCGATTAACCTGTATATATAGTCATTTATAACATATGTTAGGTAAATAAAGCATAACTAAATGATACTGTGCTTGTTAATGTGTTTAACAATTTGGTCAAATTGTTGAATCCATTAGGAATTCCTGCAAAAGGGTGATGATAACAATATCAGAGTATTCCTGCATGACCCTTTGTTAGAAGCTTTAGCAGGAGCGGATTATGTCTTTTTCCCAATGAGGCATGAAAACCAATTTCATTTCACCTTGTTAGTATTACACAAGGCAGATGAACAATGGTTTCACCACGACCCCAAACGTCCTTTGTCAAATTCATCAAATGACCCATGCTTTCTTAATGCGCAGAAACTGGTTAGTCACATTTACAGAGCATGTAGATATAATGGTTGCCATTATGATATTATGGCATTTTGATTTTTTTTGGTTAACTGATGGATGGTCGTTTTTGCAGCGAGATGCAGTTACATCTTTCCTATAGTTTAATAGTTGCATTGCACTAATGGTATTAAGCAATGGTCATCGGATGAGACAGCCTGAAAAGGTTGGAGAAAAGGCAATCAAATCATCATTAACCAATGGTGAGAAACAAACGTTTGAATGGCTGAAAGCTACTAATCTTAACTATCCTTTATGGCGATCGACTAATTGCCCACAACAAATGGATGACTCGTAAGTAATGTGGTTAATTTCCTTTCAACTGTAGATTTCCATTGGGCACACTGTTTTTTTGAAGTAGGTACAGAACAGGTGTGATCAAAACTGGATGAGGAAAAAAAAAACTGATTCTTTTTGTATGCACCTGATCAAACTTTTTTCTTTTTATTTTTTTCCAGCGCCGACTGTGGGGTCACTGTGATGTACTATATCTCAACTATCTCGAAGTGTCAGACCATGGCATCTTGTTTTACAGAGAACACAATGAAGGAATATCGTGCGAAAGTCATCAACAAATTTCTTCATGATGGAAAAAGTTGGAAAGATAAATGATATTTTGCAGATGGACAAGATTATCAATTATGATGTCATGACATTAAAACTCCCTAGGGGTTATGACCTGCACGTGTGTTGGCATTTGTTACATTTTTGGAATGCGATATTATGTTGGACAAAAGTGTTTTTACGTTTTGTTTTGGTTTATGATTCAGAAGCTTTCTGACCAAGCATTGTAAGAATTAGAGGTTTTTTTTTGGATGTGCGGTGTATCTACTAGCATGTCATTTTTCCAGATGCAAATCATGTTGAGGCACTAATGTTTCTTCAGACTAATTATTCCATCCAATTCTACTTTTTGCACCTGCTTGGAATTTTCTGATATTGTACCTGTTGCAGGGGTCTTATCAAAGGGGTAGTCACAAAAAAAAAAAGGGTTTTTAATGATTTGGAATCCATTTTTTATGGTGTACCTGGTGCATGGCGTTTGTTTTGTCTATAAACTATTGTCAACCAAAAAGGAGGAAGTTATCCTTCTTTTTGGAGTAGACATTATAAGCAGAGCAGGGTACCTACCATACATTACCCTTCAGATAACCGATTAGTAAGTTCACGTGGCAAGACGTCAATTAATAACATACATTACCCTTCGGACACAATTATATTTTTGATGACCATAATAAAAAAGAAACATCACACAGTGGACCTACAAGATGTCATCATAATAACAGTGTAATAAAACAAAATGGTGAATCACTGCTGATAGTTTTCTCAAATTGAAAACAATAATAAAACAAAACGCTTGTTTTGGTAAAACAAGTTTTGGACCAAACAAATATCAAATTTGGGCAGTGCAAGTTCTTTTGGTGTGACGACCGAGCCTTCCGCACCTGCTACATGTTACTGGCCAGAATTGTTCCCCCAAAGATTTGATACGCTTCACCTTGGGTCTCCCTAGTGGTTTCTTTGTCATTGGCGGGTTCACAAAAAATTCCCCTAAATCCTCTTGTGCATGTCTATCAATATCTGGTATGGGAAGAATAGGTATGTCGTAACTCTTTTTAAAATATTCCACCGTGAAAAACTCTTCCACATAATCAAATGGATTCCCATCATTTTTTATTACTGCCACAAATGCATGCACATAGGGAAACCCTTTGATCTGCCACATGCAGCAACTTCAGGTACGACTCTGCAAGTCTACCATTACAGAGTCCTCGCCATGAACCTCAAACAAGAACTCACTGGAACGACTTACGTCCCAATGACGTCCACTATCCAATAATTCCTCTAACTTTGTCTCCATTTCTGGACATAGGCAAGTGTTCCATTCTTCTGCTGTACGTCGCCTCTGAGCAATCATTTCCATAATTTTGATCCTTATACCATCTATCAACTGGTAAATGGGCAAATGACGCTAGTCTACAATCCACGCATTAAAGGACTCTGCTACATTGGAACACATTTCACCATATTTTTTATCTGGTAATTAGGATTTCATGAGCCAAAGATAGTAGAAAGGGAAAAAAAAAAAAAAACTGAGTAGCTGCATAACACTGTAAAATATAATTGTAAG
The DNA here is from genome assembly GCA_020521455.1 of Prunus kanzakura. NCBI lineage: Eukaryota > Viridiplantae > Streptophyta > Magnoliopsida > Rosales > Rosaceae > Prunus > Prunus kanzakura. The sequence continues at coordinate 245,315 of BPUM01000945.1, forward strand.
GAACAAACCTCAAAATCTAAAACACTAGCTGTTAAATGCCTATAAAAATATGGCATTTTTTAAGGTACACCAAGTGGCTTCAATGGTATTTAAACATTTTACCTGGGAAGTAAGAAGCTGACCAATTTTCTTTCGGAAGGTTTTTCAAAAACTCTCTTATTACAGCACCACCCTCCTCCTGCAGCGTTCTCATATGCATTTTGAATGCATCCTCAGTTGGAGCATGTGCACACTTACCAAAAAGATGAACAATCCAATCACGATATGTCTTTCCCAATGATGATGGATACTTGGCAAGGACATTGTGTTTCAAATGGTGGAAGCAAAATGCATGTGGTGAGTATGGGAACACGGATGGTAGTGCTTCAAGCCAACCTTTGTTACGATCAGATATGAATGTAATAGTCCCTCCTTGGGGGTTGACAATTTCTGCAAGATTTTGCAGGAACCAGGTCCAATTTTCTTCATTTTCGGAATCAACGACTGCAAACGCTAAAGGATACATACCTGTTTTTATCATAACAATATTAGATCATAACAATTTTTTGTACTGGTAGATAAGTCACAAACTGAAATTAGCCTTTCAAGATACGTAAATAGCAACAACAAAAAAGAACAAAAAATGACCGAGTGGGTGCTTCACATTGTAAATAGAATGCTTAGTAACAAACCACAAAATATAAAACACCAATACACAAAAAATTATCATAGTTTACCTACAGAGAGTGGCGTAAAATTGAATTTAAATTTTTTGGTCAAAGCCACTTGTTTCATTACCTTGGTTGCCATTTTTCCCAGTAGCAGCAAGCAAGTGCCCCTTATATTTGTTCTTGATAAATGTCCCATCAAGGAATAATAATGGCCGGCAAAATCTAAATCCTTCTATGCAAGCATGGAAGGAAATAAAAAACCTTTTGAATCTGGATAACTCTGCGTCACACTCCAACATACAACGTGAACTAGGGTTTGAGCTCAACACCGCTCCTACATACCAAGCTAGGTGTTTATACGACAATGACTCATCACCATGGACCCTTTTCTTTGCTAATTACCCGTACCACGCATTGTGATAAGAAATGTCCAACCCATAGTTTTTCTTGAAATCCTTGACAATTTCGATCGGTTTAATCAATGGTTTAGATTGGATTTGGTCAACCAAAACAGAGGACACAATTTTCGAAGACATCATGCTGCTCGTACGTTCACGGATGCGTCCTTTGCAAGTGTGTTCGTTGTTCAGGCTCCGAATGTAAAAAAACCCATTTGCAGGACACAATGACGCATGCACACACCAACTACAACCATCAGACACTTTTTTAGAACACTGGGCAGTCACTCTCTCTTTTTCATTTTTAACGTACCTAACCTTAAAACCTTTCTCAATGGCGTACTTGCACAATTTTTCTCTAAACTCAATAACCCCACCAGTAAACTTCTGACCCACATGATTGATGTAGTTGTTCCAAGAATGAGACAAGTATGTATGACTAGAAGGTGTTGCGTATTTCCCAATGAAATCGTCCTCAACAGTATGCATATTACCATCACCACCAAACACATCATCAACACTATTTTGCTTCTCAGGTTGTAGAAAGTCCTTAATAGCAATTGTAATTGTATATTTCTTCTCATTCATCAAGGACAGATACATTACACGCACATCTAAGTTGGTCTCTAGTACACATGGAGGATGATCCGAGACAAGGTAAGTCATCTCAAATGCCCCAACCTCAAGCTCATTGAATCTTGAACATATATTAGAACACAACAACATTAAAGTTGTGTCACTTTGAAGTGGAATCAAAACAGTCTTGTCCTTAAACACACATCTTCCAAATACGACAGGTTCCATTTTTGCTGTAACAAAGAAAATAATGATTGTTAGTCTTAACTTGCAAACTAATGTACCTACCCAAGTATCCAACATTATTATAGGGAAAGAAAAATCATTGTTTGTTGGATGAGTAGACTATATATGATGAGAATAATTTACCTAACCAACTAAAAGAAAATCAACACAACTGTTATCAGTATACATGAGTATCTCAAAAAATTAATAGAAAAAAAAAAAACGTAATCATATATAGCAAAGCCTGTTGTAAAAGCACAAGATAATAAAAGCGAAAAATTCATTTGATGACAATGATTATTAAAAAAAAAATCACACAGTCTGCAAGATGTCAAAATAATTTAATGACCATGTAGGTAAATTAATAATGATGGGAATAATTTACCTAACTGAAAGAAAATAAACACAACTGCCATCAGTATACAAGAATATCTCATAAAATGATACATAAACAAAACCACTTGGGAGTTTCATCAAACACGTAGTGTGCGACAAAACCTAACAAACTAAGAGTGTGATCAGTATGGCACAAATCACAAAATAATTTCACTAAAAGAGCAAAACTACATATCCAAAACCAGGTACACTACGAAGCATGGGAGACGCTATGAAGCATGGGAGAGACCTAAAAATGGGCAGGGTACCTGCCATTCACTTTTTTCTAAGTGTATTGCACATGCTTTCTCACAATGGGCACGATTGGGTGAACTAGCTTGCCTACCAACAATTTAACCATCCAACTAACAATCACTATACAAAAGTATAAAACTAAAAAATTGATTCTAAAAAAAACAGGATCATGTACAACACTTACCAAAAAGTATAATTCCTTTTTCGATTCCACTTCAAAATTAACTTAAAAAACCTGCCTACTGTAGGTACACAACTAGGTGTTAAAAAACCGAAAATCAAACCATCTGAGATACAAGAGTATCTCAAAAAATGATACATAAACAAAACCACTTGGGAGTTTCATCAAACACGTAGTGTGCGACAAAACCTAACAAACTAAGAGTGTGATCAGTATGGCACAAATCACAAAATAATTTCACTAAAAGAGCAAAACTACATATCCAAAACCAGGTACACTACGAAAATTAACTTCAAAATTAACTTAAAAAATCCACCTGCTGTAGGTACATAACCAGGTGTTAAAAAACCAAAAATCAAACCCATCCTGTTTCATGTAGGTAACTAATGATGGGAATATATATGCTGTAGGTACATAACCAGATTACTTTTTTCTATGTATATATATGCTGTAGGTACATAACCAGATTTAAAAAAAAAACCAAAAATCAAACCCATCTATTTTCGTGTAGGTACATAACCATGTTTTAAAAAACTAAAAATCAAACCCATCTATTTCATGTAGGTAAACTAATACCCAGATACCCAGTTTTGCTCTGGTTTTGCTACGGTTAGGACTAACAATGGACGGGGCTCCATGTACATGCAAGAGAGAGGCTTTTTTACCTGCTATTTGACGACAAACCACTCACGCTTGCTAGTGGGTGTCAAACGCTCCGGAATTTTCAAATGGAATTTCAATACCTGGAATTTCTTCAACGGCAACAAAAGAAACCCCTCCCTCAACCAAAAATCCACCTTTAGGAACCCTAATCAAAACACCAATCTCCAAACTAAAACCATAATCAAAACGTCTGACTAAGCAAATCAACCCCATAATCAAAATGGATAATTAATTGCAGACACAAAACCTGGAGAGGATCACTACAATAAATTGGGGGACCAAATATTCAAACACCAGCCTCTTACACGCTGAATTGTAAATAGGGGTATTTTGGGAACTTGAAAAACATAATAAATCAGATATGTAGCTTAATAAGGTAATTTGATGAGTTGGATCCTAGTCATGGGTTTTGGTTGATAAAAACAGGGTATTATTTGTAGAAGCAAAAAGTGAAGGGTTGTAGGTAAGTCAAATTGTATTTGAAGGGGGTAAGAAAAATTTGCTAAAAAAAAAACCCTAACACCCAACTAACAGGATATTTAACGTCCAAAGCTCTTTTTTTTTTCTTCTTCTTCGTGTTCTGTCCTCTTCTCCTTCTTGCTTCAAGTTATGTCCTCTTCTCTTTATTTACGTTCATATTCATGTATTATTGATGTGTAAATTTATGTTTGTCATTTATTTGATGGGAAGATTATAAATCTTTTGTCTTTTTCATGGAGATTAAAAATACTTCTTCAATTCTATTTCCTACATCCTTTCTTTTCTTTTCTCTTTAGCACTCTAGTTAGCTAGATGATGGCATAATGGTTTATGCAAGGAGAGAAAAAAGAGAGGAAAAAATGACAGAAATAAATAAATAAAAAAAGAACAAAACAAAACGTGAATAAGAAGGAGAAAAAAAAGAAGAACAAAACATGAATAAGGAGGGGAAAAAAAAAAAACAGCTGGACGTTAACTACTGTTAGTTGGGTGTTAGGGGTTTTTATTCTTTTTTAATTAGGAGTAAATTGGGTTTTTGTTTTAGGATTATCTGTCAACTTTTAAATCCCTTAGATTAAATTTTAATGAGGTGGCATATGGAGAATAAAAGTAAAGCAGATCATAGCAGAGAAAATAAGAGGAAGGGATCCGAATCCTATCAAATAAACCTTGAAGTTTCCTCATATCTTCCTAATGGATTCCAGAGTTCCATGTTCTAGGCTAAGGTGGTAGCCATTTCTTTGTCACGCTGCATCAGTTTAACAACACCCTATTGGAAAATACCACGAAACTTGGAGATAGTATATTGGAAGATACACATGTTACATTATCATAAGTGTAGCTCTAATATTTTAAATGAAACAGAGAAGACCTTACAATATTGTAAAACAATAAATGAAAACAACGACACCCAATAGATGACGGAACAAAAAAATACCCATTAACTAAAGCAGAAGCATGGTATAACCACAATTCCGAAAGTGAATTAAGTAAACATGGGCATGTATTTTCCATATAGCCAAAAGGTCGTAATTCAGAAATAGAATCAATCAAACTAAAAGATAGCTACAAATTCAGTAAGGGTTAGATCATCAGATCTTCAATGAGCTTGAAATCCATGCACTTGGCAGTTTGAGATATTGCACATATAGACATCAATTATAGGGCTGAAGTTGTAGTATTGATTGAAATCAAATCAAAGGCACCGAATTCAGGACAAGTTTGCTGATCAGGGACTTGATTAGTAATTTAGTAGGCTTCCAACACATGTTGGTGTGGTGCTCTTCTGCTTTGGATACATTTCAATTTTGTTCCACGGAATCAATCTTCTTGGATGAAGCTTGTATCTTGGCTTCCAGTGAACCAATTAGTTTAATCAATTTGACCTGCGAAAACTCGTCGATTCGATCTTCCCATGTTGGGTACAATTTTTCAAACTTTCGATCCATGTCTTCTTTCTCGGCGGCGTTGTAAAAATCCGACAAATCGAAGTTTTGCTTTAAACCAGGGACATGAATATCCTTGGAAGCTTTATACTCGTTAAAAATGCGATTGAATTCAGCTGAATCTTGAGGCCACGTCTCTGATTGAATTGCCCTCCCCTTCTTTTGATCAGCTTCATAGATGATCAAGCAAACATCAATATCACAGAGTTTCGAAAGCTCGTCCGCCTTTTTATATGTACTTTTCTTTCACTTCCGAAAGGTCATCTTACGAGCAATCTCATTTGGTATGAGTTCTAAGCTTCTTGTAGCTCTAGGAGGCATCGTTTTAAAACTCTACAAACAAAAAAAAGTTTCAATAATCAATAAATAAAACGATAAATAAGTATACGATCAAACTCAAATTAATATATATATGTTTAAAAAAATTTCGTACGGTACCTTAAAGGGGGTCTCTCAAATAAAATTATTTGAGAGATCCTTTAATAGAAAGGAATTGTATATATATATGATATAAATGGAAAAAAGTGTTTTGCTAGCTACAACCGACATACATAAGGCGGAATCATGAATTTTTCGGTGGGTGGGCTAGCTAAAATTTTTAGCTTAACGTCTAACGATTTTTTTAATAAAGAAATCTTATCTTTGCATTTTGAAGTTAAAATTTATTAGCATCAACCGATTAAACTTCTAAAATACAAATATAAATAATTAGTTTCACATATATATTTGGTTAACATATTATTCCACTCTTTTGGTTTGATATTTGACAGGTTCTGGTGGTGAGTTTTTACATTAAACCCTCAAGCTGTGTTGTGGTGGGCTTTTTTTTTGGGAATTTTGGTGAAGCAACATAGTTTAGGGCCTGTGACACCTCTGGGTTACTAGACGCTGGAACGGCGCCGTTTTGCTTAGGGGACGAAATGTTTGTTTGGTTTGGTTTTCCCTAGGGCTGGGCATTTCATCGCAAACTCCAGTGTAGCTGTCTCCATCTCCACAGCAGCTCCTTCGAATCCGTCTTCTCTCCATTCAGATTCTGAACAACCGTACGGAAAACCAAAAATCTCCAAATTCCAAAACCAAGAAACTGCTGCCTCATCCTCATCCTCCTCCTCCTCCTCCATCTCGGTAAGTTGTTTGTGTGTTGATTTTGGTTGTGTAGTTGATTCTGTTTGATTGATTATGCTTTTGTGTGGCTCTGGGTCGATGGATTAGCTTAATTAGAATGCCCAATGCTCTCGAGTCTCGACCCTGTATGTTCATTTTCCTTCCCTTGATTTCTTTTTCCAAAATTGGTACTGAACCTTGTTGAGAAATGGTAGGCAGGATATGAAAATTAGCTCTTTTAGTTCCCAATATTTGGGTATTTGGTTGATCTGCAGTTGCTAGTTGTGGATCAAACTTGGGTTGTTTCTTTGATTCTGGGTTTTTTTTACTGTGATGCTTGTTTAGTCACTCCTCTATGGCAAAAAACGTTTTATGTTCATTGCAATAGGCTTAACATGGTAGGTCCTATGAAAGCAAAACTAAAGATTTTGGTTATCTACATGTACTGGCAGTTTTATTATACTGATAAATCTCTTCTATTTTGGTTATCTGCATGATGTGTTTTACCTTTACTAATTTTGGATGGAGCACAAGTTCTTTTCGAAAGGGCTGATAAGAACACAATTTTAGAATTTCCAGTTCTCTAACCTAGCAATGTAGAGATCTTATTTCATATAGAAAATTAAGAATAATTGCTTAAATGGTTTCTGAATACATTATTTATTTATTTATTTATATTTTTGGTAAAGATAATTTAATTTTTTCAAATTATCTATATAGATTGACCATCAGTATGTCATAGGGTTGGATCACAAGGTCATTCCTGGGTGGGGGTCACTTGGTCAAGTTCGATGGTCATCAAGTTGAGTCCAATGGTCACTAGGTTAGATCAAGGGTCAACAAGGACACAAAAACAAAAATAGAATCAATCTTACTTAATTTTCAGTTTTAAAAAACTGAAAAAAATAAAATGAAATAATGGGTCACGGTTTGTTTCCTTGGAAATTCAGGGAGGGCTGCTCTCTAGCGCGGAGAGGGTTTATTCTGGTCCACCTTGAGGTCCTTTCATGGAGGGCTGCTCTCTGGTGGGAGTAGCTGTTATGCAGCTTTCACGTGGGTTTTTCTGCACCTTCATATATGATTTTGAGTTTCCTTGTTGATGTGTTTTCATAAACAGAGCTATTTTTCCTATCATGTATATAATATGATTTTCCTTAGATTCCTGAAAGAGGAAGAGCTTTGAAATTTGTAGACAATTCTTTTTTTGTCGTTATACAAAATAAACTCATAAATTGATTCGCATTATGTTTATCGTGCAATCATGTTTTCCTAGTATTATTATGCTTAATGAAATTTAAGCTGTTATCTCTTCATAAGATATGATGGCTATAGGTGATAGATTGCAACTGATTCCTCTGTTATGACAGTTGATGTTCTCCAGTTATAGTTGCAGTCAAGGTTCGTTCTTCATTACTTGCGGAAGGTGATCCAAGTTTCTAGGTTAGACATCTCCAAACTGAAGCAAGGGATTTTTACTTTGGTTGGTCCTCTCCTTGTTTTTTCTTTTTTTGGTTTGTACTGTGACTTTATTGTTTAGATTAAATATCATTTCTATTTTGATCCGACTGTATATGTTTTTAGATTTTCTAATACCAAACGACTTTGGTTTGTTTTTCATTTTCTCTATATACTTCTGATTGTTTTATTTTACTTTCTTGGTTCTCAGTTTCATTATTTGTTACTTTTTGTACATAATCTATAAATCTGATGTGAAATCTTTGTTCATATGTTATATGATTTCCCCATCCTTTTTTTTTGTAGTTATGTTTTCTATGAAAACCTGGTTGATGTTATTTAGTTTTAGGGATTTGGGGTTTTATTTTTCTAGAGATGTTTGACTGTTTGGGACTTGGTTCTGCAGAAGCATAGTAGAGTTGTGAATACTTCAAAAAGGCCTGACTTGATTGATGGGTTTCTCTTGATTTCATAAAGTGCTTAATGGAGGATTTGTTAAAGATTGTTAAAGATATGAACATGCTCTGATCTGCGGGGGTCTTTTTTTTCCTGTTTCGTACCCAACATTTATCGTGAAGGACTGGATTCGTTCCTGTTTTATTTAAATCATTTTTTAGTTTAGACCCTGCTATCATTCATCTGACTAGGATTTGTTTATCAATTAATGGCAACCAAGATATGCGTAGTGATTCGATCTTTTCATCACCCAAACCTCTTGTGGGGGCTTCCACCTTCCACACGGAGGATTGCATTGCCTGAATCACGAGTCTTATATACTGTGTTGCGATCACCTCATATTGATAAAAAGTCCAGAGAGCAGTTTGAAATGGAAATCAAGAAACAATATCTGGTCATAAAGACACAACCGCATGAATTGCAGAAGAAGTTTTTTTGGCTAAAGCGCCAATGTATATTTGGAGCTCAATATGAACTCCTATTTTCTTGCAAGACTCGCTTGGATAAGGAACAACTGCATAAATTGCTTTGAAGCAAGATCCGTGCATTGACCCTTCCCTGAACCAGAACCAGCATGGCGCCGCTGGACGGTTCTGATTAACACAATAGGAAGGGAGGGGAAAAAGAACACTTCAAAAGATGCCCTAGTTTGCATTGTGGCCGGTGTTTTTCAAGTTTTTTTAAGTTTAAAATCTGTTTTTATCAGATAGGAAGATGCAGAACTGTTTTTGGTTATTGTGGGATTTTGCGTCCAAGTTAGAGAATGATGTGAGGTTGCTATTGACATTTTCAAGACAGTTTCCTTTTTTCTAGTTGCCTTTAGATGTTTGCATGTACATGTGCTTAGTAGATAGTTCTTCGACCAAGATTTCCTCAGCCACCTGCCCGATTTGACTTCACAGGTGGTCTGCCAGGATTTGCCTATCCACTTGCCCGATTTGTCTGCACAGGTGGTTGGCCAGTTTCCATGTTCCTAGTTGCCTTCCAATCTGTGCATGTACCTTTGTTTTGTATACAGGCGTCCAGCCAATATTTGTGTTTCTACTTGCCTGATTTGTCTGCACAGGCAGTTGGCCAGTTTCCCTTTTCCGAGTTGCCTTTAGATGTTTGCATGTACATGTGCTTTGTAGATAGTTCTCCGACCAAGATTTCCTCAACCACCTGCCCGACAAGTCTATACAGGTGGTCTGCCAAGATTTGCTTATCCAGTTGCCCGCACAGGTGGTTGGCCAGTTTTCCTGTTCCTAGTTGCCCTTACATGTTTCCATGTACACGTGCTTAGTAAATTGTTCTCCGACCAATATTTCCTCAGCCACCTCCCCGACATATCTACACAGGTGGTCTGCCAGGATTTGCCTATCCACTTGCCCGATTTGTCTGCACAGGTGGTTGGCCAGTTTCCATGTTTTTAGTTGCCTTCAAATCTTTGCACGTACATGTGTTTGGCTAGAATTTGTCTATCCACCTGTCGATTTGTTTGCACTGGAGGTTGGCTAGTTTCACTGGTCCCAATTTCCTTTAGATGTTTGCATGTACCTGTGCTTAGTGCACAGTTGTTCGACCAAGATTTCCTAAACCACTTGCTCGACATGTCTACACAGGTGGTCTGCAAGGAATTACCTATCCACCTGCCCGATTTGTCTACACAGGTGGTTGGCCAGTTTCCCTTTTCCTAGTTGCCTTCAAATCTTTGCATGTACCTGTGTTTTGTATACAGGTGTCCAGCCAAGATTTGTGTATCCACCTGCCCGATTTGTCTGCAAAGGTGGTTGGCCAGTTTCCCTTTTCCGAGTTGCCTTTAGATGTTTGCATGCACATCTGCTTAGTAGATAGTTCTTCGACCAAGAATTCCTCAGCAACCTGCCCGATTTGACTGCACAGGTGGTCTGCCAGGATTTGCCTATCCACTTGCCCAATTTGTCTGCACAAGTGGTTGGCCAGTTTCCATGTTTCTAGTTGCCTTCCAATCTGTACATGTACTTTTGTTTTGTATACAGGCGTCCAGCCAATATTTGTGTTTCCACCTGCCTGATTTGTCTGCACAGGCAGTTGGCCAGTTTCCCTTTTCCGAGTTGCCTTTAGATGTTTGCATGTACGTGTGCTTCGTAGATAGTTCTCCGACCAAGATTTCCTCAACCACCTACCCGACAAGTCTATACAGGTGGTCTGCCAAGATTTGCTTATCTAGTTTCCCGATTTGTCTGCACAAGTGGTTGGCCAGTTTTCCTGTTCCTAGTTGCCTTTACATGTTTCCATGTACACGTGCTTAGTAGATTGTTCTCCGACCAATATTTCCTCAGCCACTTGCCCGACATATCTACACAGGTGGTCTGCCAGGATTTGCCTATCCACTTGCCCGATTTATCTGCACAGGTGGTTGGCCAGTTTCCCTTTTCCGAGTTGCCTTTAGATGTTTCCATTTACATCTACTTAGTAGATAGTTCTTCGACCAAGATTTCCTCAGCCACCTGCCCGATTTGACTACACAGGTGGTCTGCCAGGATTTGCCTATCCACATGCCCGCTTTGTCTTTACAGGTGGTTGGCCAGTTTCCATGTTCCTAGTTGCCTTCCAATCTGTGCATGTACCTTTGTTTTGTATACAGGCGTCCAGCCAATATTTGTGTTTCCACCTGCCTGATTTGTCTGCACAGGCAGTTGGCCAGTTTCCCTTTTCCGAGTTGCCTTTAGATGTTTGCATGTACATGTGCTTCGTAGATAGTTCTCCGACCAAGATTTCGTCAACCACCTGCCCGACAAGTCTATACAGGTGGTCTGCCAAGATTTGCTTATGCATTTGCCCGATTTGTCTGCACAGGTGGTTGGCTAGTTTTCCAGTTCCTTGTTGCCTTTACATGTTTCCATTTACACGTGCTTATTAGATTGTTCTCCGACCAATATTTCCTCAGCCACCTGCCCGACATATCTACACAGGTGGTCTGCAAGGATTTGCCTATCCACTTGCCCGATTTGTCTGCACAGGTGGTTGCCCAGTTTCCATGTTCTTAGTTGCCTTCAAATCTTTGCACGTACTTTTGTTTGGCTAGTTTTTGTCTATCCACCTGTCGATTTGTTTGCACTGGAGGTTGGCTAGTTTCATTGGTCCCAATTTCCTTTAGATGTTTGCATGTACCTGTGCTTAGTGCACAGTTGTTCGACCAAGATTTCCTAAACCACTTGCCCGACATGTCTACACAGGTGGTCTGCCAGGATTTACCTATCCACCTGCCCGATTTGTCTACACAAGTGGTTGGCCAGTTTCCCTTTTCCTAGTTGCCTTCAAATCTTTGCATGTACCTGTGTTTTGTATACAGGTGTCCAGCCAGGATTTATCTCTCCACCTGCCCGATTTTGTCTGCACAGGTGGTTGGCAAGTTTCTCATTTTTGAGTTGCCTTTAGATGTTTGCATGTACATGTGCTTAGTACATAGTTCTCTGACCAAGATTTCCTCAGTCACCTGCCCGACATGTCTACACAGGTGGTCTGCCAGGATTTGCCAATCCACTTTCCGATTTGTCAGCACAGGTGGTTGGGCAGTTTCCCTGTTCCTAGTTGCCTTCAAATCTTTGCATGTACCTGTGTTTTGTATACAGGTGTCCAGCCAGGATTTATCTCTCTAGCTGCTCGATTTGTCTGCACAAGTGGTTCGCCAGTTTCCCCCTTCTCAGTTGCCTTTAGATGTTTGCATGTACATGTGCTTAGTGGATAGTTGTCCGACCACGATTTTCTCAGCCACCTGCCCGACATGTCTACACAGGTGGTCGACCAGTTTCTCATTTCTCCAGCTACCTTCCGATGTTCGCAGGTAGTTGTGTTTAATGTAGAGCTGTCAGACGAGGATTTCACTACCCACCTGTCCGATTTTTCTACACAGGTGGTTGTCTAGTTTCACTGTTCCGAGTTGCCTTCAAATCTTTGCATGTACCTGTGTTTTGTATACAGGTCTTTCCACCTACCCGATTTGTCTGCGTAGGTGGTTTGCCAGTTTCCCTTTTCCTAGTTGCCTTTTGATGTTTGCATGTACATGTGCTTAGTAGATAGTTCTCCAACCAAGATTTCCCCAGCCACTTGCCCGACTTGACTACACAGGTGGTCTGCTAGGATTTGCCTATCCACTTGCCCGATTTGTCTGCTCAGGTGGTTAGCTAGTTTCCCTTTTCTGCGTTGCCTTTAGATGTTTGCATGTACATGTTCTTCGTAGATAGTGCTCTAACCAAGATTTCCTGAACTATCTGCCCGACGTGTCTACACAGGTGGTTGGCCAGTTTCCCCTTTATCCAGTAACCTTCCGACGTTTGCAAGTAGTTGTGTTTAATGTAGAGCTGTCTAACGAAGATTTCCGTACCCAACTGCCCGATTTGTCTACACAGGTGGTTGGCAAGTTTCCCCCTTCTTTAGTTTCCTTATGATGTTTGTAAGTAGTTGTTTTTAGTGTTGAGCTATTTGAAGAGGATTTCCCCTTCCACTTGCATGATTTGTCTGCACAGGTGGTTGGCCAGTTTCCCTGTTCCTGCTTGCCATCAAATCTTTGCATGTACCTATTTTTTGTATACTGGTGTCTAGCCAGGATTTGTCTATCCACCTGCCCGATTTGTCTGCATAGGTGGTTTGCTAGTTTCCCTTTTCCTCGTTGCGTTTAGATGTTTGCATGTGCATGTGCTTAGTAGATAGTTCTCTGACCAAGATATCCTCAGCCACCTGCCCGATTTGACTGCACAGGTGGTCTGCCAGGATTTGCCTATCCACCTGCTCGATTTTTCTACAGAGATGGTTGGCAAGTTTCCCTTTTCCGAGTTGCCTTTAGATGTACTTCGTAGACAATTCTCCGACAAAGATTTCCTCAACCACCTGCCTGACATGTCTACACAGATGGTCTGCCAGGATTTGTTAATCCACTGGCCCGATTTGTCTACACAAGTGGTTGGCCAGTTTCCCTGTTCCTAGTTGCCTTCAAATCTTTGCATGTACCTGTGTTTTGTATACAGATGTCCAATCAGGATTTGTCAATCCATCTGGCCGATTTGTCTACACAGGTGGTTGGCAAGTTTCCCTGTTCCTAGTTGCCCTCAAGTCTTTGCATGTACCTGTGTTTTGTATACAGTTGTCCAGCCAGGATTTGTCCATCCACCTGCCCGATTTGTCTGCAGAGGTGGTTTGCCAGTTTCCCTTTTCTTAGTTGCCTTTAGATGTTTGCATGTAAATGTGCATAGTAGATAGTTCTCCGACCAATATTTCATCAGCCACCCGCCCGATTTGATTGCACATGTGGTCTGCCAGGATTTGCCTATCCACTTGCCCGATTTGTCTGCACAAGTCTTTGGCCAGTTTCCCCTTTCTCCAGCTACCTTCCGATTCTTGCAGGTCGTTGTGTTTAATGTAGAGTTGTCTGACGATGATTTCCCTACCCACCTGCCCAATTTGTGTACACAGGTGGTGGGCTAGTTCCTCTGTTCTTAGTTGCCTTTCAATCTATGCATGTACCTGTGTTTTGTATACAGGTGTTCGGGCAGAATTTGTCTATCCACCTGCTGATTTGTCTGCACAGGAGGTTGGCTAGTTTCTCTGGTCTCAATTTCCTTTAAATGTTTGCATGTACCTTTGCTTAGTGCACAGTTGTCCGACCTAGATTTCCTAAGCCACTTGCCCGACATGTCTGCACAGGTGGTAGGCCAGTTCCCGCCTTCTCTAGTTACCTTCCGATGTTTATAGGTAGTTGTGTTTAGTGTAGAACTATTTGACGAGGATTTCCGTATCTGCTTGCCCGATTGGTCTGCACAGGTGGTTGGTTAGTTTCCATGTTCCTAGTTGCCTTCAAATCTTTGCATGTACCTGTGTTTTGTATATAGGTGTCCAGCCAGGATTTATCTATCTACCTGCCCGATTTGTCTGCACCGGTGGTTGGCCAGTTTCCCCCTTCTCAGTTGCCTTTAGATGTTTGCATGCACATGTGCTTAGTAGATAGTTGTCCGACCAAGATTTCCTCAGCTACATGCCCATCATGTATGCACAAGTGGTTGGCCAGTTTCCCCTTTTCTCTGTTACCTTCCAATCTTTACAGGTAGTTGTGTTTAATGTAGAGCTGTCTGACGAGGATTTCCCTACCCACCTGCCCGATTTGTCTACACAGGTGGTTGGCCAGTTACCCTGTTCGACCAAGATTTCCTCTGCCACTTGCCCGATATGTTTGCACATGTGTTTTGCAGTTAGCTGTATTTATTGTTAAGCTGTCTGACGAGGATTGCCATGCCCACTTACCCGATTTGTCTGCACATGTGGTTAGCCAGTTTTCCATTCCCCTATTGCCTTCAAATGCTTGCCCATACATATTTTTAGTACACAGGTATCAAACCTAAATTTCCTCAGTCCCCTGCCCGATTTGTCTACACAGATGGTTGGCCAATTTCATCCTTCCCCAATGGCCTTCGAATGTTTGGATACAGGTGGCCGACCAGGATTTCCCATGCTACCTACTCGATTTGTCTACCTAGGTGGTTCGCCAGTTTACCCGTTTGCTAGTTGCGTTCAGATGTTTGCATGCACCTATGATTAGTACACAGGTGTCTGACCATGATTTCCCTGGCCACCTCCTTGATTTGACTGCATAGGTGGTCGTCCAGGATTTGCCTATCCACTTGCTGGATTTGTCTGCACAGATGGTTGGCCAGTTACCCCGTTCCCTGTTGCCTTTAGATGTTTGCATGTACCTGTGCTTAGTACACTGTTGTCCAACCAAGATTACCTCAGCCACCTGCCCGACATGTCTGCATAGGTGGTTGGTCAGTTTCACCCTTTCCCAGTTACCTTCTGATGTTTGCAGGTTGTTGTGTTTAGTGTAGAGCTGTCTGAAGAGGATTTCCCTACCCACTTGCCCAATTTGGCTGCACAGGTGGTTGGCCAGTTTCCCTGTTCCTAGTTGCCTTTAGATGTTTGCATGTACCTGTGTTTAGTATACAGGTTTTCGCCCAGACACCTGCCCGAATTGACTGCATTGGTGGTTGGCCAGTTTTCCCGTTCTTAGTTGCCTTTAGATGTTTGCATGTACCTGTGTTTAGTATATAGGTGTCCGGCTAGGATTTGCCTATCCACTTGCCTAAAATTCAAAATTCTCATTTAAAGCCTATTTCGACATCACGTGTTGTTTAAATTAATTCCATAATTAATTTTTCCTTAACCAATTAACTAAGTTTAATTGATCTCTTCAATTCATTATCTCCATAACGGTTCCTCAAATAACTCAAGTTTAATGGTGTGTAATTCATTAGGTTCTAATTAGCATGGTCATGGGCAATTTGAACTCTTCGTAATTGATTGTGAATTAAAACCCCCTTTTAATTCTCCCTATTAGTTAGAATCATTAGTCCTTAGGGCTTCCACTATCCACGAGTGACACCTAACAGTATGTCATGGATATCCAAGCTAAGTAGAATAAGCAGAGAACCTATTTAGTTGAAATTACAATGCAATACGGTCCTTCCTTATTACAATACTCTTAATCTCATTACTAGGGCATGGTGCATGTCAAGCCCCTAAAGAGATTGCCACGTCTTATATGATTTGTATTAGTATGACTAGAACATCTTTCTAGATCATACCGAATACTCTGATAAGAGATTTGCTTAATCATATCTTCTGAGCATTCTCCTTCTTTTATTGAAGGATAGAGATTCTATGTTGTACACTCACATGTCTCCGTGAGTTAATCGAGAACCCCAACTATGCTTGTACCACGCCCGTGATTAGGATATGTCTTTATAGCATCATCAAAGATCCACAATCTTCCCACAAGACAACCATGGTGCCTCGAGTCTAAGGACTAATTTGCATTATTGCAACTTGGAGTTTCTTGTTTGACATATAAGTAAAATTTTCATACAAGAAACTCTCATTTGATCATGTTTAGTGAACTCATTCTCTATTGAGCACCTATATACTTGTCTTAGTGTCGCCACATGAATGACTTGAGACTAGTCATTGTTTGTGCCTAATAAATCTCGGCCACAAAAGCCGACCGAGGGAACTTCCTCTCGGCCTTAGCACCTGCCCAGGAAAGACAAACATGGCAGGGTGTTATTCGTTTTCTTTCATGCAACTAAGGTGAGGTGTGAAGGCGAGACCCCCACGGCCTCGGCATTTCAGGCCGAGGCCGAAAAGAGCAATTATTCCTCAAACCAACGGCCGAGGTAAAAGGCCAAGTTGCATTGCCACGTGGCATCAGGGTCCCACGCCCCATTTAATGAAGTAGCGCCTCTGGCTTTTGCAGCAGACCCACTAGCCGCAAAAGGGGCATTTAATGCACGAGGGAAAGGGGGAAGTGATTGGAGACAAGGTATGATGAGGGAAATCAGAGTGATTAGGCGCAAACATCCTTACAACTTGCGGGGTTAGTTCACCAACCATCAGACCAGAGCATTAAATGCGTCCCCACGGCCAAAGGTGCAGAACCTATGATCAGGGCGGCGGTCGAGATTTATGGGGTCACACCACCACGCTTCACGATCCCAAATGTCGATTTGACTACCCACTTGCTCTGATCAGGCTCATCATGCAGATTTTCAGCCTCGATTATCCCTCCAAGAGCTCCTCCTATAAATACCAAGCTTAAACTACATTCAAGAGGTTCAAACACCAAACCAAAAGCCTCCCACGGAGCAAATTATATTTTCCTGTCATTTATCTTCCTGTAATGCACTTTCCATACTTTTACTTGCTTTCTTAGGAGTAGTGATAGTTTGTAAGGAAAATCCATTCATCAATATATCATACGACCCTTGATCTTCAAGGCGCCGAAGCACCATCTTTGTTACTCTTTCATCCACCCCATATATCATACGACCGTTGCCACCCAGCGTCGCGCCGGAGCACCACCTAAAACCCACCATCAACACCACCACTAAACGGCCTTGTAGCTCAGGCCGTGAACCTGACGGCCGAGATCAGTTCCTCTCTCGGCCACAATCGTTTGATTAGAAGTCAAACTCAAACTGGTGCACCACTTAACCATTCACCCAAACACATCGCAATCACACGCATGGTAGACCGTGCTGGCACGCCCGCGCATAACCGCACCGCACCAAAAGAAGGACGCAACCCAATAGGCCGTGAGATTTGCGAGCGCCAACACTTTTGGCATGCCCGGTGGGATCCCGATTGGTCAAGACTCTATGGTGGAGACTAGAGCGCAAGCGAAGCTCAAGAACAAGAGGATCGAGATGACTTTGGAGACTCCAGAATCGACTTCGCCAATCTCGAATGCCGAGGCCGAGCAAACGGCCAACGTCTCGGCCGGCGTACCGATATTAACGGCCCGAATGGCCGAATCCGTGCCAAAGCAGTCGCGGATGGAAGAGTTGATGGCTAGGCAGACCTACAGAATAGAGACCTCCTTTATGGTGGCGATGGATAGAATTCCATCAGACCTACAGACCCTCTTCCAAGAAAGGATGCTGACGACCATACCTACGACTCCGTCTGGAGCAGGACAGAGGAGTCAGGAGCGCGAGAGGGTGGAGCCCTACGGCGAAGGCAGCAGTCTTGGCGCTTCTGGCCGCACACCGGTGTCAGGATACGGTCAGCAGTTTCAGCCGCCGGTATATAGTTGGGGGCAGCCACAGCAAACGGGGATAACTCCCGGCTCGACCTATCTAATGGAGACGCCGCACGGCCACGTCCAGATAGCTGTGCTGCTAGGGCAGAGTAGCCCCACACTCTCTGCCGTCCAACAGTTCGGCCCCGTCCATACTCTGCCCACGCAAACGCAGGCCGGACCAAGCAACACGGCCGTGGCCCCCCCCCTTCGCAATACGATCAAAACGGCTTGATCGTCATGCAACCATGGCAGGCGCCGATCTTCCCGTTTGGTTCGCAGTTACCAAGCGGCCTGACCGGCTCGGCGGCGGCCCAAACGACTGCGGATTCTCAAGTCCAGGGCAACCTGGTCTGTCAGAGTCGGACCGCCGCACCCGGTAACGCTTATCAAGTACAGTTCGGTTTGGTCAACATGATTGAACCCCTCGGTCAGGTAGCCCAGCAGGTGAGGCCACCGAACGAGGCGCAGCAATTCGCGGCCCAGCAACGGAGATTGACCGGACCCTTCTTCCTTGAAACTACCGATTGCCAGAGTTTATGCTGTTCTCGGGAGACGGGCACACCTCCTCCATCGAACACATAAGTCGTTTCACGGCCCAGTGTGGTGAGGCTGACTCGGACAATCAGAAGCTCCGTTTGTTTGTTCACTCCTTGACCGGTGAGGCATTTTCGTGGTTTATCAAACTGTTACCGAATTCGGTTAGGGATTGGTCCGACATGGAAAGGATATTCCACGAACACTTCTATCAGACCAATCGGGAGATAACCGTCACCGAGTTGGCACGAATGAGCCAGACATCAGACGAATCGCCTCGCGATTACCTGCAGCGATTCAAGACGTGCAGGAACTGGTGCCGAACCAATCTACCAGAGAAGGAATTTGTCAAAATGGCCGAAGAGGGGGTGGAATTCGAGTACCGGAAAAAGTTCCAAGGGATCGAATTCCGGGACATGCATGACCTGATCAGCAAGGTGGACAGATATGCATCCTTGCTGAAGGAGGAGATGCAGAAGAAAACAACTTCAAAGGGGACCTATTACAAGAACCCCATCGTCGGCTGCGCCGAGGTAGACTGCCAAGTAGAGGCCGAGGGCGGCGAGATTGAAGTGAGGATGGCCGAAGTCAACATAGACAAACCATTCATCTGCAAGGAGCTTGTCAAGACCGACAACAACCGGACGAAGGTTCCCGACGCCAAGTTCGCGGCCAGGGAAACGAAGGCCTACACTTTCGATTTGACGAAGGTCGAGGCCATCTTCGACCTACTGTTGACCGAGAAAAAGGTGAAGTTATCGTTCGGCCATAAAATTCGAAGGCTGAGGAGCTTAAAGACAAGACTTTCTGCAAGTACCATAGCTCCTGGTCTCACAGCACCAACAACTGTATCGTCCTGCGGGACGTTATTCAGAAGCTGATAGACGAGAAGAAACTCCAATTCTCAGAGAAGGCCGCCATGAAAGTAGATGCCGAGCCATTCCCTCCGCCCGTCATCAACATGGTCGACGCCCAGTTCCGGGCCGAATATAGAGAGGGTCACCGACCTAGGAAGACCATGACAGAAGGATCGACGCCGACAAAAAAGCCGGCAAAAGGGAAAGAGTGGTCACCCAAACCGGTGCCGTTGTTGTGCAACCGATGCAAATGTGAGGTTGATCAGCCCAGGCCGTGGGAGAATAAGAGGAAGGCTACTGAGCCCTCTCAATCGACTGCGATGAAGGTCACCGAGCACTACGGCCGCCGATCAGGTAGCGGGGCCGTTTTCGATCGCTTGGGGGCACGAACCCCCAACGTCTCGGATGGCCAAGAGGACAAGACCGCCCCAAGGCACATCAAGACCTTCAGACCACAGGCCGTGCAGGATGATTGATGGTACCACACACGACCTGGGGGCAGGGCCGAGCCGTTGACGAAGACCCAGCTGAGAAGGATGTAGAGGCAGGCTCAGTAGGCCAGAGCACAGTCGGCACAGGCCGAAGACCCTAAACGCCGGAAGAAAATGGCGGCCGCAGATGAGCAACCACGCAAGCCAGCTGACGCCTCTGTGACCAAGAGGCCCAGATCCGAGGCCCCAAAGGCGTGGCGTCCTCGGCAGGATAGAGACTCCCACGAAACAGCGGCCACCCACAAGGAGTCAGGATAGAGACTTGGAATACTTCCGCCAGTACTTTACCGTAATCCCAGCCGACTCTGTTTTCGGTTTAACGGCCGAGGAGGAGGTCCGGGTCAGCCGATTGGACGAGTACCTAACGGCTAGAGATGCGTTGACTCAGGCTAGACGAGCCCTCAAAGGGAAGTATGAGGTTCCGGCTCCCTCTGCGGCCGAGACTTCCACAAGCGACATCCCCGAGACCGCGCGCCCGGTAAATGACGGCCTCGTTAGTCCCTTCTTCGGAATCGAGGCCGAAGACGACCCCACATTAACGACCGAGGAGGAATTGGAAGTCGAGATCGGCATGGCCCGCATGGATAAGAACTATTGGACCATGTACTTTGATGGCTCAAGTACCGAGACCATGTATGGGGCCGGAGTCGTGATTGAATCCCCCCAGGGACAGAAATGGCAGTTCGCATTCCAACTCGATTTCAAATGAAGGCGACTCGAGTTTTGGTTTACGGCGATTCTCAGCTAGTGATCAACCAACTAACCGGGGAATATCAATGCACGAGCGAGAATTTGACTACGTATTACGTGACGGCCCTTAATACGGCCAACGAGTTTTCTAGGATCTCCTTCGTTCACGTGCCGCGTGCCGAGAACCACGAGGCCAACGAGATGGCCCAGGTGGCGTCAGGCGTGAACATTCCGGATGGCGACCACGACCGTGTGATAAGGGTCGAGAAGCGTACCTTGCCGGCTTTGGCCGAGCGAGGAATGACGACGCAAGTGTCTTCGGCCGAAATCAGCAACGAAGTCAATACGGCCGAAGCAGACTAGCGCTACCCTATAGTCAAGTATCTGCGTGACCCCTCTGGCAACCATGAGAAGACTACGCGCATTCGAGCTTGGTGTTATTTGATCTATCAAAACGAGCTGTATCGAAAGGGGTCAGACGGCCTATTGCTCATGTGTCCCAGTACTGAGGACGTCTCGGTAATTATGGCCGAGTCTCATAAGGGGATTTGCGGCGCTCACCAGTCCGGTATCAAGATGAGATGGTTGGTTCGAAGGCACGGCTACTACTGGCCGACTATTTTAAAAGATTGCATAGAATATGCGAGAGGGTGTATCAAGTGTCAGATCTACGGCCCATTCAAAGGGTACCGGCCGAAGCCCTCCACCCGGTTACCAAACCGTGGCCGTTCAGAGGGTGGGCCGTGGACATCATTGGCAAGATCTATCCGGCCGCATCCAACCAGCACGCATGGATTTTGGTGGCAACCGACTATTTTACTAAATGGGTCGAGGCGGAGTCCTATTGGTCAATTTCTAGCGCACAGGTGGTCAAATTCTTTGAAAACCACATTGTCCACAGATTCGGTATACTTGAATCTATCACGGCCGATAACGGCCCGGTTTTCACTTCGGCCGAAACCCAGGAATACGCCGAGAGGATGGGGATCAAACTGGTTCACTCAACGCCTTACTACCCCCAATCTAACGGACAGGCCGAGGCGAGTAACAAGGTAATCAAGGGCATCCTTGAGAAAATGATTGACGAAAAGCCCAGGGCTTGGCACGACCTGCTCCCTGAAGCCCTTTGGGCTTACCGAATCTCAAAACGCTCGACTACTAGCACTTCCCCTTATGCCTTAACTTACGGCCATGACGCTATCGTTCCAATGGAGTTAAAGGTTCGGTCTCTCCGTGTGACCGAACGACCAAGGCAGGAAAAGAAGAACTACACGCAAGCCATGGCTCAGGAGTTAGAAGATCTGGAGCAGTCAAGACTCGATGCTTACAACCTGATGCAAGCTCAGAAGCAGATCGCGGCGAGGGCCTACAACAAAAGGGTCAAACAGAAGACCTTCATCGAGGGTGATTTGGTATGGCGTGCCGTACTTCCTATCGGAACTAAGCTGGGAAGGGCCGTTCGTTATTGAACGAATTCTTGGCCGAGGGGCGTTTCAGTTAAAAGATAGAGATGGGGAGCATCACAATTTGCCAATTAATGGCCAATACTTAAAGAGGTACGTTCCATCACTATGGGAAACAACCGAGAGCAGAGCATGAACGGTAAAACGAGGGAATACGGAAGTCGCTCAAAGAAAAATACATTTTGCCTCTTTGTATCAAGAAAAGAACCAAGTTCGTATCTACAAGGAACGGCCAGTTATGGCCGACTAAAAACGAGCATGAGAAATAAAAGAAACAAGTCTATTGATGACCAAAGGCTTATAAAAAGGGGTTCATATTTACAGAAAACGGCCAATTATGGCCGAGGAAAATATTACAATTTACATATCCTAAAACTATGAACAGCCGCTTAAACCCCCTCGCTGAACGCTCCCCAGATCAGGCAGGTAATCCGTCTCCAGGCAATGTCCCCACCGTCTATATCCGCCTGCCACCTCGCCCTGATCAGCTTCCTCTCGGCCAGCGCCCTCTTCTTCCCAACCGCCGCTTTAAGGAGTCACTTGGCCAAGGACTTCAGTTCTGCACCAACTGCTGCCGCGGCACTATCGGCTTGTGCGGTTTTGCTTGCCGCGATCTCAAGACCCGCAACCTCTCTGCTCCTCTCGCGGCCTGGAGCTTCAAAGAAAATAATGAAACGAAGTAAGGCATGACTCCGAGAGATAAAATAATGAAACGAAGAAAATAATGAAACGAAGTAAGGTATCAATAGAATTTTTGTTGTCACCTAATTCAGCTTCCTTTTTCGTTGGATCAACTTGTGTTCATCTTCATCTTCACTATCCCCAACAACCTTTTTCTTTAGCTTTTGATCAGGCTCACCACCATCAAGCTTTCCAAATAATAATAGAATATTGGTTTGCTTGAATGGTGAAGAGAGAGTATTCTTACCCATTCAGATCATGATATGATTACCCATCATTTTGGCCTCTAGCAAATGTTCACCCCCAAATGTTATCGTGAGGTACCATTGTACTAGTTAAGTCATGTCCACAATTCCCGTGAGTGTAGGGGTTCAAGTAAGACCTCATCATAATAGAATATTGGCCTTACTCGTTGCCTATATTCACAATATCAAATGTTTTGAAATGAGCCCTTTCAAAAATAAACACATACTTCGTGTTCCCCATATCGGGGTGAAGCACGGTGTATTAGTTATAATCAATGAGGGCCCACAATGGTGGGAGGCCACAAAAAGATATTCAAAATACCTCTCCATTTATCAACTTAATATTATTATTAGTTGAGGGAGTTTTAGATCTCATCATACAACATTCATTTCAATCTCATTAAAATTACATTGGTCATATCATAACTATTGGTCCAATTATTAGTAGCATATGATACTCCCATTATTTGTTTTAGAAATCAAGGAGTATTTATTACTACTAATTAAAATTTTGCATTCTCGAATTTTGGACATATAGTTATCCTAGGCCCTTAGGATGATTATGGACTTTTAATATTTGATCCAACATGAGCCAAATTTTGGATCTTGGTCTAGGGAGGGTGATTCATTTTAATTACGCGTTTAACAAATTAAACATGCAATCCTAATTGGGCTTGAGGCCGATCTAACTTGAGCATTGGACTTCATCTTCTTCTTTCTTCTTCTTCTCTACATCATATGAAAAGCAAAGGCATGCAAGCCTTTTAACAATTACATAAGAACAGAAAAAGAGAGACATGCAAGCCTCTTTAACAAAAGAGTTAAACCTTATTAATTACAAGCCTAATAAATGAATAAATCACATCCCAAGGTTCAATCAAATTGATACTTGCCCAATCACATAGTTCGATTGCAATTTGGGCCTTCGTCCATAATCATCCTTTCAACTACTTTAATCAAATTAAAATAATTAAACTTTAGAATGCAACTTAAACATTTTAGGTTTTTAGTATATGGGCCTAGTTCAAAATGTGGGGTAAGTATGCAATTAATTAAAGACTTGAGGACCAAACCGTAAAGTAAAGTAATTGCATAGAAGTCCAAAATAAATAATATAATTGCATGAGGAACCCAAGAGGATTCCAAGGTGGGGCAGGCCATGTGAAGTGTGTGTGTGTGTGTGTGTGTGTGTGTGTGTGACATGCATGTGAGTGTTGGTTTGTCCCATAAAAGGGTTAAGCATGCCTTATCAAGTTTCAAGGAAACATTTCTAAGACCAAGAGTGTGGTCTCCCAAGCTAACAAGTTCCTAGGAAAAGAAGAGAGGGCAAAGGAATATTTCTTCAACCAAGGAAACATTCCCAAAGACCAATGGCACACTAGGCATGCCTATGTTTTGATATTCTAATTGACAGGATCCGATCCAAATTTCACTTTGGAATCTGCGCCGAACCCTGTGCATATCCGACACCTGGCAAGTGCTAAACACACTTGACCAAATTGCCCTTCTAACAAAAACCTAAGTTCCTTTAGGGTTTGACTTCTACCGAAAATTCAGCAGAGTCTCCCTTGTAAATACTCGTTTTCCCAAAAAATTTCACCTGCATGAAACGCAATTTTATAACCCCAACATTCAACATGCATCAAGTTTACAATCAAGCTATCCAACAACAGAAATATACGGCCTCAGGCCTTACAGAATTCTAGGGCAATTTCAGAGCAATACTAATCTACTTAATTACAAAAGAAGTGCGGAAACAAAAATATATCCTACATAGTGGGAAGAGAAGGAAGAGTGATGATGAATGCCCAGTGGTGGTGCTCTGGTTCACGCCTACTGCCTGGGGGCCAAAACATTTAAAAGTGTGAGTGGTCAAAAATAAAGTTTTGGAAAATAAAGTATTAACATACTAACCCCACTGTTAAAACCATTTAGAAAATTCAATTTTATTCCTTTTATATATTCATACTAGAATTCCTAAAACATGCATATTTACATATATATTATTAATCATGCATTCATTCAAAACATCGAGACTTTTAGAAAACATTATAAAGAAATAATATTTTCCACCTAAGTGTACCCATTATATATATAAAACCGTCAATTCCATGAGCTTATATTTAATTCCCTCATTTCCGTCAATTCCTTGTGTCACGTAGTGTGACCCATCCACGCAGGCCTCGGTAACACAAAGTCAACCCGAGCCGCAATCGTCGCAAGACTCAGGGGACATTTAGTCCACCTGATCCACATTCCTCGCTCCGCATGGTCCGGATATCCTTATGACTCATGGGGCAATTTTCAAATGCGCGCTGATTCAACCGAAGGCAACTAGGATGTCCGTAAACATCATTAATTATATCCGAAGGCAACAATTTAATCAAAGGGAAAATAATATCCGAGGCAACATTATAACCGAAGGCAACATGGGGTACCTATGGCGGTTTAAAAATATTTCCTGGAAAATTATAAACTATTTCTCATCCATTCTTAAATCTTGTTGCCCTTATCCTTCCTACTTTCCAAGCCATTCTCATTTTAAAGATAACAGAATATAACCAAAAATGTTTGAATTTAAATACTTAGGCTTGGAAAGCAATAGTCATTAATACTTATTCAAGATCAAATAATGTAATTTTAATTGGATAAAATCATTTATAAACAAAAGTCCACTCACTGGGCATTCGAGCTAGCTTGACCCTTTGAGGGTCCCTCCTGCTGGTCTAACGGTGCCCGAGTACCTATTTAAGCCATTAAAATATTTAATTAATAAAAATTGCCCAACATCAGGTTTTTAAAATCTCTTTTTGAAAAATTTACGGTTTTGCCACAAGGACATTTTTTATCGTATCTTTTTCGTTACAACTCAGATTCGAGTCCACTACGTGTCTGTGGACTTGTCTCGACGTGCTCTACGCAACGGTGTAACTAGAATTCCCAAATTCCTTCGAGAACAAAAAGTCAACTTTTAAACCTATTAAAATATTCCCGGGGTAAATTCGTCTTTTTACTTGGATAAATTAATAATTAAAAATTAATTAGGATTCTGTTATTACAATCTACTCCCCTTATAAAATTTCATCCTCGAAATTTCCATACCTGTCATTCGAAGAGATAAGGGGTACTGATCCCGCATTTGGTCCTCAGGATCCCAAGTACCCTCTTCAACTTTTCAACTCATGCTTCTTGAGTTTCCTAAAAGCATAAGCGATTACCCTACCATGCTGCATCAACACACAACCTAATCCTTGCCGGGATGCATCACTGTAGATAACAAAGTTCCCACTATCATCCGGAAGTGTCAACACCGGAGCAGTGGTCAACCTGGTTTTGAGTTCATTGAAGCTCTCTTCACACTCATTTGACCATTCAAACTTAACTCCCTTTCTTGTCAAAAGAGTGAGAGGCGTCACTATGGTAGAGAAACCTTCCACGAAGCGACTGTAGTACCCGGCTAACCCAAGGAAACTCCGTACCTCAGTGACATTAGTTGGCCGGGGCCAATTCACTGCCGCCTCCACTTTCTGGGGATCTACATAAATACCTTCTGCAGAGATAACGTGCCCCAAGAAACTCACTCTGTCTAACCAAAATTGACACTTGCTGAACTTTGCATACAACTGCCTCCTCCCTAAAGTTTTCAGCACAATTTCCAAGTGCTTCATATGCGCCTTTTGGCTTTTAGAATACACGAGAATGTCGTTTATGAATACAATCACAAAGCGATCCAAGTAACGTCGGAACACTCTGTTCATGAGATCCATAAACGCAGCTGGCGCATTAGTCAGCCCAAAGGGCATCACCAAAAACTCATAGTGTCCATACCTCGTTCGGAAAGCTGTCTTAGGCACATCCTCTTCTCTGATCCGCAACTGATGATATCTTGACCTCAAATCGATCTTAGAGAATACTTTAGCACCCTTCAACTAGTCAAACAAGTCATCAATACGAGGGAATGGGTACTTGTTCAGCACAGTGACCTTGTTCAATTGTCTATAATCAATACACAACCTCATGGTGCCATCCTTCTTCTTCACGAATAGAACGGGCACGCCCCAAGGAGAAAAACTAGGTCGGATGAAACCCTTGTCCACCAACTCCTGCAACTGAGTCTTCAATTTCCTCAACTCAGCTGGTGCCATCCTATACGGCGCCTGAGAAATAAGGTTCGTTCCTGGAACGAGCTTAATAGTAAACTCAATCTCCCGCTAAGGAGGTAATCCAGGAAGATCTTCCGGGAACACATCTGGAAATTCCCGTACCACCGGAATATCCTCCAACCTCAATCCATTATCCTGTGTGTCAATTACGTGAGCCAAGTATCCTAAAGACCCCTTTCTGAGCAACCATCTTGCCGTCATAGTTGAAATGAGGCAAGATGGAAGAACTCTGCGTTCACCATAAAGAGTCACCTCAGGTCGTCCGGGACTACGGAATACGACCTCCTTCCGGAAACAGTCCACTGAAGCATGGTGCTTGGCCAACCAATCCATGCCCATAATAACATCCAAATCCACAATATCTAAGGGAATTAAATCCGCCTCCAAGAATATATTCCCAACTAAAACCATGCTATCCCTGTACACCATACCAACCATAAAGATATCTCCTGTGGGTACAAAAATAGCAAGCTCGTCCCGTAGAGCTGTGAGTCCTACATCCGCATTATGGGCAAAACTATGTGCAATAAAAGAATGTGTAGCCCTGTGGTAGAACAAAACACGTGCAGGATCCAAAAACTGGTAACATACCTATGATGACGTCTGGGGACGCATGTGCTTCCGGCTGAGTCATATTGTACACCATGCCTGTTGCCCTGGAACGTCCACCATGTCCCCTCTGTTGATTGCCACCTCTGCTAGCCACACTGGTCTGGGCCTCACTACTAGGCGAGGCTCCCATAAACTGTGATGTGCTCAGTACTCTGCTTGGTGCACCAGTCCCCTGGGTTGGCCCTGCGGTAATTTCTCTACCCTGCAGAAGCATCGAGCACTCCCTCCGAAAATGCCCTGACTGTCCACAGTGGTGACACCCAGGGGCGCCCTGCTGACAAGGCCCAATATGATATCTGCCGCATAAAGCACACTGTGGGCGATTCCTCTCACTAAAAACTGGCTGCAGCTGTCTCCATGAGCCTCTGATTGTGCCAACTTTAGAACGGGATCCAGAACTCCCACTCTGATTGGACCCTCCGCTGGAGCTGACTACAGCTCGAAAACCTCCATAGCTACGGCCACTGGATGATCCGGAGCTGAGTCATATTGTACACCCTGCCTGTTGTCCTGGAACGTCCACCATGTCCCCTCTGTTGATTGCCACCTCTGCTAGCCATACTGGTCTGGGCCCCACTACTAGGCGAGGCTCCCATAAACTGTGATGTGCTCGGTACTTTGCTCGGTGCACCAGTCCCCTGGGTTGGCCCAGCGGTAATTTCTCTACCCTGCAGAAGCATCAAGCACTCCCTCCGAAAATGCCCTGACTGTCCACAGTGGTGACACCCAAGGGCGCCCTGCTGACAAAGCCCAGTATGATATCTGCCGCATAAAGCACACTGTGGGCGATTCCTCTCACTAAAAACTGGTTGTAGCTGTCTCCATGAGCCTCTGGTTGTGCCAACTCCAGAACGGGATCCAGAACTCCGACTCTGATTGGACCCTCCGCTGGAGCTGACTCCAGCTCGAAAACCTCCATAGCTACGGCCACTGGATGATCCGGAGCTGAAACTACCTCTCTTGGTTGACCCCTGACTGGGACCACCCATGTCATACTACCGTCTGCGAGAATCACCTCTTCCCCAGACCATCATCTGACTGTTCTCAATCAATGAGGCAGACATCACCAGGTCTCCAAAATTAGACAGACGTTGTCCCACTACGATGTCACAGACGGATGCCTTCAATCCTCTGGTGAACAGTTGACACTTTTTTCTCTCATCCGCTACAAGTGGTGCACAATACTTGGACAGTTCATTGAATTTCTTCTCATACTCTAACACTTTCATAATACCCTGTTCCAGCTGAAGAAACTCCTCCATCTTCATATTCTGATAGTCCAAGGGATAGAACTGTTCATCAAATGCTGTTCGAAATACTTGCATTTCTGGAAAGGAAGAAGGTAACCAGCACTACTCTATGCTCCTGTGGAACATCCATCAAATCCATGATTCTTTCCATCTTTTCTATCCATTCTTCAGCCATGGCGGGGTCACCATCACCATCAAACTCTACTGCCCCAATTCTCCTAGCCTGATCAGCATAATTCAAAGATGGATCTCTAGAATGGCCGGTCCTGGATAAGGCCTGAGTTAATAACTCCAGTGTCTGCTGAAAGTTGGGGTCCATTTGTGGAGTAGCCATCTCCAGTACGACCCCTGTCTAACCTCTTACATAAGACTGTTCAACTTGTTATGGTGTTGGCCTCGAATTTGGCTCATTCTTCGGCTCAAGACGAGGATCCTGTCCCCGAAGTCGGGACAACTGTCGGGTCCCTCTACGAGTACCACCACGCTTAGGGCCGATGATACCAAGTTGACAGGACCTGACCCAAATTCCACTTTGGAATCTGCGCCAAACCCTGTGCGTATCCGACACCTGGCAGGTGCGAAACACACTTAACCAAATTGCCCTTCTAACAAAAACCTAAGTTCCTTT
Source organism: Prunus kanzakura (assembly GCA_020521455.1). Classification (NCBI taxonomy): domain Eukaryota; kingdom Viridiplantae; phylum Streptophyta; class Magnoliopsida; order Rosales; family Rosaceae; genus Prunus; species Prunus kanzakura. Next base: position 274,778 of record BPUM01000945.1, read on the forward strand.
AGGGTTTGACTTCTGCCGGAAATTTGGCAGAGTCTCCCTTGTAAATGCTCGTTTTCCAAAAAGTATTCACCTGCATGAAACGCAATTTTATAACCCCAACATTCAGCATGCATCAAGTTTACAATCACGCTATCCAACAACAGAAATGTTAATTAATAAAAATTGCCCAACATGATTATTTAATCCAAAACCCTGACCCCCCGGCTTCTAGAAGTGTGTGTACTTAATTGAAGAAAATCCCTAGGCCCATTATTGATTCGGAACATCCGATGCTCTGATTCACGATCCGCAAAATCCTACACGATCCTAGGAGTGCCTAGATTAACATATATTAAATTGGAGACGATCCAACAGTTCGAACATATCGAACCCGAATAACGCATAATAGGAAAATTCGTTCGAGGTTCAAACGACATCCGAACTAGAATTCGAGCACACCTACGCACTCGTGACAACTAGGAGATCACATTGGGATACAATGCACCTCTGCTACAGTGACTACGCGCTGGCAACGCGTGGGTTTCCTAAGCGATACTGGCAGTCAGAAAACTTCAAAATCGAGGGCCACCCTTTCGACTATAGCTACTACTCGACGAGTGGAACACTTCATACAACTACGATAACGTCCAATTTGGACGACAAGTGGCCGGAATTTCAAATTGAAAACCGGCCAAACATAGGGTTGTAAATCGACCTACCTAGGCTAGAAATCAATCCAATCCTACCCAACCATCAGCTAGGGCTTGAAAAATAGACGAGAATTCATACATCACTCGTCGGAATTGGTGGGCGGAGGAGGAGGGAGAACGAATCTATCAAAACCGGCTCGATTTCTGGTGGATTCCGACAGCTGGAGTGGTTGACGAAGGTTGGGACTGGCCAGGGTGGGGAGAGGAGGCGGTGACGGTTCGATCTTGGCCAGTCTCATGGTCGGCCGTGAGCTGTGGCAGTGGTGGTGGCTTGAAAAGCCACAGGCTGTGCTGAAAAAAAATGAAGGGGGAGGAGCTCATGATGGGGGAGAGAGAGAGAGAGAGAGAGAGAAAAGAAAAAAAATCAGGTTTTTAAAATCCCTTTTTGAAAAATTTACGGTTTTGCCACTGGAACATTTTTTATCGTATCTTTTTCATCACAACTCGGATTCGAGCAACGGTGTAACTAGAATTCACAAATTCCTTCCTGAACAAAAAGTCAACTTTTAAACCTATTAATATATTCCCGGGGTAAATTTGTCTTTTTACTTGGATAAATTAATAATTAAAAATTAATTAGGATTGGGTTATTACACTAATTTTCTAAAAACAACTAGAGGAGCATGCTTTGACTAGGGGGACAAGGCGAAAAGGAATCTTGGATAACCAAGGTCAATGTCCCCATTCAAATCAAGACCAACATAATTTTGAAATTTAATCCCACCAAAATGGATCAAAAACTAGAAGACATGCATTCATCCTATGAACTCACTAGAACATTCATATGAACTCAAGAACACACAAAACACAAAAATTATATTTTCAAGTGTCAAATTTCTTGGAGATAAAAATGGCTATCAACATAGAAATTTTACAATGCTCAAGCTAGCATTGAAACATCATAAAACCCCCAAAAATCCAATATGGCCGAAACCCCTTTTCTATCCATTTGTTCAAAACTTTAATGCCTTCTCTTAAAACATCTATAACACTTAAAGATGCAAGACTTTTCAAATAATGAAACAATCAAGGCATCACAACACATAACATTTATGCCACAAAGAACTTTTACCCATATTCATAAACAAAAACCCAAAATGGTACAACTTATCACTTGACCTTGGCTCTAATACCAATTGAAGGAAACCTTTAGAAAATCATGAGTTTTCATTTGAACATCAACATAGAAAACAAAATCATGGCAACAGAAGCTTAAGCATGCATCTATGAGTTCAAAACCAAAAACTTTTTCCCATGAATCTTTTAAGCCAAGTGATAGTTGTACTATTTTCCGATAACATACTTCTAAGAAGATTGGAAGGAGGAGTTACCCTTGGGGTGTGTGCTTTCAACCCTATGATCAAATTTCACCGAAGTTGTTGAAACTTGAATGTCTTCTTCAAAATCTCCACCTTGAGAGGTTCTCCAAAAAGTCAACAAAGTAGGTAACCTCTAAGTGCCCGTTTGGCATTGCTTATTTGGGGTGATAAGTGATTTTTAAAAATTTTTGGGAAGCCCAACCCGTTTGGTAAATTGTGAGAAAATCACTTATTGTTAAAAATTGTTGTGAGAGAAAGCTATAAGGGAAAGCAGCTAATGAGGTGCTGTCATTTTCTGATTATGCATAAATCAGTTTCGAAGAGGCGTTGAGTTTAACGATTATGCAGCAATCATTTTCTGATTTTGTTGAAATCAATATCAACAACACTTTTAACAAAAATTTTACCAAAAGCCAAACTGCTTTATCTTACAGCTGATTTCTCTCACAGCAAATCTAACATCGATTATTTTCACAGCACAGCAATGCCAAACTGGCCCTAAGTCTTTTCACCAACTAGAGCTTGAGAAGAAGATCATGAACTTAGTGAGAAGATGATGCTAGTAATCCCTCACTAAGATAGTATGAAAGAGTAGAGAGAGTTTTTGGAAGACTCATGGTCAACCAAGAGGTCAAACTTTCCATATTGGTCACGACCTCCGATTTTCGATCCGAAAGTTCCTGTAAGTCTAACAAAGTCTACTAAACAAGTCTCGAAGGTTTGGTCTCAATTAAATAGTCGGATCTAAGCCAATCTCACAATCGAATGACGATCGGTTCGCCCAACCCTAAAATCATTGACTCGGAGGATCCGGGACTCCGATTCTCGATTCTAGAGGTACAGGAACAACATAATTGAAATTGGAATCGATTGAACAGTCTGAACCTATCGAACCCAGATATCGCATAATAAGTGCAATATCCATTTGATAGTCAAATAGTTGTGCACACTTTGAGACTCGAAAACTAGAATTTTGAGTTAAAGTTTGTTGTGGGGTACTTTTATTAACTAAGTCCGTTTATCCTCTCAAATATATATTCATTCTTCGCGTACTCCATAGGAAGAGCCTTCACAGGGTTAAGCAGCATTGGACTTGCTATGAGTGAACTTTCATTTTTAAATGAGCATTATTTTTCAAATATGGAATTGCTTGCATAAATGTGATATGAGATTTTATTATTAGGCTACTCTCGGTTTTTACAATGTGATATTGGATTTCCAATGATTATTATTATTATTACTATTACTTAAGTATATGGATCTGGGTTTCGGACGATGGTGATTTTGGATTTGGTGATTTTGGGTTTGTTTATGAAATTTTAACATGGTATTTTGGTTTATACGGTTTTGGAATTTAAAATATGGTATATTGGATTTATTATCATTGTCTTATGGGATTCTCGGAGGTTGTTATATTTCCTAAGTATATGAATATAGTGTTTTGGGTATTATTGAAATCAAATGGGTTTATTTTAGTTTTGGCATTTTTCTTGATTATGATTTTTATGGTTTTCATTATTTGGAAACGTATTTTTGGAAATTGGAATTATGGGTTATGGGTGTTATTTTATTCTTTTATATTTTATATATATTATTTGGAAACGTATTTTTGTAAATTGGAATTATGGATTGCACTAGTGCTGTGCGGTTGGACCGCAAATACCGGAAACCGGCGGTTTCTGACCGATATTTCCGGTCGGCAAACCGTTGAATTTTCCGGTCAATGACCCGTTGTGGTTGGATGACCGAGCTGAAATACGGCGGATGCGGATGCGGTTGCAGGATACCAAATCCGTCGGCAACTGCAACCGACCGATATATATATATATATTAAAATATATTTTAAATACACCTGCCGAAGAAACTAGAGGTTGAGATCGACTCTCCCTCATTTCATTTCATTCCATTCAAATTTGAACCCTAGTCATCTCTGAATTTCCTCCTCTCCTCGTCTTCCCCTTGAATCTGAGAAACAGGAGGCCAAAAACCCCACCAAGCCAGGCCAAAAAAAGGAGAAGCCCTAATATTTTAAATGGGTGTTAATAAATGCCCAAGGTTTCCTTTCACCTTTCACTGCCCAAGGAAACAAAAAACCACGAGCCTTCTTCCTTATCTTCTTCTTCCCCTCTCTCTTTAACTCATCTCTCTCTCTCCCCTCCCTTTTCTCTTCTGGTTCTTAGGTTAATAACTAAGTTTGGTTTTATTGTTTAAATTTCTCTCTCCCTCCTTCTTTGTGTTTGTGATGAATGAAGGTTATTTCTCTCTCTTTCTCTGCTTTTTTTTTTTGCAGGTTTGTTATTCCAGGTTTGGTAACCGACCGATACCGCAGCTACCCACGGTAACCGGCACCTCCGGTAACCGTCTTTGTGCGGTGCGGCATTGGTTTGGATTTTGGCTAAACCGCAAGTAGTCGGCTGGTAAACGGTTTCTTTGTTTCGGCGCGGTTACCGCACCGAAAACACCCCTAGATTGCACCATTACATGTACCCCCCCTCGGATACGATGGATACTTGGATACATTCGACACGCAGTAACTCTTTGGAGGTGTCGAGATTCGGCTGAGTCTGAAATTTGAAAAGTCTTGTATGCCAGCAGTGTATCTATGTCACACATCTTTGTTTTGTGTATTGATTTTGCTAGTGTCATAAAATAATTAATTACTTGTTCTCTCTCTTGTTTATAATATCAACACTACAACTGGCACATGCTTGCCATTTTATCAAGTGGAAATTATTTGGACCTTTGAAATTCAAGTTCGTTTTTTATTGCTTGTTTATTCTCATTTTATTTCTTGTTTATTGTCATTCTATTGCTATTTTATTGCTTGTTCATTGCCATTTTATTGCTTCGTAGTGGACAGTTAACTTCACTCTTAATAGTGAACTCTCTTCCCTCTTAATAATTTTTTTCATTATTAACTTCACTATATGGAGATTATACTTGTAAACTAAAAGAATTTACACTAGAGGTTGTGTTCTAGTTGTAAATTTAAGCATGGTTGGGTTTTGGTTATGTTTGCAGGTTGTGAATTTGACTTGGAAGCTTGCTTGGTTTTATTTCAGATCATTGGGTTTGTTTTGGTTGGTTTGGCTTGAGCAGCTGCAAGCGTATAAGGGATGATGTTTCATGTAAATTCAACAATTAAATAGGAGATTATTGTTTTCAAGTTGTTAATTCTTGAGATACTTTGTCATTTTTTAAGATTACGTGAAACAAAAACATGTATTTAATATTATTGTATAGGAGACCGTGTAATTATTTTGTAACCATTAATTGAAATTTTAGTTCAATAAACTTGAAAACTTTGGGATCTTGAGCAAGGGACGCGGTCACGTATATGATGGTTTTGAAACATACAAGACAACAGTGTAAGAGTGGTTAATTCTGGCGATATAGGAGTGTAAGAATGTGATTCCATTAAGGACGTCACGTCCTTTTTATAAATCAATCCCATAGTTGCTTCCCCTACAACAAATTATAATAATTAAGAAAACCAACCCAAAATCAAGGCTTCACTCCATTGTAATGTCACGTGGACTAAGAAGTGGCAACATATATATGCAATACAAAAGCAATATGAAAGTAATAAATAAGCAATAAAGTGGCAATATACAAGCAATATGAAAGCAATAAAAATGCAATAAACAAGTACCTTATGGATGTCTTTGTACTATGTTTTCCAGATTATACAATGTTCTAATTATTGAACTATTACAATATTTTGTTGCTATAGATAATAAATAGTACATAAAAAATCAATGCCCATGTCTGAAAATTTCATCTCGTTATAATAATTACCTGAAAAACAATATCTTACACAAATATTAGAAACATAGGCTCCACAAGAAGTATACACACAATGTCTGAGAAAAAGTGTTAAGTTGGCAATAAGTATGTATTTATAGGTTCTATTTGCAAAATGGGTGGGTAAAGATGGTATTTGCATATTAAGTTTGGATTGCAGTGGCATTGAGCATTATTTCCCAAATTAAAAAACTAAAAACAATGAATTAAAAGCAATAATAAAAACCCCAACAGCCACCCTGCACCACACAAGCAGTACCTCTTCCCTCTTCACCTTCAGCCAACCTCTCTTCTCCCTTCCCTTCTTTCTCTCTTTCCCCATCAAGCTCAATTGAATTTGTCCAAGGGAAGCAATCACGTGCTGGTATGGGATAGAGGCAACAAAGTGGTGCATCCCTTCGTCTATTCTAGGAGTATTTAAACATACTTTACTTGTGGCTAGGGTTATGTTTTGTTATTTCAGTTTATCAAATAAACCTTGAGGTTTCCTCATATCTTCCTGGTGGATTCTAGAGTTTCATGTTCTTGGCTATGGTTTTAACCATATATTTGTCATGCTGCGTCAGTTGGCATCAGAGCAGGTATGGCCGGCCCGATGAACAACCAAGATGGAGATGATAGGACCCATGGCACAGGGAAGTTGTTACTACTACCAAGTTTGAGACCTTCTGTGCAACAGTGGAGGAGGTTCGGCGTTTATTGTTGGGCATAGGGAACCAAAACCCTCCACCGCGACCTAATGGAGGTGCCCACGTACAACTTCCTATTGTTGAGAGACGTCCTCTCCTTGAGAGTGAGGAGGAGTCTGAAGAAGAACTCCATGAACAGCCCCCGATCGCACCTAATCAGAATAATCGTAACTAATACATGGACAATTTCCGGATTAAGGCTAATATTCCATACTTTAATGGCCACCTAAAGATTGAAGACTTTCTTGACTGGTTGGTAGAGGTGGAGCGTTTCTTCGAGATTATGAAGGTTCCAGAGATGAAGATGGTGAAGATGGCTGCCTTTCATCTGAAAGGTAGGGCTGCTGTATGGTGGGACCAGCTTCACAAATCACTACAGCGGTAGGGTAAGCAAGCAATGAAGACTTGGTTTCGTATGAAGCAACTGAGGATGGGGAGATTCCTACCTGCCGATTATGAGCAGTACCTATATCGGCTCTACCATAATCGGACCATTTCTGAGTATACAAATGAATTTTTAATTTTGGCCTAGCACAATAATTTGGAGGAAACAAATGGTCAAATGGTTGCTAGGTATATCACTGGGTTGAGAAGTTCTCTGCAGGAGAAAATTGTGCTTCAAACTTTGTGGACAATACATGAGACACAGAATATGGCATTGAAGGCTGAATTACTAGATAAAGATAAGTGTGCTGGGTTGAGCACTAGTGGTATCAAGAAGAGTAGTTATGAATCCTCTGCTCCATCCATGGAGAAAAACAAGGGTGTGTAGCAGGTTTCTAGGGAGAGTGATATGCAAAAGAATTTTACCCCACTCGACGTAGGTAGTAGCAGAAATTAGGGAAGAGATCGCAACAAGAGGAGAAATCCTTATACTAGGTCGACAAATGATATTTGTTATAGGTGTTCCAAACCAAGGCATCGCTCCAAGGAGTGCCCAACCCATAACAAATAGTTCAATCTAGCTGAGGCGACTGAAGACAAAGATGAAGAGGATAATGTTGATGCAGATAATGAAGGAGCAGAATTTGCGAATGAGGATGGTGATGAGATGATCAATTTAGTGTTGTAGAGTGTCCTCATATCCCAAAAACAGAAGGCAGGGCAATGCAACAGGATTTTCCGTAGTAACACCGCTCATCCGCTGATGGATGGTCAAACTAAGGTTACCAACAAAACTCTCGGAAATATGGTTAGTAGCATTTTCAGAGACAGGCCGAAGCAATAGGACGTTGCACTGCCACAGGTGGAGTTCGCTTACAACAGTGCTGTTCATTCTTCTACAGGAAAATCACCATTTACCATTGTTTACACTTCGGTGCCTAGGCATGTGGTTGACCTAGTCAAGCTTCCAAGAGCCCAGAAGACTAGTGTAGCTGTTGAAAATATGGTTGAACAGGTTGAGATTGTGAGGGAAGAAGTGAAGGAAAAGCTAGAGAGGACCAACGCCAAATTTAAGGCTGCCACTAACAAGCGTTGTCGTGTGAAGTTGTTCCAGAAATGAGACTCTGTGATGGTTTACTTGAGGAGAGAATGTTTCCCAGTTGGTACCTACTGTAAAATGAAACCTCAGAAGTATGGCCCCTACAAAGTTTTGAAGAAAATAAACAACAATGCCTATGTCGTGGATCTTCCTTCTTCCATGGGCATATCGAGTACTTTCAATGTTGCGGATCTACATGAGTTCCATGATGATGAGTAAATTTATCCTAATCATAACTCGGGGTAAAGTTCTTCGGAAGTAGAAGGGATTGATGTAGAATAGATGGCGGAAGAAATCAAAGAGGAGCTGGAGCGACGCGCGCGCAAAGGCAAATCGAGTAAACTGCAAATTTGGGATCCAAGCTCAAAATCAGGCCCATGATCCGTTGATTTGAAGAGAATGGCATCACGAGTAAAACTCATCGCTTTTCCATGACGTATGGGCTTTTTCGGGCATCCGAGATTGTTTAGTAGCCCGAAATCCAATTTTAAAGTTTTTACAGTTTTTGGAAACTTTGTTATTTCCTATTTTAATTCCCTTGTTATTCCTAGGGTTTCTAGGAGTATTTAAACATACTTTGCCCGTGGCTAGGGTTATGTTTTGTTATTCCAGTTTATCAAGTAAGATTCGGATCCTTTGCTCTGATTTCTGCTGCCATGATCTGCTTTACTTTTGTTCTCCATACGCCACCTCATTAAAATTTAATATAAGGGATTTAAAAGTTGACACATCATCTTAAAACAAAAACTCAATTTACTCCTAATTAAAAAAGAAAAAAAAACCCTAACACCCAACTAACAGGATATTTAACATCCAAAGCTCTTTTTTTTTTTCTTCTTCTTCGTGTTCTGTCCTCCTCTCTTTTTTTCTCCTTCTTGCTTTAGGTTCTGTCCTCTTCTCCTTCTTGCTTCAAGTTATGTCCTCTTCTCTTTATTTACGTTCATATTCATATTACCATAGCTTTGGTTAGTGTGAAATATTGGCAAGGCTACTGTGAAGAGGTGAACTTGATCCCATAAAGTAAGTAGGATTATTTGGCATGCTGTTCGTTTTCTTTTATCCCTGATACATACTCTTATTTATTGGTTCATGCTATATATGCTCTCATTTATTGGTCCTTGCTGCATGCTTTGCTTCTTTCTTTTTTTCCTTTTCTTTTTTGGTTCCTATGTCTGCAACAATTCAAATTTTCCCTCTTTCTCATCGAGACTATCTAATTGGTTTTCTGTGTGTGGCGCTTTGAATTGGATTTCAACTAATGTTTTGGTATATCTACCTCCATCCTTCATTTTTAATTTGTAAATATAAATTTGATTGTTATCATTGTATGATAGATTAACATTATTATATTTGTTTTATAGATTGAGAATGAAAGATTCAGTGCCTATAATCTGTGAAGATAATTTAGATTATAAGCCCATATGTGATATAGAATTTCTTTCAGAACAAGTTGCATATGAGTTTTATAATGAGTATGGGCGAAGAGCAGGATTCAATATTAGAAGAGATTCACATAACAAGAATAAGAATACTAGTCAAATAATTTCAAGAGTATTTGTTTGTTGCAAGGAGGGTTTTCAACCGAACGATAAGTGAGATTATTTAACTAAAAGTTCTCGGGCAGAAACAACGACGGGTTGTAATGCTAAAATAAGCATTAAGTTGAATAAATCTAATGGTAAGTATTGGGTTAGCCATTTTATGGAAAACCACAATCATCCTCTTGTAAGACAAGAATGCACTGATATGTTACTGTCTCATAGAAGAATATCTGCTTCACAAGCTACTAAAGTAGATTCGATAGAAGAATCTGGGATTCCACTTAGGCAGGCATATGAGTTAATGGGTAGGCAAGTTGGTGGAAGAGACACAATTGTTCTTTCTTGTATTATTGATGTGTAAATTTATGTTTGTCATTTATTTGATGGGAAGATTATAAATCTTTTGTCTTTTTAATGGAGATTATAAATACTTCTTCAATTCTATTTCCTACATCCTTTCTTTTCTTTTCTCTTTAGCACTCTAGTTAGCTAGATGATGGCATAATGGTTTATGCAAGGAGAGAAAAAAAAGGAGAAAATGACAAAAAGAAATAAATAAAAAAAGAACAAAACAAAACGTGAATAAGAAGGAGAAAAAAAAGAACAAAACGTGAATAAGGAGGGGGAAAAAAAACAACTGGACGTTAACTACTGTTAGTTGGGTGTTAGGGGTTTTTATTCTTTTTTAATTAGGAGTAAATTGGGTTTTTGTTTTAGGATTATCTGTCAACTTTTAAATCCCTTAGATTAAATTTTAATGAGGTGGCATATGGAGAATAAAAGTAAAGCAGATCATAGCAGAGAAAATAAGAGCAAGGGATCCGGATCCTATCAAATAAACCTTGAAGTTTCCTCATATCTTCCTAATGGATTCCAGAGTTCCATGTTCTAGGCTAAGGTTTTAGCCATTTATTTGTCACGCTGCATCAGTTTAACAACACCCTATTGGAAAATACCACGAAACTTGGAGCTTAGTTAGTATATTGGAAGATACACATGTTACATTATCATAAGTGTAGCTCTAATATTTTAAAGGAAAAACTACAGTAAACCCCCCAACCTATAGGGTCACTTACAAGTGACTACCCGATTTTGGGGACATTTACGAGTACATACACAACGTCACGGAAAACCTACAGATTGCCCCCGCTGTTAGCGAGATCGTCAGAAAATCCGTTAGCTGCCTACGTGGCATCTAGCTGGACATTTTTTAAGGGCATTTTCGGCATCTCAAGTCCATGGGTTTCGCGCCAACACAACACGTGGCGATTTTTAATTCAAAATTAAAAAAAACCCCCAAATCGATGTGCAGATTATCGTCGAGAGCCCCTCCTCTCCCCACCCAAATCGATTTCCCCCCCAAATCGAAACTTATTCCCCAAATTGAAACCCAATCCCCATTTTGCGTCGATCGAAAGTGCACAGAGAAGGCTGGGTTGCTATAAGTCGAGATGGCATGGGGTTTTCGTCCTTCTGGCTGTCGTCCTCCTCGATACTGTAAGTTGCATGTGGTTTTATTCCTTCTTGCTTTTTGGTTTTGTCGTACAGAGCTTGCGGTTTTGTATTTTCTGAACCTGTGATTTGATTTGAAGTGTGCTTGAGAGTGATATTTGTGGTCCATGGTGTTGGTGTGATGTTGGAAAAGCATAAAAGGTCCATTTCTGGCGGTGTGTTGTTGGAAAAGCATTAAAAAAAAAAAAGCAATTTTTTTGTCAGACCAAAGTGCTTTGGATTCCAGACAATACTCAGTGGTCCAAAACCTGTGCATTTGTTTATGTCCTTGTGTATTCACCATTGCTGTATTGAACAATTGTTTATTGTGACGTTTGACTGTTATGTGGCTTTGTAGGTGAAGATAATAAGTTTACTATTCGAATGAACCATGGGGGTACTTTATGTGACAACCTGTATGTAAATGGGACTGTGGACTTCATTGATTTTTGCGATAAGGACCAAATGTCTATGTTTGAAATTGGTCTGATGGTTAAGGAGTTAGGCTATGATGGTATAGTGTTATATCACTATGAGCTTCCCGACTCTTCTTCTGTAGAAAAGCTTCTCTCTGATGAAGATGTTATGAAAATGTGTGAATGTGTGCCAAGAGTGAGGGAGATAGATATTTATTTGACACAGTTGGCTGATGACCCTTATACCTTTTTAAACAAACACAAACAGATCGAGCTGCAAAGGGTGGAAGGTGTCGGGGTACAAAAACAGAGGTCACTGGTGATTGAGGATCTAGGATATGTTGATTGTAGTCCTGTTGTTATTTATAACAGAAAGAGCAATGTTGAGCAGGCAACTAAAAATCCTGAGCCACATAAGGTGAAGATAGTGGCGCAAGAAGCAGTGAATAATGTTGGGGATTTTTCACAACCTGAGGCACCAAAGAAGGGAAAGGGTAAAACAGTGGCTGCACCTGAGGCACCAAAGAGGGGAATGGCTACAAGGTCTTCAAAGGGTAAAGCAGTGGCTGCACCTGAGGCACCAAAGAGGGGAATGGCTACAAGGTCTTCAAAGGGTAAGGCAGTGGCTGCACCTGAGGCACCAAATAGGGGAAAGGGTAGAAAGTCTTCAAAGGATAAAGGGGAAGATAGTGATGCATCTAGTTTTGTTGACAGTGAGTATGGGGGGGGATAACATTGAGGAGATGGCTGAGGAACACAACTTTTTGCAACAGTGGATTACAGACCATGCCCCAGTTGAAGATACTTTTCGGCCTCTTGAAGATGAAGAGAGAAATGAGGGTGAAGGTGGGGTCCGTAATTCAGACAACTTGGCAGGTGGGGACCAACCTTCATAGACTGGTCAAAGTGGGGACCACCCTTCACAGACTGGTCAAAATGAAGACCACCCTTCACACACTGGTGACAATGAAAACCAACCTTCACAGAGTGGTCAAAACAGGGAGCCGCCTTCTCGGACAAGGGATTTTGGGTATACATATCTTGAAGACACCAGGTTGGAAGAAGGGGATCAAGCAGTGGAGGATGAGTTGAAAAGTGTTTATTCAGATGAAGATGATGACACAGTTGCAAAGGGGAAAAAATTCAAACACTATAACCATGAAACAGATAAAGAAAACCCTGTATTTGATACTGGAATGATATTTAGTGACTACAAGGTTTTTAGAGACGCTGCTCGTGAATATTGCTTGTTGAGTGGGAAAGACGTCACTTTCACCATGAATGAAAGGTATAAGGTGAAGGCAGTGTGTAAGGCAGTGAGTTGTCCATGGCAGATTTATGCGGCTTGGAAAAACCCTACAGATCGAAGCTTGGTGGTGAAATACTATAATCCTAGTCACAATTGTGTCAGAGTATTTGCTAACTCACAAGCCTCAAGTAAATGGTTGAGAGATAAGTTCCTGCCTAGGCTTCAGACAAATCCCACAATGCCTCCACATTCTATAGTGAACTCAACCTCTTCTGAGTTTAAAGTAGGTATATCAAGGATGAAAGCTTACAGGGCAAAGGCACAGGCGCTTCGACTCATTGAAGGAACGGTTGCTGAGCAATATGCCATGCTCTGGGATTATTGCCATGAGCTGGAAGAGAAAAACCCTGGCTCTACAACAAAGATACACTGTGAGTCTGTTGATGGTGAAACAGTTTTTAAGCGATTGTACATTTGTTTAGAACCATTAAAGAGAGGGTTTAAGATGAACTGCAAGCCTTTTATTGGGTTAGATGCTTGCCATTTAAAAGGGGTTTATGGTGGACAGTTGGTTACAGCAGTTGGGATCGATCCCAATAACGAGACTTGGGTGATAGCTTATGCTGTGGTTGAGATGGAAACAAGGGAGTCATGGACATGGTTCATTGATTTATTGGCCAAGGATGTGGACATTGTTAATTCACATGGATGGGCCTTTATATCTGACAAGCAAAAAGGACTGCCTGGTGCATTTGAAGACATTGTGCCTAATGCCGAGACACGATTCTGTGTGAGGCACCTTTGGGATAACTTCAACAAAACTTATAAAGGTAAAGTTTTGAGGGATCAGTTATGGAATTGTGCTAGAGCTACCAATGTGCCTTCTTTTAAGTATCAAATGGAAGTAATGAAGACCTTAGATAGCAATGCTTGGGAGTGGCTTGCTGAGAAGCCGCCAACACAATGGTCTAAGTCTCATTTCAGAACACTTATTAAGTGTGACATGCTGCAGAATAACTTGTGTGAAAGCTTCAACAATAGTATCAAGACAGCAAAGGACAAGCCAATTATCACAATGCTGGAGATGATCAAGTGCTTGTTGATGAGAAGGATCCAGTGGAGGAGGGACAAGATGAGCAGTTGGCCTCATAGGATATGCAAGAACATTTTTGACCATGTGCAAGACAAAAAATTAGAAGCATGCAACTGTACTGTGCAATGGTCTGGTGGTCCTAAATATCAAGTGGATGCAGGAAGAGGGGACCAATATGTGGTGGACTTGGATAACCACACTTGTTCTTGCAGAAAGTGGGACTTGTCAGGCATTCCTTGTGCTCATGGAATTGCTGCCATACATTACAAAGGAGGGAAAGCGGTGGAGGATTATGTGCATTCATACTACAGCAAGGACAGTTACATGGCCCTCTATAACAATATGATTATGCCAATTAATGGGTCACAGCTATGGGAGAAGACCAACCAAACAGCAATAAAGCCACCTGCCTACACTAGACGACCTGGAAGACCTAGAAAGGTGAGAATAAAAGGAGCTGAAGAGAGAATAGATAAGACTGGGAAAAAATGGTTGGGAAGACAAGGACTGCAAATGAGGTGCAGTATTTGTGGCTCAACTGGCCATAACAAAACCACTCACCATCGAAATCTACCTCAAAAGGATAAATCAAGGGGTAGAGGGAGACCAAAAAAATTACCTAACCAAGACCCTGCAATTGCTGCTGTGAGTGCCTATTATTTTTTGCTAGCCTATTCATGAAACTGTTTTCTTCTTTGACACCAATAAAACCTGAAACTGTTTTTTTTTTCTTTGTAGGAACAAGCAAAAGTAGCTGCAAGAGCAAGGAGAAAGCTTGCATATGCAAGGGCAAAGGCTGCTGCTGCTGCAAAGAAGGATGCACTAAATGCTTCCCAGCCAAATGCAGCTGATACTGCTGGAATTGGATTGAGAGCATCCAAGAGACAGAGAACATAGCCTCTTAGTTCTTAGTTTATGCCATGTATTGTATTTTGAACTAGTGCAGCTTTTTGTTTTGTGATGTGGCCATTTTGTCAACTTTTGGTAAGTTATTCCATGACTTGGAAATGGTTGTATCCCAATTTAGGTGATCATGTTCATTTTGTATTTTGAGCTGCAAATGTTTGAAAAGTAAGTATGTATTTTGAACTCAATATATAATGGAAATTGCCTTGAGGCATACAGTCTATGCATTTGGAAATTGCCTACCATTTTATACATAAACATATTTCATACATATTGACATGGGAGATTACACAACAAAAGGGCTTTGATACACATAAAGCACTTTCATTTGCCAAAATGGACACAAATATGGCCACAAAAACACCTCCTAAGTCTCCTAAATTCTAGACCCTAAAATTGAAGTGCTAATTTCACATTCTTGGAAGATCCAGCGTCTCTCCATTCCAGTACTAGCATTCCCAACAACACAATCAAAAATATCCAACAACCCAGAACACTTGCTCGTAGAAATCTCTGTGCTTTCAAGCCAGCTCCAACCTGTATTTTCAATTTTCGGTTTTCCTCTTCTTCCTTACGTAATCGTTTCAATAGTCCACATATCACAATCTTCGACCTCTCGCATACCTGTGGATCATACCATTCAAAGAATGCACAAGCTCTTCTTACCCCATAATCAGCGCTGCCCCAAAATCTTCTCCCAGGGTTGTTGTCAGTCCACGACGTCGTCAGACGACATTGATTGCCGCAGTGGCAAATTGGCGGGCCCACTTCGCATCTTCGATTTACAGACATCGTCGATCTTGTCGACCTCGTCGACATCGTTGTATTCGTCTTCTTCGAATTGTAACCTAGACAATGACTTTTGTCGATTTGGGGCTTAGAGGGTGTGGGGGTGTTTCGATTTGGGGGTTCTTTTATTTTAAATTAAAAATCACCACGTGTTGTGTTGGCGCGAAACCCATGGACTTGAGATGCCGAAAATGCCCTTAAAAAAATGTCCAGCTAGACGCCACGTAGGCAGCTAACGGATTTTCTAACGATCTCGCTAACGGCGGGGGCAATCTGTAGCTTTTCCGTGACGTTGTGTATGTACTCGTAAATGTCCCCAAAATCGGGTAGTCACTTGTAAGTGACCCTATAGGTTGGGGGGTTTACTGTAGTTTTTCCTATTTTAAATGAAACAGAGAAGACCTTACAATATTTTAAAACAATAAATGAAAACAACGACACCCAATAGATGACGGAACATAAAAATACCCATTAACTAAAGCAGAAGCATGGTATAACCACAATTCCGAAAGTGAATTAAGTAAACATGGGCATGTATTTTCCATATAGCCAAAAGGTCGTAATTCAGAAATAGAATCAATCAAACTAAAAGATAGCTACAAATTCAGTAAGGGTTAGATCATCAGATCTTCAATGAGCTTGAAATCCATGCACTTGGCAGTTTGAGATATTGCACATATAGACATCAATTATAGGGCTGAAGTTGTAGTATTGATTGAAATCAAATCAAAGGCACCGAATTCAGGACAAGTTTGCTGATCAGGGACTTGATTAGTAATTTAGTAGGCTTCCAACACATGTTGGTGTGGTGGTGCTCTTCTGCTTTGGATACATTTCAATTTTGTTCCACGGAATCAATCTTCTTGGATGAAGCTTGTATCTTGGCTTCCAGTGAACCAATTAGTTTAATCAATTTGACCTGCGAAAATCGTCGATTCGATCTTCCCATGTTGGGTACAATTTTTCAAACTTTCGATCCACGTCTTCTTTCTCGGCGGCATTGTAAAAATCAGACAAATCGAAGTTTTGCTTTAAACCAGGGACATGAATATCCTTGGAAGCTTTATACTCGTTAAAAATGCGATTGAATTCAGCTGAATCTTGAGGCCACGTCTCTGATTGAATTGCCCTCCCCTTCTTTTGATCAGCTTTATAGATGATCAAGCAAACATCAATATCACAGAGTTTCGAAAGCTCGTCCGCCTTTTTATATGTACTTTTCTTTCACTTCCGAAAGGTCATCTTACGAGCAATCTCATTTGGTATGAGTTCTAAGCTTCTTGTAGCTCTAGGAGGCATCGTTTTAAAACTCTACAAACAAAAAAAAGTTTCAATAATCAATAAATAAAAAGATAAATAAGTATACGATATATTTTTAAAAAAATTTCGTGCAGTACCTTAAAGGGGGTCTCTTAAATAAATATATTTGAGAGATCCTTTAATAGAAAGGAATTGTATATATATATGATATAAATGGCAAAAAGTGTTTTGCTAGCTACAACCGACATACATAAGGCGGAATCATGAATTTTTCGGTGGGTGGGCTAGCTACAATTTTTAGCTTAACGTCTAACGATTTTTTTAATAAAAAAATCTTATCTTTGCATTTTGAAGTTAAAATTTATTAGCATCAACCGATTAAACTTCTAAAATGCAAAGTGCAAAAATATAAATAATTAGTTTCACATATATATTAGGTTAACATATTATTCCACTCTTTTGGTTTGATATTTGACAGGTTCTGGTGGTGAGTTTTTACATTAATACCCTCAAGCTGTGTTGTGGTGGGCTTTTTTTTTGGGAATTTTGGTGAAGCAACATAGTTTTGGGCGTGTGACACCTCTGGGTTACTAGACGATGGAACGGCGCCGTTTTGCTTAGGGGACGAAATGTTTGTTTGGTTTGGTTTTATCTAGGGCTGGGCATTTCATCGCAAACTCCAGCGTAGCTGTCTCCATCTCCACAGCAGCTCTTTCCAATCCGCCTTCTCTCCATTCAGATTCTGAACAACCGTACGGAAAACCAAAAATCCCCAAATTCCAAAACCAAGAAACTGCTGCCTCATCCTCATCCTCCTCCTCCATCTCGGTAAGTTGTTTGTGTGTTGATTTTGGTTATGTGTAGTTGATTCTGTTTGATTGATTATGCTTTTGTGTGGCTCTGGGTCGATGGATTAGCTTAATTAGAATGCCCAATGCTCTCGAGTCTCGACCCTGTATGTTCATTTTCCTTCCCTTGATTTCTTTTTCCAAAATTGGTACTGAACCTTGTTGAGAAATGGTAGGCAGGATATGAAAATTAGCTCTTTTAGTTCCCAATATTTGGGTATTTGGTTGATCTGCAGTTGCTAGTTGTGGATCAAACTTGGGTTGTTTCTTTGATTCTGGCTTTTTTTACTGTGATGCTTGTTTAGTCACTCCTCTATGGCAAAAACGTTTTATGTTCATTGCAATAGGCTTAACATGGTAGGTCCTATGAAAGCAAAACTAAAGATTTTGGTTATCTACATGTACTGGCAGTTTTATTATACTGATAAGTCTCTTCTATTTTGGTTATCTGCATGATGTGTTTTACCTTTACTAATTTTGGATGGAGCACAAGTTCTTTTCGAAAGGGCTGATAAGAACACAATTTTAGAATTTCCAGTTCTCTAACCTAGCAATGTAGAGATCTTATTTCATATAGAAAATTAAGAATAATTGCTTAAATGGTTTCTGAATACATTATTTATTTATTTATTTATATTTTTGGTAAATATAATTTAATTTTTTCAAATTATCTATATAGATTGACCATCAGTATGTCATAGGGTTGGATCACAAGGTCATTCCTGGGTGGGGGTCACTGGGTCAAGTTCGATGGTCATCAAGTTGAGTCCAATGGTCACTAGGTTAGATCAAGGGTCAACAAGGACACAAAAACAAAAATAGTATCAATCTTACTTAATTTTCAGTTTTAAAAAACTGAAAAAAATAAAATGAAATAATGGGTCACGGTTTGTTTCCTTGGAAATTCAGGGAGGGCTTCTCTCTGGCGCGGAGAGGGTTTAATCTGGTCCACCTTGAGGTCCTTTCATGGAGGGCTGCTCTCTGGGGGAGTAGCTGTTATGCAGCTTTCACGTGAGTTTTTCTGTACCTTCATATATGATTTTGAGTTTCCTTGTTGATGTGTTTTCATAAACAGAGCTATTTTTCCTATCATGTATATAATATGATTTTCCTTAGATTCCTGAAAGAGGAAGAGCTTTGAAATTTGTAGACAATTCTTTTTTTGTCGTTATACAAAATAAACTCATAAATTGATTCGCGTTATGTTTATCATGCAATCATGTTTTCCTAGTATTATTATGCTTAATGAAATTTAAGCTGTTATCTCTTCATAAGATATGATGGCTATAGGTGATAGATTGCAACTGATTCCTCTGTTATGACAGTTGATGTTCTCCAGTTATAGTTGCAGTCAAGGTTCGTTCTTCATTACTTGCTGAAGGTGATCCAAGTTTCTAGGTTAGAAATCTCCAAACTGAAGCAAGGGATTTTTACTTTGGTTGGTCCTCTCCTTGTTTTTTTTTTTTGGTTTATATTGTGACTTTATTGTTTAGATTAAATATCATTTCTATTTTGATCCGACTGTATATGTTTTTAGATTTTCTAATACCAAACGACTTTGGTTTGTTTTTCATTTTCTCTATATACTTCTGATTGTTTTATTTTACTTTCTTGGTTCTCAGTCTCATTATTTGTTACTTTTTGTACATAATCTATAAATCTGATGTGAAATCTTTGTTCATATGTTATATGATTTCCCCATCCTTTTTTTTTGTAGTTATGTTTTCTATGACAACCTGGTTGATGTTATTTAGTTTTAGGGATTTGGGGTTTTATTTTTCTAGAGATGTTTGACTGTTTGGGACTTGGTTCTGCAGAAGCATAGTAGAGTTGTGAATACTTCAAAAAGGCCTGACTTGATTGATGGGTTTCTCTTGATTTCATAAAGTGCTTAATGGAGGATTTGTTAAAGATTGTTAAAGATATGAACATGCTCTGATCTGCGGGGGTCTTTTTTTTCCTGTTTCGTACCCAACATTTATCGTGAAGGACTGGATTCGTTCCTGTTTTATTTAAATCATTTTTTAGTTTAGACCCTGCTATCATTCCTCTGACTAGGATTTGTTTATCAATTGTCAAAAGAGTCAGCCAAAAAGGAAGAGCACCAAAAGTAATGGCAACCAAGATATGCGTAGTGATTCGATCTTTTCATCACCCAAACCTCTTGTGGGGGCTTCCACCTTCCACACGGAGGATTGCATTGCCTGAATCACGAGTCTTATATACTGTGTTGCGATCACCTCATATTGATAAAAAGTCCAGAGAGCAGTTTGAAATGGAAATCAAGAAACAATATCTGGTCATAAAGACACAACCGCATGAATTGCAGAAGAAGTTTTTTTGGCTAAAGCGCCAACGTATATTTGGAGCTCAATATGAACTCCTATTTTCTTGCAAGACTCGCTTGGATAAGGAACAACTGCAGAAATTGCTTTGAAGCAAGATCCGTGCATTGACCCTTCCCTGAACCAGAACCAGCATGTTCTGATTAACACAATAGGAAGGGAGGGGAAAAAGAACACTTCAAAAGATGCCCTAGTTTGCATTGTGGCTGGTGTTTTTCAAGTTTTGTAAGTTTAAAATCTGTTTTTATCAGATAGGAAGATGCAGAACTGTTTTTGGTTATTGTGGGATTTTGCGTCCAAGTTAGAGAATGATGTGAGGTTGCTATAATAATCCAACACTTGACATTTTCAACTAGGAGTTGGATATCTCACTGAACGTTTGCATTATCTCTAATGTTAGAAGGCACAGGCGAAGAACTTCCTGTGCTGCAACTTTTGTTGTTTTTCGTTTTTGTTTTTCTTTGCTTTATCGTCTTTATCGTGTGCCAGATTCGTCACCTATTCCATATCCCTGCTTTTATTTTTATTTGTTTGGTGACACCAATTAGCATATTCATCAAATTAGTACAAACATGCATGGGTTTTACACTAAACCCTATATTCTTCATCTAGAATATTTTCGAGGGTTTTTACGCTAATTTCTAATTTCTTGGAAAAAAATTATAGGTTTCAACTTACTCTCTTAAACATATATAGGTCTAAACTTCCCTATCACTCTCTCTGGAATCAATTGACCTCGTGGTGCAGTTGCCAAATGCAATTTTATTTATAGTCCTCATAAATTTGTTTACATATACATTAATTTTGGAGTGCTTTTCTGCAAATTTCTTCTTCCATAAAGGGCTTGTAACAAAAAAAAATAAAAATGCTTGTGCTCTGATATTAATGGGTTCAAAAGGAAAAGGAAAGATCCAAAAGATATAAAACGAGAACGAGGTGGGTGGTTCAAAGAAATTGTAAACCAGTAGATGGGTGGGTGTCAACTCTATTGTGTTCTAGACAAAAGCACCAAAAGGTGCCTATCCACTTGCCTGATTTGTCTGCACAGGTGGTTGGCTAATTTCCCTGTTCCTAGTTGCCTTCAAATCTTTGCATATACCTGTGTTTTGTATACAGATGTCCAGCTAGGATTTGTCTATCCACCTCCCCGATTTGTCTACATAGGTGGTTTGCCAGTTTCCCTTTTTCTAGTTACCTTTAGATGTTTGCATGTACATGTGCTTAGTAGATAGTTCTTAGACCAGGATTTCCTCAGCCAATTGCCCGATTTGACTGCACAGCTGGTCTGCCAGGATTTGCCTATCCACTTGCCCGATTTGTCTGCACAAGTGGTTGGTCAGTTTCCATGTTCCTAGTTGCCTTCCAATCTGTGCATGAACCTTTGTTTTGTATACAGGCGTCCAGCCAATATTTGTGTTTCCACCTGCCTGATTTGTCTGCACAGGCAGTTGGCCAGTTTCCCTTTTCCTAATTGCCTTCAAATCTTTGCATGTACCTGTGTTTTGTATACAGGTGTCCAGCCAAGATTTGTGAATCCACCTGCCCGATTTGTCTGCAAAGGTGGTTGGCCAGTTTCCCTTTTCCGAGTTGCCTTCAGATGTTTGCAAGTACATGTGCTTAGTAGATTGTTCTTCGACCAAGATTTCCTCAGCCACCTGCCCGATTTGATTGCACAGGTGGTCTGCCAGGATTTGCCTATCCACTTGCCCGATTTGTTTGCACAGGTGGTTGGTCAGTTTCCATGTTCCTAGTTGCCTTCCAATCTGTGCATGTACCTTTGTTTTGTATACAGGCGTCCAGCCAATATTTGTGTTTCCACCTGCCTGATTTGTCTGCACAGGCAGTTGGCCAGTTTCCCTTTTCCGAGTTGCCTTTAGATGTTTGCATGTACATCTGCTTAGTAGATAGTTCTTCGACCAAGATTTCCTCAGCCACCTGCCCGATTTGACTGCACAGGTGGTCCGCCAGGATTTGCCTATCCACTTGCCCGATTTGTCTGCACAGGTGGTTGGCCAGTTTCCATGTTCCTAGTTGCCTTCCAATCTGTGCATGTACCTTTGTTTTGTATACAGGCGTCCAGCCAATATTTGTGTTTCCACCTGCCTGATTTGTCTACCCAGGTAGTTGGCCAGTTTCCCTTTTCCGAGTTGCCTTTAGATGTTTGCATGTACATGTGCTTCGTAGATAGTTCTCCAATCAAGATTTCCTCAACCACCTACCCGACAAGTCTATACAGGTGGTCTGCCAAGATTTGCTTATCCACTTGCACGATTTGTCTGCACAGGTGGTTGGCCAGTTTTCCTGTTCCTAGTTGCCTTTACATGTTTCCATGTACAAGTGCTTAGTAGATTGTTCTCCGACCAATATTTCCTCAACCACCTGCCCGACATATCTACACAGGTGATCTGGCAGGATTTGCCTGTCCACTTGCCCGATTTGTCTACACAGGTGGTTGGCCAGTTTCCATGTTCTTAGTTGCCTTCAAATCTTTGCACGTACATGTGTTTGGCTAGAATTTGTCTATCCACCTGTCGATTTGTTTGCACTGGAGGTTGGCTAGTTTCACTGGTCCCAATTTCCTTTAGATGTTTGCATGTACCTGTGCTTAGTGCACAGTTGTTCGACCAAGATTTCCTAAACCACTTGCCCGACATGTCTACACAGGTGGTCTGCCAGGATTTGCCTATCCACCTGCCCGATTTGTCTACACAGGTGGTTGGCCAGTTTCCCTTTTCCTAGTTGCCTTCAAATCTTTGCTTGTACCTGTGTTTTGTATACAGGTGTCCAGCCAAGATTTGTGTATCCACCTGCCCGATTTGTCTGCAAAGGTGGTTGGCCACTTTCCCTTTTCCGAGTTGCTCTTAGATGTTTGCATGTACATGTGCTTAGTAGATAGTTTTTCGACCAAGATTTCCTCAGCCACCTGCCCGATTTGACTGCACAGGTGGTCTAACAGGATTTGCCTATTCACTTGCCCGATTTGTCTGCAAAGGTGGTTGGCCAGTTTCCATGTTCTTAGTTGCCTTCAAATCTTTGCACGTACATGTGTTTGGCAAGAATTTGTCTATCCACCTGTCGATTTGTTTGCACTGGAGGTTGGCTAGTTTCACTGGTCCTAATTTCCTTTAGATGATTGCATGTAACTGTGCTTAGTGCACGGTTGTTCGACAAAGATTTCCTAAACCACTTGCCCGACATGTCTACACAGTTGGTCTGCCAGGATTTGCCTATTCACCTGCCCGATTTGTCTACACAGGTGGTTGGCCATTTTCCCTTTTCCTAGTTGCCTTCAAATCTTTGCATGTACCTGTGTTTTGTATACAGGTGTCCACCCAAGATTTGTGTATCCACCTGCCCGATTTGTCTGCAAAGGTGGTTGGCCACTTTCCCTTTTCCGAGTTGCCTTTAGATGTTTGCATGTACATGTGCTTAGTAGATAGTTCTTCGACCAAGATTTCCTCAGCCACCTGCCCGATTTGACTGCACAGGTGGTCTGCCAGGATTTGCCTATCCACTTGCCCGACTTGTCTGCACAGGTGGTTGGCCAGTTTCCATGTTCCTAGTTGCCTTCCAATCTATGCATGCACCTTTCTTTTGTATACAGGCGTCCAGCCAATATTTGTGTTTCCACCTGCCTGATTTGTCTACACAGGCAGTTGGCCAGTTTCCCTTTTCCGAGTTGCCTTTTGATGTTTGCATGTACATGTGCTTCGTAGATAGTTCTCCGATCAAGGTTTCCTCAACCACCTGCCCGACAAGTCTATACAGGTGGTCTGCCAAGATTTGCTTATCCACTTGCCCGATTTGTCTGCATAGGTGGTTGGCAAGTTTTCCTGTTCCTAGTTGCCTTTATAAGTTTCCATGTACACGTGCTTAGTAGATTGTTCTCCGATCAATATTTCCTCAGCCACCTGCCCGACATATCTACACAAGTGGTCTGCCAGGATTTGCCTATCCACTTGCCCGATTTCTCTGCAAAGGTTGTTGGCCAGTTTTCATGTTCTTAGTTGCCTTCAAATCTTTGCAAATACATGTGTTTGGCTAGAATTTGTCTATCCACCTGTCGATTTGTTTGCACTGGAGGTTGGCTAGTTTCATTGGTCCCAATTTCCTTTAGATGTTTGCATGTACCTGTGCTTAGTGCACAGTTGTTCGACCAAGATTTCCTAAACCACTTGCCCGACATGTCTACACAGTTGGTCTGCCAGGATTTGCCTATCCACCTGCCGATTTGTCTACACTGGTGGTTGGCCAGTTTCCCTTTTCCTAATTGCCTTCAAATCTTTGCATGTACCTGTGTTTTGTATACAGGTGTCCAGCCAAGATTTGTGTATCAACCTGCCCGATTTGTCTGCAAAGGTGGTTGGCCACTTTCCCTTTTCCGAGTTGCCTTTAGATGTGTGCATGTACATGTGCTTAGTAGATAGTTCTTCGACCAAGATTTCCTCAGCCACATGCCCGATTTGACTGCACAGGTGGTCTGCCAGGATTTGCCTATCCACTTGCCCGATTTGTCTGCACAGGTGGTTGGCCAGTTTCCATGTTCCTAGTTGCCTTCCAATCTGTGCATGTAACTTTGTTTTGTATACAGGGGTCCAGCCAATATTTGTGTTTCCACCTGCCTGATTTGTCTGCACAGGCAGTTGGCCAGTTTCCCTTTTCCGAGTTGCCTTTCGATGTTTGCATGTACATGTGCTTCGTAGATAGTTCTCCGATCAAGATTTCCTCAACCACCTGCCCGACAAGTCTATACAGGTGGTCTGCCAAGATTTGCTTATCCACATGCTCGATTTGTCTGCACAGGTTGTTGGCCAGTTTCCCTTTTCCTAGTTGCCTTCAAATCTTTGCATGTACCTGTGTTTTGTATACAGGTGTCCAGCCAAGATTTGTGTATCCACCTGCCCGATTTGTCTGCAAAGGTGGTTGGCCAATTTCCCTTTTCCGAGTTACCTTTAGATGTGTGCATGTACTTGTGCTTAGTAGATAGTTCTTCGACCTAGATTTCCTCAGCCACCTGCCCGATTTGTCTGCACAGGTGGTCTGCCAGGATTTGCCTATCCACTTGCCCGATTTGTCTGCACAGATGGTTGGCCAGTTTCCATGTTCCTATTTGCCTTCCAATCTGTGCATTTACCTTTGTTTTGTATACAGGCGTCCAGCCAATTTTTGTGTTTCCACCTGCCTGATTTGTCTGCACAGGCAGCTGGCCAGTTTCCCTTTTCCGAGTTGCCTTTTGATGTTTGCATGTACATGTGCTTCGTAGATAGTTCTCCGATCAAGATTTCCTCAACCACCTGCCCGACAAGTCTATACAGGTGGTCTGCCAAGATTTGCTTATCCATTTGCCCGATTTGTCTGCACAGGTGGTTGGCCAGTTTTCCTGTTCCTAGTTGCCTTTACATGTTTCCATGTACACGTGCTTAGTAGATTGTTCTCCGACCCATATTTCCTCAGCCACCTGCCCGACATATCTACACAGGTGGTCTCCCAGGATTTGCCCGTCCACTTGCCCGATTTGTCTGCTCAGGTGGTTGGCCAGTTTCCATGTTCTTAGTTGCCTTCAAATCTTTGCATGTACATGTGTTTGGCTAGAATTTGTCTATCCATCCTTTCGATTTTTTTGCACTGGAGGTCGGCTAGTTTCACTGGTTCCAATTTCCTTTAGATGTTTGCAAGTACCAGTGCTTAGTGCACAGTTGTTCGACCAAGATTTCCTAAACCACTTGCCCGACATGTCTAAACAGGTGGTCTGCCAGAATTTGCCTATCCTCTTGCCCGATTTGTCTGCACAGGTGGTTGGCCAGTTTTCCTGTTCCTAGTTGCATTTACATGTTTCCATGTACACGTGCTTAGTAGATTGTTCTCCGACCAATATTTCCTCAGCCACCTGCCCGACATATCTACACAGGTGGTCTGCCAGGATTTGCCTATCCACTTGCCCGATTTGTCTGCATAGGTGGTTGGCCTGTTTTCCTGTTCCTAGTTGCCTTTACATGTTTCCATGTACACGTGCTTAGTAGATTGTTCTCCGACCAATATTTCCTCAGCCACCTGCCCGACATATCTACACAGGTGGTCTGCCAGGATTTGCCTATCCACTTGCCCTATTTGTCTGCACAGGTGGTTGGCCAGTTTTCCTATTCCTAGTTGCCATTACATGTTTCCATGTACACGTGCTTAGTAGATTGTTCTCCGACCAATATTTCCTCAGCCACCTGCCCGACATATCTACAAAGGTGGTCTGCCAGGATTTGCGTATCCACTTGCCCGATTTGTCTGCACAGGTGGTTGGCCAGTTTCCATATTCTTAGTTGCCTTCAAATCTTTGCACATACATGTGTTTGGCTAGAATTTGTCTATCCACCTGTCGATTTGTTTGCATTGGAGGTTGGCTAGTTTCACTGGTCCCAATTTCCTTTAGATGTTTGCATGTACCTGCGCTTAGTGCACAGTTGTTCGACCAAGATATCCTAAACCACTTGCCCAAAACATGTCTACACAGGTGGTCTGCCAGGATTTGCCTATCCACCTGCCGATTTGTCTACACTGGTGGTTGGCCAGTTTCCCTTTTCCTAATTGCCTTCAAATCTTTGCATGTACCTGTGTTTTGTATACATGTGTCCATCCAAGATTTGTGTATCCACCTGCCCAATTTGTCTGCAAAGGTGGTTGGCCAGTTTCCCTTTTCCTAGTTGCCTTTAGATGTTTGCATGTACATGTGCGTAGTAGATAGTTCTTCGACCAAGATTTCCTCAGCCACCTGCCCGATTTGACTGCACAGGTGGTCTGGCAGGATTTGCCTATCCACTTGCCCGATTTGTCTGCACAGGTGGTTGGCCAGTTTCCATGTTCCTAGTTGCCTTCCAATCTGTGCATGTACCTTTGTTTTGTATACAGGCGTCCAGCCAATATTTTTGTTTCCACCTGCCTGATTTGTCTGCACAGGCAGTTGGCCAGTTTCCCTTTTTCCGAGTTTCCTTTAGATGTTTGCATGTACATGTGCTTCGTAGATAGTTCTCCGACCAAGATTTCCTTAACCACCTGCCCGACAAGTCTATACAGGTGGTCTGCCAAGATTTGCTTATCCACTTGCCCGATTTGTCTGCACAGGTGGTTGGCCAGTTTTCCTGTTCCTAGTTGCCTTTACATGTTTCCATGTACACGTGCTTAGTAGATTGTTCTCTGACCAATATTTCCTCAGCCACCTGCCCGACATATCTACACAGGTGGTCTGCCAGGATTTGCCTATCCACTTGCCCGATTTGTCACAGGTGGTTGGCCAGTTTCCATGTTCTTAGTTGCCTTCAAATCTTTGCACGTACATGTGTTTGGCTTGAATTTGTCTATCCACCTGTCGATTTGTTTGCACTGGAGGTTGGCTAGTTTCACTGGTCCCATGATTAGGGGTGGCTTTATATAACTTGTAACCAAAAACAATAAAACTTGGGTAGCTTTATATAAATTCAATTAGCCAAACTGAAATCGTTTTTTTTTTACTTGTAACCAAAAACTTTTTTT
Source organism: Prunus kanzakura (assembly GCA_020521455.1). Taxonomy (NCBI): domain Eukaryota; kingdom Viridiplantae; phylum Streptophyta; class Magnoliopsida; order Rosales; family Rosaceae; genus Prunus; species Prunus kanzakura. The sequence continues at coordinate 302,218 of BPUM01000945.1, forward strand.
GAACATCTAAACTATTCTTTTGTTTTGTTATTTCTTAAATGTGTATAAATTATTATAAGGAACTAAAATACGACTACATAGTATAATTCGTTCATGTATTATAATATCAATCAACGATAAGATATTCAACTTTTAAGACATAATATCAATATATCCACTTATAATATAATCAAGGTATTAAATATCGATAATATCCCCGATATTATCCCGATAATATCTGATTTTTGGGGGTCCGATATTTTAACAACTAACCATAGTGTTATCGTCAATATATCGATATTATCCCGATATTATCCCGATAATATCGGGAAGATATTTTCAACATTTTTATGAATGATTTGGGCAATATATCGAGATATTATCGATAATATCCCGATAATATCCCAATAATATCCCAATACGAAACCCAAAAATATTTATATACGTGGTATTTGTGAAAACCATTTTACTCCTTCAACACCTTAACCACCATATCACTTATGTTTTTGTGAAAATACTAAAATATTTATATATATACATGGTTTTGTTTTGAATTCTTTTTGCAAGAAACAAATTTTCACATGAGATGAGTAGTAACTATGGTTATACTCATAACCAACCATTTCCCTACCCTTCATATCCCATTCCTGTTGGGATGGAATCAAGCGACTCATGGAAAGAATCCGAGACTCAATCTTCAAATGATTTTGCGTATGGACAACGTCAACCAATCTCGGATCCATATGGGTGGCATGTTAACAATTACATGCAAAACTATTTTGGGGATTTATCATTTGATGACTACTCTTCAAAATATACTTACTCTACACATAGAGATGATGAAGATAGTGAAAATTTTGAACATCATAGGAACTCTATGTGGTACTAAGTCACTCATGTATCTTACCATGCAATGTATAAAGTGTAAAATATTGTAGTAATTCATTATATATAAATGATTATGGTGTGTTTAATCTTCTTTCATTAATTACTACATATTTTCTACACTTACGGTGTTTGCCAGCTCGCTATATAATCAATTTAAATCAGTTAAATCCATCATGCAATGCATTTCCTTCCAATTTTTTGTGATAAACTAATAGATAATTGACTAAATAAACATCCTGCAAAGTTTCAATAAAAATTTCCAAGTTTTTCTTACAATTTCCGTGGTTTTTATTCAATTTTTTCCAATACCGATAATATCCCGATATTTCCTGCGATATTTCCGTGTTTTTTGACTTCCGATATTTCCGATACCTCCGATATTTAAGACCTTGATTATAATAAATATTACATGAACGTAGTCTGAAGCCACACAATAATTACTTCTCATTATATAAAAATATATATGTATTCGTGCTTATTTTAAAAATAACTTAAACAAATGTCGTATAACAAAAAATATATATTATTTTTTGAAGATGACTCATAGCATCTTCCAACAAAAATTTCGCTTATGATCCTTCTCTAGTTTTTGGTTCATATCCTCCTAATATAATTCGTTCACATTCCGATTAATAAGAAAATGTTAAATAAGAATATCTAATAATATAATACTTAAATAATATATATTGCACTTTTAATCAATATATAATACATAAATATGATATTTACATATAATATATACAATTTCAACTAAAATACTCGAAATTTATATAAGACAAAATACTAATTGAGGTAGGGGAAGAAAGTGATTGAGTTACCCTCTCATTCGCTTTTCATGTACGAAATTTTAGAATTCAAGCTAATTCTAATATAATTTGAGACAAATGTCTTAAAACTAAAACTATTTATTATTTCTTGAATATGACTCATAGCATATTCTAAATATGCTTTTACAAACTTATTTCCATGCCTAAACAAATAAATTAATATATTGTCATCCTCATATTCATGTTCCCACAAGAATTTCCCTTATAATCCTCCTCTGATTTTTGGTTCATATCCTTGTTATATAGGTTTCCCCTTCCCATCTATAAAAAAAACTGTTAAATAAGAATATCCACTCATAAATATAGTATTTACATATAATATGTGTAATTTCAACTAAAATACTCTAAATTTTATATATGTATTGTAACATAATAAAGTACTATGGGGTAATGAAGGAGAATAAAGTTACCAATCCCCTAGCTTCCCATGTAAATCCCCATTTTGTAAGGACATGGATCAACATTACAAGGAATTAGTAAGTGTGGACCTTAGGGATGTAAAATAGGGTCCTTATTCTAGTAAACACGAGGGTTTACAAGATTAAGGACTGGTATTACAATAGTTTGGATATGATGGTACCATAACATTGTAAGAGGATCCCAAAACTTATAAATTTGGGTAGCGATTTACAAGTTTTTGAACCAGGATTACAACATTAGGGTTCACCTAATCCATAATGCTGTAAATCCTCATTTTACAAGAATATGGATCCACATTACAAGAAATTGGTAACTGCGGACCTTGAAGATGTAAATTAGGTCCTTATTTTAGTAAAGATGAGGGTTTACAAGATTAAGAGCCGATTTTACAAATTTGGGATATGAGGGTATTATAACGTTGTAAAGAGAATCTATAAACATGTACATTACAAGATTTGGGTCGCGAGTTACACTTTATGGACGGAGATTACAAAGTTAAGGTTCATCCAATCCATAATGTTATAAATCCTCATTTTACAAGGATATGGATCCACAATACAATGAATTAGTAAGTGTTGACCATGAAGATGTAAATTGGGGTCCTTATTCTTGTAAAATGAAGGTTTAAAAGATTAAGGGTCGATTTTACAATTTTTTGTATACGAGGTTACCATAACGTTGCAAAGAGGATCCATAAACATGTACATTACAAGATTTGGGTCACGAGTTACACTTTATGAACCAGGATTATAACGTTAAGGTTCACCCAATCCATAATATTTGTAAATCTTCATTTTACAAGGATATGTATCCACATTACAATGAATTAGTAAATGTTGACCATGAAGATGTAAATCAAGGTCCTTATTCTAGTAAAATGAGGGTTTACTAGATTAAGAGAAGATTTTACAGTATTTTGGATACGAAGGTACCATAAAGTTGTAAAGAGAATCCGTAACCATGTAAGTTACACGATTTGGGTAGTGAATTACAGGTATTTACACCAGGGTTACCACATTAGGGTTTTCATAATCCATAATATTGTAAATCCTTATTTTACAAGGATATGGATCCACATTACAAGAATTGATAAATGTGGCCCTTGGAGATGTAAAATGGGGTCATTATTCTAGTAAACACGAGGGTTTACAAGATTAAGGATCGGTATTACAATTGTTTGTATACGAGGGTATCATAGGATTGTAAGAAGATCCCAAAACTTATAAGTTACAAGATTTGGATAGTGATTTATAAGTTTTTGCATCAAGATTACAACAGTAGTGTTCACCAAATCCATAAAGTTGTAAATCCTTATTTTACAAGGATATGAATCCACATTACAAAGAATTAATAAGGTTGGACCTTTGTGATATAAAAAGTGCCCTTATTATAGTAAACACAAAAGTTTACAAGAGTCAAGACCGATGTTACAATGTTTTGAATATAATAATACCATAACGTCGACAGGATCCCTAAACCTGTAAGTTATAAGATTGTACTTAAAAATGCAATTGCATATTGGTATGCAATTGGATGCTCCCTGGTTGTCAATTATGTGCTCCCTATTTGTCAATTACTCAAATCGCCTTGAATATTGGTAATACTCTAGAAGTAGTTACTTAAAATGCAAAAAGTTGTCAATAACATGACAATGTCCAAACATAATTGCAAAAGCCGCCTAAGAAGTTGGTAATTGGATTCAAAAATCAAATGTCAAAGTACCTATTGCATTTTCATTCTCAAAATGCAAAAGACTACCAATAGGATGACAATTTATTTACACATATTACAAAAACCGCATGATGAGTTGGTAATTGCATTCCAAAATCACATATCAAAATACTTTGAAGCTTTCTCCATCTTTGCATTTCATCGCATCTCTAAATATCACCTTTTATTTTTGGTTGAAATCAAGAAAGCCTAAAAACTGCGGTGGGAGAAAAACAACCAACGAGTGTAGAAGGAAAAGAAAAAATAGAAAAAATAAACACCAGGAAGGAATCAAGCTAAAGCCGAAAACACAAGCCCAACAAAATGTTCGCCAACCAGTTCAGCTTTTGCAGCTCCACCGTCCTCAAATCAATCCCTGCCGCTACATGCGCACCGTGATTCAGATGTCTGGGAATCCAAAGCCAAACAACTTCATCGAACCCAGCTTCTAATTTCATGATTTCATTTATCAGAGGGAGCAAGGTCCAATCCCTGTTTTACACACCACAATCCATAACAGCACATAACTCATTAATTTCTCAATTCTCAAATTCAATTCCAAGATGTAATTTGCTAATAAAGTTAGAAAATTGATTATAAAAATTACCAATAAAAGATTGAGCACTAGTATTGATTTCATGGAATGGACCCATATTTGATTCTAACTCTAACTGTCTATGGGAGGGCCATGTTTGAACCAAGATACTCAACATGAAAGAGAGAGAAGAGCAGCAGCGGAGTAGAGGCACATCAGATTATCTTAATTTTGAAACTTCAATAATACACCTTAAATAATATAATGTTATATTTTAGGTATTCTTCAAGAAAAATTAAAAATATGAAACTTCAAATCACAGGCGGAGCAGCAAGCAAACGCCAGAGGCTTTTAAGAGACATGCAATAATTTATATTCTATTCTTTCAATCTGAAAATATATGTTTTGATGCTATTGTCATGCGTGGGTGGTGACAATCACGTCTATCTCACCCTTTTACCCCCATTGGTTTTTTCTTAGGTCCTATTTGATTCCCGAATTAGGAACATTGGTTTTTTCTTAAGTCCTATTTGATTCCCGAATTAGGAACTTGAGAATGGATGGATTACTAAACTAAGTGGATGATATTTTTGAATAATAATACTAGACTTATGAAGAAATACTCGAGCTGACAAAAAAAGAATGAAGAGATACTCGAGCTAGACTAGAAAGATAATTTTCTAGTCAGGATTTTGATATCACTATTGGGATAAAGTCTCATATTGGAAAAACACACAATAATATGAAAGCTTATAACGACTTAAGTAATACTTTAATTATTGCTGAGTCTAGTAGCGTGGGCTTATAACTAAGCAGGGCATTAAAGAGATTGATTGTTTGAACAAAGCTTTGTCAGATGAGGTGTGGTGCTCTTGAATCGTTCACTACGGTGAAGTCGAACAAAGCACGCCCTCCACCCTCGGGTAAGTAGGGCCACCCAACCGAAACGGGTGGGGGAACGCAAAACTCTAAAAATTTGATTGGGGTTGTTGGGTACTAGAAAATAAATAAATAAAATAGAAAAAAAACCTGGACCTCAACCACACAGATCAAGAGCCATTACACCTCAGTGTGCTGCCTGGCTTGGCCTCTCATCACACAATCACTTTTTGTCTCTTCCTTTCTCTCCCAACTTCCAAAACAACACACATATATATATACAGTCCTGATCTCTTGGACCACAGGAGTCCAAGAGATTGTGGTCACCCACCGTTGGATATTAATCCAATGGTTCAAAAAAGTTTCTTAAAAAGAGTGCAAGAATGAGTGAAACGTTGAATTTACATCCAACGGTGAGCGACCACAAATCCCTTGGACCCCTGTAGTCCAAGAGATCGGGACTGTATATATATATCAGTCCTGATCTCTTGGACCACAGGAGTCCAAGAGATTGTGGTCACCCACCGTTGGATATTAATCCAATGGTTTAAAAAAGTTTCTTAAAAAGAGTGCAAGAATGAGTGAAACATTGAATTTACATCCAACGGTGAGCGATCACAGATCTCTTGGACGATACAGTCCCGATCTCTTGGACTACAGGAGTCCAAGAGATTGTGATCACCCACCGTTGGATATTAATCCAATGGTTCAAAAAAGTTTCTTAAAAAGAGTGCAAGAATGAGTGAAACGTTGAATTTACATCCAACGTTGAATATATAATTATAATGTTCTTTCATTTGTTGCAACTTAATAAATCAATAAATTGGTTCAGTTTCTAATTTTATTTATTTATAATTATTGGAGGAATTATACCTATGATGATAGAAGGCAGCGGAGATGATTTAGATGTACTTGCATTGAAGCATAAAGACAGCAAAGATTTCTTCAAGACAGGGTATTGACCCATTGTCCCACATCGACCAGTTGAAGGAAGGAGGAGAATGGAGCTATGTATAAAAAAATCAGTCCAAGGCATTAAGAGCAAGTCCAGCGTTATGGACTTGCCCTGGCAGCATGCCCCCCTAAGAAAGGTTTGGACCTCCAGCGCACAACACACAGCCCGGGCAAGGCATGGGACCCACCAGCCCGGGCCAGCCCACAGGCAGAAATTGACTGGGCTCTTGCCCGTAGGCTGGTGACGTCATGCTGACATCAGCGCCTAAAAAAAATTGAAAAAAATATCAAAATTTTTTCTATAAATACCTACCAATATTATTCACTCTCCACACCAAATTTTTATATAAATTCATCTCCTTTCAATATTTTTCACTTTCCATACCAAATTTTCTACTACAAAATTCTATTTGAAAATTTTAATTTAATAAATATGGACACGTGGCAACCAAAAATCTTATCCGAAAATTTAATTAGAAAATTTTATCCAAAAATGTTATCTGAAATTTGAGGTGATAATTTTATAATAAATTGTGATACGTGGCAACCGAAAATATTATCTGAAAAGCTTATCAAAATTAATGGTTTAAAGTATAAAAAAATAGAAAATAAAGTACAATGAATAGTATTTACCATTGCCCTAGCCTTCAAGGGTGGAACCAACTAAGGCAAGGCTGCCACTATTCATGTGAATAGTGGCAGCCCTTGCCTTAGCCTTCAAGGGTGGACTTGCTCTAACAAGCATACCTTCCTCGGCCTTTTGGCTAAGATCATGTGTAGTATCTGTTCTTATCAGTTTAATATCTGATAATTGGGCCAATGGCTCACACGATATTAAATTAATATCTTTAATTTAAGGGGAGGGTCCAGTGCATTTGTGCCTGGCGCACCCCACCAAATCTAGTTGAAGCTTTTTAGAGCACTTCCACCCCAAAAGGCAAAGGTAAGGGCAAGGCAAAGACCGTAAGGCAAGGCACTATTCACATGAATAGTGGCAGCCCTTGCCATTTTTGTTTCCACCCAAAAGAGAGGTAATTACTATTCACTTTAATTTATTTTTTAATTTTTATACTTAAACCATTAATTTTGATAAGCTTTTTAGATAAGATTTTCGATTGCCACGTGTCACTATTTATTATAAAATTCTCATCTAAAATTTCAGATAACATTTTCGGATAAAATTTTCGAATTAAATTTTCGGATAAGATTTTCAGTTGCCACGTGTCCATATTTTGTTATAACATTCAGATCTCAAATTTCAGAAAGATTTTCGGATAAAAAAAGAAAAAAGAGAGAAAAACTTACCATCTCAACATTTGTATCCTTAGAAAAATCTCCGCAAAGTTCAAATGAGACCAAAATATCTCCAATCATCGCCGTCGGCACTCTTTTTAGCTTTGCTTGAACTTATGCTACATGTAACTAGAAAATGCAATTCGATTATGTTTGAGTGACTAGTCAGGGCCATAAGCCACCAAAACAACCTATGAGAGAAAGATTTGATGTTTCGGACCTCAAATCTTTGAGAGGGAAAATTTTCTTATGTACCAATCAGACCAGTAAGTCACTAAAAAACCTATGAGAAATTGGCAACATCTCTAAATAAATTATGTGAATGATTATTTTCACTTGCTACAAGTGGCACCTTTTCTTGTACGGAGGTGGAGAGTACCGATGAAATGCTTATCTGTGAAGTACTCCTAGATATTTTCACGAAGAGAAAGAGATAGTGAGAGAGTTCTAACGTCACTGAAGAGCTAACCTCGCCTAATCCTCTATTATTAACAAACAAACAAAAATGAAAAAACAAAAAGAGTTATAACGACTAAACAAGGAAGAATGGAGGCAACAAGGCAAAACAAAGGAGAGAAGACATCAAATGCACACGGTCTGAGAATGGAGAAATGCTCTAGATTTATAGGGAAGAGAGGGTCTGATTTTGTTTTTGGTAGAAAATACCATCTTCCATAAAACTTTTGCACACAGGAAAAGGGAGGTGTATGGAAATATAACTAAATGTGAGCTTTCAATTTTTTTTTTCCATATTTTAAAAAATGTTTTCACACATTAAAGGAAAGTGAAAACAATATATGATTTGAATTTTCACTGCTACAAAAAACGAAATAGACGACGGTAATCCACCGTCGTGTATCATGTTTTACAACCGACGAGAAATCGACCGCCGTCTTTTATCATATGAAATAACGACGGCAAATATCCGACGTGGTTAATATATTACACGTCATAAAAATACTAAAACTGACGTCGATTTGACAAATAAAAGAATAAAAAGAGACCTTTCGACTATAATAGACGACGGTTTTAGTAAAACACAGACGTTTAAATAACGTTAAATGTCAAAAACAACTACAAAACCGACGTAAATATGCTTATCAACGTCTCTAAATCAAACAAAACCGACGTGTAAAACTTAGAAACCGTCGTGGTTAATAAATACTACGTTCACTAAACAAAACAACTGACGTCTAAAACATATAACATGACATATATTTACTTGAACTGACGTAAAAATAATAATAACCACGACCCTTTAGGTCACCACAGACGTTTAAAATTATTTTGACGGCTTGAACACAAAAACAACGACGTGGTTAATATATTACACGTCATTAAAAAACTAAAACCGACGTCGATTTGATACATAAAGCATAAAAAGAGACCTTTTGACTATAATAGACGACAGGTTTAGTAAAAAACAGACGTTTAATTAATGTTAAATGTCAAAAACAACTACAAAACCGACGTAAATATGTTTATCAACGTCTCTAAATCAAACAAACCCGATGTGTAAAACTTAGAAACCGTCGTGGTTAATAAATGCTACGTTCACTAAATAAAAAAACTGACGTCTAAAACATATAACATGGCATATATTTACCTGAACTGACGTAAAAAGAATAATAACCACGACCCTTTAGGTCACCACAGACGTTGAAAATTATTTTGACGGCTTGAACACAACAAAAACGACGTGGTTAATATATTACACGTCATAAATAAAACTAAAACCGACATCAATTTGATACATAAAAGCATAAAAAGAGACCTTTCGACTATAATAGACGACGGTTTTAGTAAAAAAACAGACGTTTAAATAATGTTAAATGTCAAAAACAAGTACAAAACCGACGTAAATATGTTTATCAACGTCTCTAAATCAAACACAACCGACGTGTAAAACTTAGAAACCGTCGTGGTTAATAAATACTACGTTCACTAAACAAAAAAACGGATGTCTAAAACATATAACATGGCGTATATTTACTTGAACTGACGTAAAAACAATAATAACCACAACCCTTTAGGTCACCACAGACGTTGAAAATTATTTGGACGGCTTGAACAAAAAAAAAACGACGTGGTTAATATATTACACGTCATAAAAAAAAATAAAACCGACGTCAAGTTGATACATAAAAGCATAAAAAGAGACCTTTCGACTGTAATAGACGACTGTTTTAGTAAAACACAGACGTTTAAATAATTTTAAATGTCAAAACCAACTACAAAACCGACGTAAATAGTTTTATCAGCGTCTCTAAATCAAACAAAACCGACGTGTCAAACTTAGAAACCGCCGTGGTTAATAAATACTACGTTCACTAAATAAAACAACTGACGTCTAAAACATATAACATGGCATATATTTACTTGAACTGACGTAAAAACAACAATATTAACCGTTTGGAAATGAATTATTATTAACCGACGTGTTTTCTTTTTCAAATGGCGGTTTTTATTTCATTTTTGCGTTGTCATTCCACGTCGGTTGTGAAAACCCGACTTTGTTTGTTTTTTAGACGTCTCTTTTTGCGATTTTTGTAACTTGACCGTCGTATTTTCAGCTTTAACCGATTATTTTTAATTTTTGATTTGTCGTGCCCAAAGCTTGCAGAATGAAAATGTGATCGGAATTAAAATGATATACAGAGCTATGAATTAATGTCATACAATTAACTGCATAACTAATGTCATACATTACAACAATCAATCAATCCATATATCTTCACACCCATCTCTAATATTCTCACTCCCAAACTCACCCTCTAGGTCATCAAATGTGTCAACATTTGGTATCCCTCTAGAAAATGGCTCACACTCAATTCTAATATCACCTAGCACATCATCACCAATAACATCATTATATTCTCTATTTGGCATTGATAACACTACCGACCAACCACGATGCATTGGGTCGTCAACATAAAATACTTGTTTGACTTGAGAAGCCATAACAAATTGGTCATTCCTATGTTCAATTTTACTCAGATCTACAAGGGTAAATCCAAGTTCGTCGACTACAAGGCCCGAAGTGTTATCTATCCAATCACACCTCAAGACTGGGATTCTAAACTTTTGGTAGTCAAGATCCCAAATTTCTTGAATAAACCCATAAAAACCCATATTGGAGACAATAGGGTTTTTATCCTTGGCACTAGCAACTTGCATAGTATGTGCAAGTAAATAAACTCCACTATTTTGGACAGTTCGTACATCATCTTGTGCCTTGGTGCTAAATTTGACACCATTAATAAGATAGCTCCTATATGATGGCACTACCATGCTTGGACCAGCTGCTAACCACCTCAAATTTTCTGATATGCCATTATAATCTTCCCCATTAAATTCACTTTGAACCTGCAAATTAAACATATATCTTAATTCAATCTAACATATATATATATAGAAAGAAAGAAAATTAAAATAAGTTCAATATGTCATTTAATAACATATATACCTTAAAACGTAGCCATTGAATGAAAGTGCTATTGTGCTTATCTTGTAGCCACTTTATTCTCTTTCGAAATTTCGGATAAGTGGTCTTGATGTGGATCATATGTTCCCTACAATTGACAAGAAAAAAACACGCATTACGGTCCCTTTGATATAAGATAAATATAAGGAGTAATAATATTTAAAATGGCTACATATATATGAAAAATTAAACTCATACGTACTCGATATAAGGTAGGACTTCCTCCGTATTCTCCAAGACATATAGATGTGCCTGGTTCAATAAGTCCATATCAACTAAGCTCACTGTGCAACCTGATAATGGCTTTGAAACTCCCATATTCTGGCTTGAAGGCACTCCAACTGTACTAACATCAGATAAATGCTCGGTACAAAACTCTACAGCTTCTTCAGCTATATACCGCTCAGCAGTGCAACCTTCGGGACGAGTACGATTCTGAACATACCCCTTTAGCACTTTCATATATCTTTCAAACGGATACATCCATCTAAAATATACTGGCCCACATAGACGAACTTCTCTGACAAGATGTACTACTAGATGAACCATGATATCAAAGAATGAAGGGGGAAAGTACTTCTCAGGCAAACACAAAGTAACTACTACATCTTCTTCCAACTTATCTAGCTTGGAAACATCTACCGTCTTTGCACATATAGCATTGAAGAAGAAGCACAATCGAGTTATTGCATACCTTGTAGGCTTCTCCAAAACAGAACGAATTGCCACAGGGAGCAATTGTTGCATCAAGGTATGACAATCATGAGATTTAAGGCCAAGAAGTCTTGAATCTTTTAAAGATACAAGATTTTTTATATTTGAAGAATAACCTTCAGGAACCTTCATACCATAAAAAGAATTGCAAACCGGTCTCTTCTCTGCTCTTGAAAAATTCCAAGGCCCTGGAGGCAAGTGAGTACGTCTTTCTCCATACTCGGGTTGCAAATCAATTTTTACCCCCATGTTCAATAAGTCTAACCGAGCAGCAATCCCATCTTTATTTTTTCCAGGGATCTCTAGCAATGTACCAATGATACTATCGCAAACATTCTTCTCAATGTGCATAACATCTAAGGCATGCCTCACAGGGAGGCATTTCCAATACTCGAGATCAAAGAATTTTGATTTCTTCTTCCAACAAACTCTGTCACCAACTTTCTCACCAACACTTCCCCCATTTTTCGAGCCCCATATGTAATTAATATCTTCAACCATATGCAGCACTTCTTCTCCTGTTAATGGCTCGGGAGGCATGCCATATTCAGGTTTCCCATTAAAAGCTGCACGTTGCCTCCTATATGGATGATTGATTGGTAACCACTTTCTATGCCCAATGTAACAAATTTTATGGCCATTTTTCAACCTGTGACTAGGTGTATCATCGCCGCATATTGGACAAGCTTTATATCCTTTAACAACACAACCAGATAAGTTTCCATAAGCGGGAAAATCATTAATTGTCCACAGTAATGCAGCTCTGAGTGTAAAGTATTCTCCTATGTGGGCATCATACACTCCTCTAATCCCATCCCACAGAGATTTCAAATCATCAATCAAAGGCTCTAAGTAGACGTCTATATCATTTCCGGGCTGTTTAGGACCGGAAATCAGTATGGTCAACATCATGAACTTCCGCTTCATGCATAGCCATGGTGGGAGATTATATGTAACTAACATAACTGGCCAACAACTGTATCTGCTACTTAAAGAACTGTGGGGATTGAATCCATCAGATGAGAGAGCCAATCTCAAGTTTCTTGGATCATTACCAAAGTCGGGCCATTTTTCATCAACAAGTTTCCAAGACGGGGAATCAGCTGGATGAGACATATAACCGTCAACTGATTTTCTTGCAGCATGCCAAGTCAAACTCTTAGCTGTCTTATGTGATTGAAACATCCTTTTAAACCTTAGAATTGGAGGAAAATACCACACCACCTTCGCTGCCACACCCTCTTTCAAGAACCCATCCTTGGTTTCCTTCCACCTTGAGATACCACAAGTAGGACAATTAGTTGCATTCTCATACTCCTTCCGATACAAAATGCAGTCATTGGAACATGCGTGGATTTTCTCATAACTCATCCCTAAAGCAGACAAAGTCTTTTTTGCCTCGTACATAGAGGAAGGTAGTGTATTTCCTTCTGGAAGAAATTCTCCTTGAAGTATCAATAATTCTGTAAAGCAAACATCACTCATCTCATATTTTGCTTTCAAATTATATAACTTCACCAAAGCCGACAACTTCGTGTACTTACTGCAACCAGGGTACAAGGGTTCATCGCCATCCCCAATCACATTGGCAAACTCATAAGGATCAGATCCAATATTGGCAAAATCATTATCATCCATCCCTAATTCTTCAGAAACAAAACTAAACCTACTTTGCTCATCTTCTTCCACATTTCTACTAGCATTGGTAGTCCATTCCCAAGGTTCTCCGTGCCATGTCCAAATCTTATAGCTTTGGTCAATTCCATTAAAGTATAAGTGTTCCCTTATAATTCCAACCCCAAACAATCGAATATTCCCACATTTAACACATGGACAACGAATCTCAGTTGTATTTCCAAGATTTTCTAACGCAAAATTCAAAAATCCTTCCACCCCTAACTCATATGCCTTCGATCTTCTATCCGCATGCATCCATGACTTATCCATCTCACACTCTATCAAATTCATATAAATATATATATATTAAAGTGGAAAGACCAGCAATGAAACACTACCTCATTCAAATAACAGAGAACAAAATGAAAATTAAATATAAAACATGGACAAGACGACGGTTTAAAAAAATAATCGTCGTTTAATATACATTCAGACGACGACATCTATAGTCACCGTCGTCATTAAGATACCCAAACCCAGAAATTTGAACGGTGTTCTGGTAGCCTAAAGACGACATTTAATGGAGAAACAGTCGTCTTTAGGCTACCAGTTGCGGCTTAAAACGCAGACGACGGGAGTAAATGAACAACCGACGTATAATAAACATTTGGACGACGGTTTGATCCGTCAACCGTCGTCGTAGTTAAAAAAAAAAACAGCTTAAATCTCCCATCCCCATTCTTTTTCCAAGAACCCATGGCCAAACAAACATAAAAGAACCCAAACAGAGAGCAATTATTACAAGATTGCAAACACCAAAACCGTAATATAGCTACCAACGAAAACATTTATGGATTTAAGAAGAGATTAGGGTTGTACTTACATGGATATTGAGAGAGAGCTGCGAGAATATAACAACTGCTTGAGAGAGAGCTTGGAGAATCTACGTACCCAATGCTTTGAGAGAGAGCTTGGAGAATCTACGTACCCAATGAGAGATCTTGGAGAATCTACGTACCCAATGCTTTGAGAGAGAGCTGAGAGAATATAACAAAAGCTTGAGAGAGAGCTGAGAGAATTAGGATTAAAGGGACTAGAGTTGTACTTACATGGATATTGAGAGAGAGCTGGGAGAACGAAAACTTTCAGACAAATTTATGTTGAAGAGAGAGAATGAACTATTTGAGGGTTAAAGGGAAATTCTGAAAATTTTAGGTCGCGGTCAAAATTTTTAAAGTACCGCGTTTTTCAACGACGAAGGTCAACACTTACACAGACGTCTAATTATTACTTACAACGGCGGTTTTTATAAAATACCGACGTTGTAAACATAAGTCTTTGTTATTTAGTAACCGACGTCGCTATTTAATAACCGACGTCGTAAACCGAATTCAATTAGTCTTTGTTAATGTAGTTGACCAAAAACAGCGGGAGAAAACCGGCGTCATTTCAACAAACCCTAAACCCTAAACCCTAAACCCTAAATTTTAAAATAATTTTAAAAAAATACACAAGTACGAGAAAAATGAACCGAAAATTGCTATGGATTCCTTACAACATTGCCTTCTACAATAGTAGGCTAAAACATGGATTTCATAATTTTGAATTTATGGGCACCAATGGATCACATAAACCTTAGGGTTATGTTATGTAAAGTATAAGGAGTACCATGCTTTGTCTCTAAATTTGTTTGAATTTTGTTATCATTCGAACTTTGAAAACTAAAATTACATTTTTCAGGCCTTAACGGGCAAGATATTGTCTCAATCAGTGCATAGAATTTGCCGGTATATTTTTCGGATTTTGTTTTGAATATATTATTAATATTAGTAATTAAATACAATAAAAAAATATTTCCAAAATTATATTTTTTAAAGCTTTAGGATAGAGACAATATTCCAATGCTTGGTAGTTTTCAGTTTAATTTTTGGATTTAGTTTTGAATTTAATATGGAATTAAATAAAATATAAAAGTCAATAAAAATTAAATTAAAAATGACCTATCCGACGTTGTATCCTTTTACAACGACGTTAAACTAATAACCTGACGTCCAAACTAACATAAAACGACGTCTTTTTGTAACCGACATTGTTTAAATATACAAAGGCGGATATTTAAGAATATCCGCCTTTGTATAATATTAAGACGTCAATAAGGTTATACGAACCGACGTATATGAGTACAAATTCATTTATACAGGATGAATTAATTATAAACCGTCGTTGTTATGATTATTACACGTCATTTTAGTGTATATAACCGACGTTGTTTAAATATACAAAGGCGTGTATTTAAGTGTATCCGCCTTTGTATATTATTAAGACGTCGATAAGGTTATACTAACCGACGTAGTATATAAGTACAAAATTCATTTATACAGTATGAATTAATTATAAACCGTCGTTGTTATGACTATTACACGTCATTTTAGTGTATATAACCGACGTTGTTTAAATATACAAAGGCGTATATTTAAGTGTATCCGCCTTTGTATATTATTAAGACGTCGATAAGTTTATACGAACCGACGTAGTATATAAGTACAAAATTCATTTTACAGGATGAATTAATTATAAACCGTCCTTGTTATGGCTATTACATGTCGTTTTTAAGAATTGCCGTCGATGTTATATTTCCATTTACTGCAAGACGACCATTGTGTACACGTATGAGACGTGTAAATTAGAATCAGACGTCGGTGTTTGGGAACTAAACAAGTTTTAAAACAAAATTTAATTTTTTTGATTTTTGTTCGCTTGATTACAACAAAATATTTATGTATATTTTAAATAAACTAAATTAAACCTAAACATTGTTCATAAATATTTATCTACATCAATTATCCTTCGGTAATTGCTTGTTCACGAATTCTGCCCATTCATGCCTAACTTCGTCAATATCCTCTTGTTTATACTGAAGTTTATCTTTTTTCTTGTCAAACTGCAAAATAAACCAAAAAACCGACGTGTTATAAGAATACAAACGACGGTTTTAAACAAAAATATGACGTAGTAAAATAAAGAAAGTATATCTAAAATGTTGCGTTTTACCTTCTTCTCGAAATTTAGGTCTGGATCATGAATTATATCTCTCATGAATCGCATCACGTAATAGCCACACTCTACACTTGTTGGTTGTTCAGGAGTGCCGTGTAGATTTTTCCAAATGGCCTGCTGTTTACGTGAATTTTTATTTATATGAATGTTAAACATTTTAATTGACCTGTTACAAGAAAACAAAGGGTGTTAATGACAAAACAAAAAATTTAAATACAAATAGTAACCATCGTGGTAAATCAGTCAAAACAACGGAGTTTTTTAAACCAAGACGTTATATTTTGTTTAAAACGGCGGTAAAACCTAACCGTCGTTGTGTAACGTTATAACGTCGGTAAGAGTAAAAAACGTCGTATGACAAAAAATTGAGCATAAAAAATTAAAACGTTCTTAAATAAAAAGCAAACGACGTGGTAGTTAAATTAAAACGACGTTTTTAAGAAAATTCTGACGTGGTAGTTAAATTAAAACGTCGGTATTATTAAAAACCGTCGTTTATTTAAATACTTTATAGGAAAAATCTTAAATCAGAAGAAATCAACTTACGTATTCACTATATTTTTCATGTCATCGTCAACCATGCGTTTTGGCAGTGAATTCATGTAATAGGCAGTCTCCGTTGATGGTCTCACAATTACCATCACCCAATGACCCCTGCACATAATGATTCATATTAGAAAGAAAAATATTAGAAGCTCAGGAAAATACTTTAAATGGTACTAACCCTGGATTATAAGGGACCAAGAAAAATTGACTCCCATCTGCTGTATTCAGGTGGTTTGACAGGTTTTTTATTCGGTCTGATATTGATCCAGCTCCAAAGCTCACTAGCCCAGGGTCCACGAGGCCAACAAGGTTTACCATATTTGCCATTTTTAAATAGTCAAATAGGAACCTAAATATATGAAAGTCAATTAAATGAGATTTTAATTTAAAAGAAAGGAAAATGTAAAACAAAATGGGATTAGGGAGAATTACCTCATGTATACTGATATCACTGTGGTTCCAATCTCAACCATGGAACCAAACTGCAAAACATCTTCAGTGAAGAGGAAGGTATCATGCTCAAAGCCAAACACTTCCTTGGGCATGTGAATTGTTAGAGCCTCGTTACCAGGCAACAACTTGGTCCGGAAATGTTGGCATAAGGCTAACAGAGGAGGTGGCATGTCTAGCTTTGAGAGATCCTGTTAAAAGAAATTAATAAAGAAATATAAGTTAGTATGTATGTGAACTAAAATAAACGACTCTAACTAAACTCAAAAAACAGACGTGGTATATAATATAAACGACGGTTTCTAGTAAATACTGACGGAGGAAAGGTTATACACATCGGTAAATAGATAACCGTCGTTGTATTGAATTATAACGTCGCTATACTATAGAAAGGTCGTCTAATATAAATACAGTTAATGAAATCATGAAATAGACGACGGTTTATAAAAGCGTCGTGGTATTTAACTAAACACGACATGTCTTGTAAGAAACAGACGTATATACCGTCGTTATTTTAAGTTTTAACGTCGGCTATTAAAAGGAGCGACGTCTATTTAAAATTTAAAAAGCAGAAATAGAAAATAGCAGAGATTTTACCGTGTCCTCTTTCTCTTTTCCAGCAGTATCAGCTTCAGGCTTCGGATCTTCTAATTCCAAAGCTAGGGGTCTGATATTAATGGCCCCAGAGCAGCTTGCCTTATCAGACATTGGATTTTTTGGGCTTTGATCTTGAGGGGGTAAAATAATTGGAGGAATTGGAGGAATTGGAGAAATTGGGGTTTGGAGCATCTGGCTGGGATCAAAATTAGGAACTAGTTGACGAATATATGCCAACATAGCCTCCCTCTCTGCTCTGACTGCTTCCATTATAGTTTCCCTTGACTTCGCCTCAATCCTCAAGGTCTCTTCTCTGACTGCCTCCCTCACACTTTCCTTCAATTTGTCACCAAATTTCACTCTCTGCTGTTTCGGCAAATTGAAGAACTGAGTTGGGGTAACGCCAGCACCAGCTCCTCTGACTCTCCCACCATGCTCGGGGGTTCCCAAAGCTAGAGTCAAGATATCATTGGTCCCGGAGACAGTCAGAGTGCCTTCGGAGACTTGCTTTTGCAAATCATCCTAAAAGAGAGAAAGAGAGATTGTTAGAAACTGAGAAGGGTGTAAAACAGATAAATATACCGACGTTGTAAATAATAAACAACGACGGTTTTTCTTAAATGACTGACGTGGTATTAATTTAAAACGTCTGTAATTAAATACCGTCGTTGTTTATAATTTACAACGTCGGTATATAAAAATACGTCGTATATTCAAAATTAAACAGATTAAAACATAAATAAAAAACCGTCGTAGTTAATAAAGTAAGACGACGTATTATTAAACAAACAGACGTAGATGTCCAATTCCATACGGCTGCACAAAATTACTGTCGTTGTATAAGCATTCTAACGTCTAGATAGGATAAAACCGTCGTAAGTTTTAATGAAGAAGTGAAAAAACTCGATTGAAATATGCATTCTTTTCCAGAAATTGTGCACCACAAATTTCAGTGAAATAGACAGAGAGAGGGAGAGTGTGTGCGTGAGTAAACTTAAAACAAAAATGCAGTTCATAGAATAATTTAATCCGTCGTATTAATTCTATCTAGACGTCTACTTTATTCAAAAACCGACGTCCTATTCATTTTTAAACGTCCGTAAATTAAGCCCGTCGTGGTGTTCATTTTATAACGTCGCTTATTTAAAGATAAACGACGTCTATACCAAAATAAAACACTCTGTTTTTCAAATTTAGAACAGAGTTAGTGAGACTTACGATTATTTTTGCCTTCTCTGCAGCCTTTGGATCAGGGATGTTTTCTGTTTTATCTTCTCTTGCTTTCTTCCATAGAACAGCTCGATCGATTTCTTCAACTTCGGGCATGGTTTCTACCAATTGGTCCGCCAAACCAACATACCATTTTCTAGACAACCTATGGTTGTACTCCAATTTCTCCCTCCTCTCCTTCTGCTCAGCATGCTTAGCCTCAAAATCTGGGGTTGACCTTGAAGCTACGAAGGCTTCCCATTGCGATTTCTCTATGAACTTATAAAGCGCAGGGGTTTCTTTTAACTTCTCCTTGTCATGTGCGAATGGAAGGATATACTGCCTAGTTACGTTATACTTGAAATCCTTCCATTTTTTGGCGGCAGACGACAAGACCATGGCTCTGTACCTATCCCCAATAACATAGGACATTTGAACAGCTTCCCAAATCTGCTCCTTCACGTCCTTGGGTAATTGTTTCCATTTCTTGTCCACAAGAGGGACTCTGGTGCGTGCCAAAACACCAATGTAAGACTGCATCTCAACAGCAGCCTTGCCATGTGGTTTGCCATCTTTATTGAACTCAACCACAGGCTTAACCTTCTCAATTTTCCTCTTCACAACACGGCTCATTGTGCTGATACCGCGGCCAGATTTTGGCTCCACCTCAAATGTGGCTGTGCTCGAGTTTTTCTCTGAGGTTGAGGAAAATCTCATTCTCTTCGAGGGTTTGCTTTGAGTTGATTTTTCAACTTCCACTTGAGCCTTTGAAACTGTTTTGGGTTCATCCCCTTGTGCCTTTGAACCTGATTTGGCCTTTGACGCGTCAGCTTCCTTGTTTTGAGATTTAGAAACCATTTTTGATTAATCTGCAAGGAAAACAACGTCGGTTATTAAAAATAAACAACGTAATAATACAAAACAACGACAGTAACACTAAAAAAGTGACGTCCTATTAAACAGTCTCTTAGACCATGAATGGAAATAAGACGACGGTTTTATAAATTTCATGACGTAAATGTTGATAAACTACGTCAGTTATTAATAATAAACGACGTGGTTTAAAATTTACAAAACGATTATTCTTCTCACACTAGACGACGAGTTTATCTTGTTTCCGACGTAGTATTAGTCACACCATGACGGTTTTTAGCCACCGTCGTGCAGTTCGCATTACGGCCGTCGTGGTGTGTCCATTCTATCGTCGAAAACAAGACAGAACTGTCGTCTTTTGGCGTCGTGAGAGTATCTACTTATGTATTTAATCAAAACCAGTGAAATATTTCTTCAATTTGACAGATTCTTGTTTCCAGACAACTACGGCATTCAAATGAAATGTAAAAAAAGGGAAAAGAGTGAGAAAAAACCTTTGGCGTGCAAAGAAAAGTTTCCTTCCGACGAAGACGAAGACGAAAATGGTGATTTGGAGATGAAGACGAAGATTCAGACGATGATGCTGCTTTTGGGAAATGAGAGGGAAACTTCGATACTTTATCGGGAAGAGAAAACCGTAGAATATTAGGTCAGGCGACGAAAAGTTTATATATTTTCCTAGAGTTCAATACAACGACGTTGTTATTAAAAAACCGCCGTATTATTTAGTTATAACGACGGTCTATAATTAATAACTGACGTGGTTATCACAACTGCCGAAAAACTTTTGGAATTCCGATGTGGTTATGACGGCGCTTTTTTACTTTAAACTGACGTTGTACTTATAAGTTCAACGACTGTGTATTTTAATAAACCGACGTGGTTATTTGGGGGTTCTGAAAACGACGTCGTTCTATTTTTAATACGTGCCAAATGACTTTTGGATTTCCGATGTGGTTATGACGGCGCTATTTTTCTCTAAACTGACGTTGTACTTATAAATTCAACGACTGTGTCTTTTAATAAACCGACGTGGTTACTTTGGGGTTCTGAAAACGACGTCGTTCTCTTTTTAATACGCGCCAAATGACTTTTGGATTTCCGATGTAGTTATGACGGCGCTTGTTTATCTAAACTGACGTTGATTATTCAAATATGACGTCGCGATGTATATTAGAACGGACGTGGATATTTACGATTATTTGTTTAAATAGGATTTTTTTACGCATTTTTTAACTCTCAGTTTTCAATTAGGGTTGCAGAATGATTCCTCACAAGAAATTGTCTTTCTGAAAGCAAATGGGTTTGCAGAATGATTCCTCACAAGGCCAAGCATGGGTTTGCTACATCCTCCTGTGTAGCAAGGGTGGAACCAGCCTTAGAACCTGCATGGGTTTGCAGCCGCACTTGCCCGTTTGAAGGCATACGAGGGCACAACCCACAACAGGTTCTAAGTCTGGTTCCACCCTTGCTACACAGGAGTTTTGAAGAAACAGTTGATTTTGATGAAAATGGGAATCGAGGAGTGAGCTTTTCATAATTTGTTGATTTTGATTTTCTGAAATTATTAGATATTCATCTGTGGCTGTGCAGGAGCTTGAGAACAAGAGGAAGGAGAGGGCCCAGCTTGCATATGAGAGGAAGAAACAGTTGAACAAGCTGAGGGTGAAGGCAGAAAAGAAACCACGATGTATTTGCCAAATTTGTGTACATATATTGTGTAAATATTGATCAATATTTAACACGAAGAGATTTGCATTTTAAGATGAAAATGTTGTTGAGGATTGAGAATTAAATTTTGTTTTGTGTTAAGAAAGATATTACCAAAATAAAAGAAAAATTAATTAATTTTAAAAGCTATAAAAATAAGACGGCGGTTTACAGAGAAGGCAGACGTATAAATTGAAAAAATACGACGGTAATTTGAACTTAGGACGTGGTAAATAAAAACGACAGTAGTGTTGTAGGCAGTGGCGGAGGCACTTGGGGACCAGTGCAGTCACTGGCCCCCACTGAAATTTTATTTAAAAAAAAATTAGTACTAGTATTAGTCTGAAGCCATATGGATATGGGCCAAAGAATATTTCAACCAAGTAAGAGTGGCGTGGTCCAGCAGTAGATTTCAAGTTGAAATTTTCAAAGTGGGCCAGCCAAATATCCTAATATTATACACTACCTATTCCTAAAAGGATTAGAATTATTATTATTATTATATATTGCCTTCTAGTATAAATCAATAAACCTAAGCCTTTTTCTCTTTTCTTGAGTCAGAAACAACCAGCCAGTTCTTGTGAGTTTTTTTTTTCTTCTCAAATTCTAATTATATTATCAAGTTTTTTTATTTCTATTGATTTTAATGGGTCTTTCAATTTATGTGTAGATTACCAAAGGGAAAAGGCTTTGGAGATATTTGGTAAATCGCTATTCAACTCCAAGTATGTATTTTTCTATCCCTTGTAATTTTTCTTGTGTAGTATGTAATTCTTTATCCCTTTAATGCAATTGTGAACTTGTGTTGGTGAAATTTTAATTTTATTTTATAAATTTCTATATATATGATTCTCTATTGGTTTGATTAATATATTGCTTTGAATTGAATGCTCAATTCATAATTGTTTCAATTTAAATTTAGTTCATATATGTGTTTCAGTTATGGAAAGATTTTTCAAAAGAAAATCAAAGTCTGAGTTAGTGGAGTCGTCACCTGCAAAGAGTCAAAAGAAAATGAAAGTAGTTCAAACCAAACTACGGAAGTTAACTTGGAAAATCTGCCATCTGATCCCGGATTACGTAATCAAATATTGAGTTACCATCCAAATGTTCGAGACCAAGTTCGAAGAGCTTATCTCCAAAAAGGTCCTTGTCAACCTCGAGCACATAATTTTCCTTACAAAAATTTTGGAGCAAAACACAAACGATTTAATCCTAGTTGGTTTAATGAGTTTCCTACTTGGTTAGAGTACAACATAGAAAAAGATGCTGCCTTTTGTCTATGTTGTTATCTCTTTAAACCTGATATTGGAGAGCAATCTGGTGGTGAATCTTTTGTTGGTGTTGGATTTTCGAATTGGAAGAAAAAAGATAGACTACAAATTCATGTTGGAGGACCGAATAGTGCCCATAATAAAGCTTGGAGAAGTTGTGAGGTCTTATTAAACCAAAAGCAGCATATTGAAACAATTCTCTCAAAACACTCAAAGCAAGATCAAATTGATTATTGAACCCGTTTAGGTGCATCAATTGGTGTTAGTAGAATATTGTTACAACAAGGGCTTCCATTTCGTGGGCATGATGAATCCGAAAATTCAACCAATCAAGGGAATTTTCTTGCATTTTTACGATGGCTATGTCGTTTCAACGATGATATAAAAGCTGTCACGCTAAAAAATGCTCCTGAAAATATGAAGTTGACATCACCTGATATCCAGAAGGACATTTCAAGTGCTATTTCAACTGAAATTATCAATGCAATCATCAGGGATATTGGTGATTCATTATTTGCCATTCTTGTTGATGAATCATGTGACATGTCTTCAAAGGAGCAGATGGCAATTGTGCTACGTTATGTGGATAAAGGTCAGGTTATTGAACGTTTTGTAGGTATTGTGCATGTTACAGATACTAAATCTTCCTCACTCAAGTTAGCCGTTGATGATTTCTTTTCGAGACATGGATTAAGCATCTCTAGATTGCGAGGGCAGGGTTATGATGGCACAAGTAATATGAGAGGTGACTTTAGTGGTCTTAAAACACTCATTCTAAATGAGAATGACTCTGCTTTTTATGTTCATTGTTTTGCTCATCAACTTCAGCCAGCTTTGGTAGCTGTGGCAAAGAAACATTCAGAAATTGCAGATTTATTTACTATGGTTTCTAATGTGGTGAATGTTGTGGGTGCATCTGCTAAGCGCCGTGATATGCTGAGAGAAAAGCATGCTGATGCAATTTTTGAAGCACTCAATAATAATGAGCTCTTAAGTGGGCAAGGCCTGAATCAAGAAACTAATCTTAAGCGGTCTAGTGATACACGATGCAGCTCTCATTATAATTGTTTGATTAGTTTGGAAAACATGTTCCCGTCTGTGATAGATGTGCTTAAGATTGTAAGAACAGATGGATCAGGTTACGAACAAAAATTTGAAGCAAAGGTTCTATTGACTTTTATGCAATCATTCAGCTTCATTTTTGGTCTACACTTGATGAAAAGAATTTTGGGAATCACAAATGACTTGTCTCAGGCATTACAAAAGAAAGATCAAGATATTGTGAATGCCTTGGACTTGGTCAAAATATGTAAAGGAAGATTGCAAAGTATGAGAGATAATGGTTGGGATTCTTTACTTGATCAAGTTTCTTTCTTTTGTGGCAAGTATCATATTGAAATTCCAAAAATGGATGATATTTTTTCTAGTGGAGGGAGACCAAAACGTAAAGCTCAGCCCATCACAAACTTACATCATTATCGTGTTGATTTATTCGTTGATGTCATTGATATTCAGCTCCGAGAGTTAAATGATCGGTTCAATGAGAAGAATACTGAATTACTTCTTTGTATGGCATGCTTGAATCCAAGTAATTCATTCTCTGCTTTTGATAAAGCAAAGTTGATGCGACTTGCCCAATTTTATCCAAGTGATTTTTCTGAGCATGACCTCAAATTACTCGAAGAACAACTTGAGAATTACATTTGGGACGTGAGCTCTAACAATGAATTTACAGAATTGAAAGGGATTACTGATCTTGCACAAAAGATGGTTGAGACAAAAAAAGATCAGATCTACCCTTTAGTGTACTTGCTTCTGACACTAGCACTAATCCTACCTGTTGCGACCGCAAGTGTAGAGCGAGTATTTTCTGCTATGAATATTGTGAAGAATCGGTTACGCAATCGAATGGGGGATTTGTGGATGAATGATTGCTTGGTTGCTTATATTGAGAAAGACATTTTTAATAGTATAGATGACGAGGTTGTTATGCAACGATTTCAAAATATGAAAACTCGTCGAGGACAATTATGATTGTAATGAATAGACAATATAGACAATATGATTTTTGATGTTTTGATGTCTAGTTCGAAGTTTTTAATATTTATATTTTGTGAAAGGCCCCCAGACACATGAAATCCTGGCTTCGCCACTGGTTGTAGGTACCGTCGTAGTATACTCCAAAATAATTAGTCAGGGGTTTACAGAGAATGCACCGTCCACTACTACAAAAAAGTTAATAGACAACGGTTTTTAGCCGTTGTAGAAAGTCTTGTAAAACCGTTGACGTTAGCAGTGTCGTTGTTTCTACATATTTATGACAACGGTCAGGAACCGTTGTAATATGTCACTTTCAACAACGGTTTTTAAGAAAAACCGTTGTCAATTCTCATATATAAAATAGGTATACAAGAGTGACCGTTGTAGTATGACCCTTTCAACAACGGTTTTGACTGATAACCGTTGTAATATGACCCTTTCAACAACGGTTATTCTATAAAACCGTTGTAATTTGGCACTTTCAACAACGGTTGTCAATGGTAACCGTTGTTGTTTATCACATTCAACAACGGTTCTTACTTAAAACCGTTGTGATTTATCACCTTCCACAACGGTTCTTACTTAAAACCATTGTGGTTTATCAACTTCCACAACGGTTGTTATTGAAAACCACGGTTGAAAATAGCATTAGATAATGACGTTTTGGAAAACCCACAATATTACCAAAATTCCAAAGGAATCATTCACTATGAGAATTAATGGAAATTCACACTAGTAATTTATACCACAATATCAATTTACAAATAGAATTAAATGCATGTACACTACAACAATTTTCACAATAAAAAAATTGTGTCTATCTTGTTCCATAACTTCATCGCTCTACATAATGGTCACAAAACTTGCTCACTCATGCTGGACTTCATCCATATGCTCGTTTGTTGGCACACCTGCTCCCAACAAGCCTTCAAGAATTTTAGGACTCAAGCTGCTTGAGAATAGATAGGCTTGTTTTCAAGTATGAGAATAGATAGGCTTGTTGGCAAACCTGTTACAAAAATGGATTATTAGAACAGGTATATATTTATGTTAGCAATAACTAATAAATGATATAGGATTGTTTTCAAGTATAAGTGCCCACAAAACATGAGTTTAGATTGTGGACTAGCCAACGTAAGGAAATTCTAACCCAGAATTTTCGTTTTCTTGAGTTGTGCAGCCACCTTCACTGCTTCAACTTCTTCCCTCTCCTTCCTGTCGGCTTGACTTCCCACAAACTTCTTCCTTAACAACTCCACTAAATTAGAATCTACAAATAGGCAAGTGATGCAGCAATCATATCATGACAGGCTAGAGAGTCCAACATTGAAAGACATACCAATTCCATGAACAATGGCTCTGGTTTCCCAATCTTGTGACCAACAGGTACAATCTCCCAAGGTCGTCTTGCCCTATCAATATCTCCTTTATCATCACAAAGTGATATGTGCATCTCAGGAGGTAAATTAAGCTGCTTAAATACCTTGAATGCAGTTAAAGAAAAAAAAGTGTCAGCATGGATGATTATAGTAATATCACATGATCAAAAAAATATTTCAGAGTAACTCAAAATTAGATTCATAAAGTTCCCCAAATTATCCAGCAATTCGCTGTTCAGTTTTGCTTGCAGTTCACTGTTCAATTTTGCTTACAGAGAAAGAAGGATATGAATTACAAACCATCACCAAAAAAATAAAAAAGAGTCAAAAAGGAAGATGGGAATCATTAAAGTTACCTCAGGCCTATTAGTTAGCAAGTAATATCACATACCAATTCCAATTCCAAAAACCCCTATGCCTTTTACTCTTAGAAAACTTTCCTGTGAAAACCATCAAAATTTAGATCACGTAGTACATAGAAATGCACAAAGGAGAAAACTTTGAGTTTTATAAATAAGGTCTTCTAAAATTATGCATCCATGATTTAATTAATGATCATAACCATCCAAATTTAAATCATGCACAATTAATGGTCATAACTAGATTGTAGCAAAAGCATTACTAGATAGTTAACCAACCTGCTTCGTAGTATAACTATGCAGATGGTGGAACTTTTCAAGAACTTCAAATTGGCATACCTCTCAAACCTGATGTGTTGTAGTTCCCCATCTCATTTCCCATGATCAACTAACCAAATCCTGCAGTTTAAGCAATGCAGAGATTCAAAATTTAAGTCTTTAGGATAGTGATCAATATATTCAAAATCTGAGTCTAAGTTCTGATACCATGGGTGCATTCACATGCAAACAGCTATAAACATTTAAAAATAGCTTTCTTTCTCTTAAGCTGCCAGGGTGTTGTACTTGATTAAAATGGGCACTGCTTCACTTATTTTTCTTGAAGCAAAAGCTTCACTTGGGTCATCTGTCAGCTAAACTGATCTGTCAGTACTATGAAAGCTGTGCAACATTTAGCTTCTCATCCTCTTTTCTTTTTTAGCCGACATTGACATTCTTTAGCCATGAATTTTAAACTTAGAAAGCATCCATACATTGCTAACAAACCCATACCATAAACTAAAATACAAAATCAGCAAAAGAAAGAACTTAAAATAAAGAACCCATACCATAAACTAAAATACAAAATCAGCAAAAGAAGTAACTTAAAATAAAGAACCCATACCAGTAGCTAACGAACCCATACCATAATGGCTAGAACATAGCAAACGAAGTAACTTTAAATACAGAGAAAATAAGAGAAACCCATACCACAAGCTAAAATACAAAATCAGAAAACGACCCCAAATATATTAAAGAGATTAAATCCATTATGTTGTTTTCATAGTTTAGATTTCAAAGCAAATGACCTCAAATTCCCAAAATAGATGAAGAAACGCACCTGAGTTTGCAGTAGCAGAAGTAAGAACTCGATTATGGTGATGTGGCCTGAACCAGATCCAGAAAGATTTCATAACTCAGTGGTTCGTCCTTCTATTTGTGTTTATAATTTTGGAAGAGAAGAGAAAGTCACAGATCTAGGGTTTGTAATGGGAAGAGAGAAGAAAGAAGGCTATAGATAGTTCGCGAATTTGGGGATTAAATTTTGAAAGCCTTCCAACTATTTGGGGATGAAACTTGTGAAATTATAGGAGATGAATGAACTCGTGAAATTATAGGAGATGAGGGTTTGAGGAGAGGAAGGGATCTGACAAGGGAGGGTGGAGACTAAAACCCAAATCAGTAACCCTAAAATTATGTTACTAGTCTTTGTTGACTGAAGTAGAAGGAGGGAGGAGAGAGAAAGAGACGGGAGAGGAAGGAGAGGGAGACGCGAGAGACAGAGACGAATCTAACGGAGAGGGGAGTGATGGTGAGGCAGAAAAAAAGGGGTACAGCGTTAGAGTGGTGGGAAGAACAAGAGAGAGAAGAGAGATAAGAGAGCATGAGAACTATCGGGCCTTGAGAAAAAATATTGAGTCACTGTTCACTCCGTGTTTTTTTTTAAAGCTTCAATGACAACGGTTGCAACAAAAACCGTTATGGAAAGTTGTGAAATAAAATCAGAAAATCACGCCCCCTAAACCACAACGCTTATAAACCCCTTTTAACAACAGTTTCGTAATAACCGTTGTGGAAGAAACAATTACAACGGTTTTGGAGCCAACCGTTGTGTATTAAGTGTTGTCTTTTTCAATATTTGTAGTAGTGGTCGTAGTCTACAGATGTGGATTTCATTATATTATACGACGCGGATTAAGAACAGTTGGTCGTGTTTAGTTAGGAGTTAACACGGCAGGTTTTTTGGTGAACTGTCGTCTTTATTTTCTACGTCGGTGGATTCATACCTGCTGTCGTTGTTTTTTGGTCAGATTTTAACTCTGAAGAAGTCCTTTTTTAAAAACGACGCTTTTTTATTTGTATGCGTCGTCTTTTAAAAATATTCAACAGTAAAGAACTTATCCACGATGTTTTTTTTTAATACCGTCGTCGATTTAAATACAACGACGGTTTTATGTTATGCCGTCGTCTTTTTCTGGTCGTCTTTTTCCATTTTTGTAGTAGTGTTTCAAATTACATATTTTTATAGAGTAATTGTTTTTATTGTCCCAAATCCAATTATCATAAGGGTGCCTTGTACACCGTATTTGCTATTTTGATTAGTAACTTTGAGGCATAGTAACTATATTTAGTACTTCGACGTTCTAAAGGTCCACCAAAAACTGCAAAAATTGTAGCAACTGGTAAGTAGGCCTGTCGAAATTTGGTTGTTGAACTTTGAAATTTGATGGCACATTGAACTCAATGAAGTCGAAAAAATTGCAGCAGAGGGATCTTCAAGAACTATTTATTTGAAGAGAGAATTTAACATCAATCCTTGATAACTCTAAAAAATACATGAACTTATGCTTCAACCATCAGATCTGCTCAAACATTTGAATGATATACAAATGAAATCCAGTACATGAATTATAATACACTTCAACACTTGGAATTGAAATGGGATTGTTTCTCAAGAATTGATGAGGTTAGAGATGTCGAATTGCAACTTGCTATTCCAAACTTCAAGAACTCACTCTGTACATTATGTATGCACATCCTCATAAAATTCTTCATAAGAGAACTCATCCTCCTCATCAATGTGCTGAAAAGAGGGAAACAATATTAAACTAGAAAAATAATACTCATCAGCTTATACTAAAATCGAATAAACACAATGAAAGTGTTCATCCAATGCACTAAATGTGAGAATCGTCAACTTGGGACTTAAAACTAGCCTTGGAGTGTTTTTTATAATGATGCAAAAAGCTACAAAATTCAGAAATCTCTAGACAAATCTACAAAATTCAAATTTTAGAAGGCTCTAAATACTCTGCCTAGGCATTTTTTTTAACTGAAGAAACTAGCTAGGAAAATTTGAATTATGCTATCATCAATTAGTCCCACAAATCCATAAAGAATGTGACCATGCTGACCATTCCTATCGGTATAATTTAACAAACCAAAACATGATCAGATCACTAAAAACAGTCAATTCCTATATATCATCATATGGAGATGCAAAATACATTAAAGAAACCTATCAGAAACCCAGTTAACGTAAATCCTAGCCATCTAGAAACCCCGTCTTAATGATTTCCTTTGTGTGATTTGGCTTGCAAGAAGAAGTATTTTGTTCAACAAGAGAGAGGGGTGAAGAGAATGATGTACAAATATAAGGGTACATTTCTCTCTCATATTTTAGAGCAACCAGGGGTCTCCTTATTTTAATAATCAAGACAGGAGCATATTTGGAGTTGGGTTCCTGACATTCACTCTAAATTTTCACTTAGAATCTCATTTAGGGAGGAGTCCATTGGAGATGTTCTAACGAGATACCACATCAAAATTAGGTTGTTTGTTTTGTTTTCGCCTACTATATCGCAATGATAGAACACTTGAATTAAAAAAACCTCAAACACACATGAAATACGTTGTAATTTATTGTCAAATTGAAGCTTAAACAATCTCACATGTAATTTTTTTGTTTATATCATTAGAACCGTAATTTGATCTTGCTAACTCAATTTAATTCTTTCCTTAATATGGCATAATATGGCGTATTTTTTTAGTAAGATTTGCAAACATCAGTGTTTCCTTAATATAAAAGTTGGAGATGGCAACATATATATATATACTCACATTGAACGTGTTCATCCAATGCTCATCAGCTTATACTAAAATCGAATAAACACAATAAGTTACGCCACATTGAACATGTTCATCCAATGCACTAAATGTGAGAATCATCAACATTTAGAAGTTGGAGATGGCAACATATATATATATATATATACTCACCTCTGCACTTCTCTGTGTTTCCCTGTATTCAAAAGAAAAGAATGTGTATTATTGAGATGCAATCAGGTTTGAAAAAGAAACACTTTAATTGTTATATTATTGAGATGCATACCTTTTTTCTTGAATGTTCCCTATAGTGCTATTGAGGTCCCCCATCCACTCAGACTTTCCCAATTCTGTGTACACTTGAATTACAGAATGTGTGTTGACAACCTTAGAAGCTAATGTTCTTAAATCTGGACATCTTATAACCTTCAATTCCATCAAAGATGGCAACTTCAAAGTATAAGCTTCAGCAGAGAAACAAATGAGGTTTGGTAGATCTTTAAGCATCATGGAATTCAGTCGAGGAAATGTAATCTCCTGATCAGCACATTCAGTGTCTGCTTTTGCAATAACTTGTTCAATCTTCTCACAATTCCCAACTTTTAAGTCCTTTAAACTGACAAGGAGCTTAGCTACAGTTGACAAGAACAAATATCGCAAACTGCCACAGTGGGATACATTTAAGAATGTCAAGCTTCCGAAGCCTGTGACATGTTGTGAACCGCCCGTTTCCCATACGTGCATTAAACTTGGCAATTGGTATAACGACAAGTAACACAACTTATTGAATGCTTGAACATTGTGGCTTTCCACAGCCTTTGGTCCCTTGAGTTGGAAAACAACTTCCAGTGACTCACAAGAACCTACAGAAAGACGTTCTAGATTATCATAATCATTTGAGTCTTGATCAAGATTTGTTGGTGCAACCTAGAAAATCAAACATCAATTGAGCAACCGTATATAATTTATATAATTTCAATATGGCAATGTCATTGTCATTCTCAATTGTAAAATAATAGTAAATTGAAATGCTTACCTCTTGATTGACTGGACGTGGCAATATTTGAACAACATTTCTTCCTGAAGCATCATAACTTTGGCAGCAGATCAAAACTATTTAGTTTGGGAAACAAAGTCATGCCCGTCTGATCCTCTTTTTCATTTTCGTCTGCGGATCTTACTATAGTTTCCATTTTCAAGCAATCCGTTATGCTGAGCTCTTCAAGATTCACAAGTAGCCTGGCAATTGAGTGTGGGAACACATATTGGATATGACCACGTTTTATTTTTAAATATCTTAAGTTTTGGAAGCCCTGGAATTCACGCGGAATGTTCTTCCAAAAGGTGTCGACATCGAGAAGCCAATGAAATCTCCAATTTTCGTAAATGAGAAAATGATGGCCCATCCGTAACCACATGGCCTTTCAGATCAAATAACACACCTACAATGCCATCGCAAAAATATAGTTTCACTTCTTCTAGATTTTGTAACCATAAAATGCCCTTTGATGGAAATACTGCTCTTCATATGAAGTTCCTACCACATTTTGATCCTTAGGTGTTGTTACCTGAAAAGTTTCATTTAATAGATCAACTTCAGACATTTTCCTCTCAAAAATGAAACTAATAACAAGCTCAATTATCTATATATATATATATATATATAAAGCAAAAGGTAGAGAATGGTGAAACATTTAAAATACCAGAAAATGCCCTTGGTTAATGAGACCATTAACAAAAATGAGTCCAAAATTTTTACAAATAAATATATGGAATGGATATGTGATGATTTTCTTTGTGGTCTGCACATGCCCAATTATTTATTTATTTATGTTATTTATTTTTTTTGTAAAGGCAAGTAAACTAAATTCCTCATTTATCAGTATGAGAATATTTTCAGTTTTTAGGAAGAAAATGAGTAAATAATAGTCAAACTAAATTCAGACTAAAAATAAATAAATTTGAGGCACAAACAATTAACAAAACAAATATACTATTCAAGCACCGAAATAATAAGTTATATATCTAACATAACTCATGGTTGGAGTATAGCTTGTTGGCTTCGTAGAAACCAACGAATTCACTGGATAGAGCTTGGAGTGTCAAATTTGTTAATTTGGGGACAGCGGACAGCAAGTAAGCTTTGGAGTTGAACCAACGAATTCACTGGATAAAAGAGCTCTGTGGAGTTGGATTGATTGGATGAGAGGGAAGGCTGTTTGTTGAGTCCAACTTGCTCCATTTACAAGGTATTCTGTCTCAGGCACTCCCGAATTCTTAAAACTTTTAAGTGTTGCAATCCCTCTTGGTCTAATTCATTGAGGACATACTTTAAATTCTTAATCTCGAATAAGAATAAATCTTCACATTTCTGAAATAAGAGTCAAACAATTTGAATCTCCATGAATTCCGTTGCATCACTTTTAACAATATCCAACTTATTTTCGAATGCATAACAACCATTAATTGTTGATGGACGTCTACCTCTAATAAACAACCATCGTGTTATCTCTCTGTTGGATATGTGGAATCTTATTGTTGTCTGGAATGTCAAGTAAAAGTCTTTAGGAAAGAAGTTGAAATCGGGTATATCTATGACTAAAACTTTCAAATGATTTGTAAGACCCGTGTCTTGGGGAAACAAGAACGGTGAGCAATCCCACATCGCCCGGGGAGAGAAAGGTGAAGTGCTTTAAATGTGTGGGCACTTCTCTTCCTAGCACGAGGCCTTTTGGGAGCTCACTGGCTTCAGATTCTTAGGAACTCCGAAATTAAGCGAGTTGGGGGCCCGAAGCGGACAATATCGTGCTAGGGGAGTCGGGTCGTGACAAATGGTATCAAAGCTGGACCCCGACCGGAAGTGTGCCAGCGAGGACGCTGGGCCCCAAGGGGGGTGGATTGTAAGACCTGTGTCTTGGGGAAACAAGAACGGTGATCAATCCCACATTGCTCGGGGAGGGAAAGGTGAAGTGCTTTAAATGTGTGGGCACTTCTCTTCCTAGCACGAGGCCTTTTGGGAGCTCACTGGCTTCGAATTCTTAGGAACTCCGAAGTTAAGCGAGTTGGGGGCCAGAGCAATCCCAGGATGGGTGACCCACTGGGAAGTTGCTCGTGAGCTCCTAGAAACAAAACCGTGAGGGCCAGAGAGGGGGCCCGAAGCGGACAATATCGTGCTAGGGCCCGAGCAATGTGGGATTGCTTACCGTTCTTGTTTCCCCAAGACACGGGTCTTACCATTTGTCACGACCCGACTCCCCTAGCACGATATTGTCTGCTTCGGGCCCCCCCTCTCTGGCTCTCACGGTCCCCTTGGGGCCCAGCGTCCTCGCTAGCACACTTCCGGTCGGGGTCCAGCTCTGATACCATTTGTCACGACCCGACTCCCCTAGCACGATATTGTCTGCTTCGGGCCCCCCCTCTCTGGCTCTCACGGTCCCCTTGGGGCCCAGCGTCCTCGCTAGCACACTTCCGGTCGGGGTCCAGCTCTGATACCATTTGTCACGACCCGACTCCCCTAGCACGATATTGTCCGCTTCGGGTCCCCCCTCTCTGGCCCTCACGGTGTTGTTTCTGGGAGCTCACGAGCAACTTCCCAGTGGGTCACCCATCCTGGGATTGCTCTGGCCCCCAACTCGCTTAACTTCGGAGTTCCTAAGAATCCAAAGCCAGTGAACTCCCAAAAGGCCTCGTGCTAGGAAGAGAAGTGCCCACACATTTAAAGCACTTCACCTTTCCCTCCCCGAAGCGATGTGGGATTGCTCACCGTTCTTGTTTCCCCAAGACACGGGTCTTACAATAAAATTGAATTTCCAATTTTGCCCTTGAAGTGGGGGCAAAAAGGTCAATTTTTATCCGGAGAGAGTTTGGAGCAACGGGTGATGTTTTTAGGAAGGTTGTACTTAGCCGAGTTCGTAGACACGCGGTAGGCTCGATTAGGACTTGAAATGAAGAAGTTACGATTGGAAAATCATCGAGGGCCTAAATGAAATTATTTCAAAATTAATTTGATTAAAATCAGATTTTCCTTTTTCATTTTCTATTTCTCTCTCTCTCTCTCTCCCTCCCGTGCGTCCTCCCTCCCTCTGCGACAGACCCATTTCTTCTCCCTTTCTCTGCAACTCCGGCCACCGTCCAAGGCAAGCCACGAGATCGGACCCATTCGAACCGCCACCTCCTCCTCTCTCTTCCTCAGCCAGCACAACTCCTGGAACCGTCGAGACTCACCGGAAAACGCAGAAAAGTCACCGGAAAATCGCGAAACTTCCAGCCGTTCGATCTCCGCCGTCCGGCCACCGTTTCCGACAAGTGAGGTCTGGTTTCTCATCTACTCTTCCTGCTCTTGCTAGCTGTTGGGTTGTAATTATCTGTGTTTTCGACAGGTTTGAAATTTGGGTTTTGTTCTGTTTACCGGGGAGACTTTGCCAAATTTTTGGTAGAAAGCCTCGGTTCTTAGTAAGTGGGCCCGACATCTATAGGATGTCGGACCAAAGACGAGATCAGTCCCGGTTTCCGAGGAGATTTCTGGGCGGGTCCTGTCAGCTTGGTATCAAAGCATTAGGTTTCTTTTCCTTGACTATCATGCTTCTTTTGCGTGTTGGTACTAATGATTTTGTGGTTTCTTTTGTTTAGAACCATGCATCGCCGTGGTGCTCGAATAAGAGGTGGTGGTCGTGCTCAGAGGTATGGACCGAATCCTTCACCTCCATCTCCATCTCCGCCACCCTCTCCACCACCTTCACCTCCGCCTCCACCACCTATTGGAGAGCAAGCTGGAGAGAATATGCTGGACTTGCAACAAGTTATAAATCAGTTCACAAATCAGTTCACCACTCAGCTCGCCCAAACTATGGCTACAGCCATGCAAGGGAGACGAGATCAGGAAGGTTCAGACATCAGGAGAGTCAAAGAATTGGGAGCCAAAGAGTTCTTTGGTAGCGCTGATCCTACAGAAGCCGAGGCTTGGCTCACTGATATGGAAAGAGTTTTTGAGGTTTTGCAATGTCCGGAAGGGGATAAAGTGAGATTGGCGGTCTTCCTGCTTAAAGGGAATGCTTACCATTGGTGGAAAACTGTCAGGAGAGGTTACAATAGTATTGCTGATATTACTTGGGAGGAATTCCAGCGCATCTTCTTCGTGCAGTTTTATCCGCATTCTTATCGGAATGCGAAGAAGATTGAATTTTAGCAATTGACTCAAGGAGCTATGACAGTGTTTGAATATGAGCAGAAATTCAATGAGTTATCAAGGTTTGCACCGGACATGGTGACCATAGAAGAAGAAAAGTGTAGGCGGTTTGAAAATGGTTTATGGTTGGATATTCAGGGTATGGTTACTGCCACCCCATATCCTACTATGAGGGCACTGGCTGAAGCTGCTGATAAAGTGGAAAGGACAATCAAATTGAGTGCTGGTAGACGACGTAGAGACATGTCAGGTTTTGGTGGACCGAGTCAGGGTCCATCAAAGAGAGGAGGATCCAGCTCCAGTTCAGCAAGTAGTGGCTGGTCGGGAGGACGGGGATCTAGCTCCAGCAGTGGTAGGTCTAGCGTTCGACCAGTGTGGAGCCAACACTCAGGACAGCAGTCGGTGGCCAGTACAGGTTGCTATTTCTGTGGACAGGCAGGACATCTCAGGAGGGATTGTCCATTACGTGGGCAGACTAGTGGTCCCACCCAGAGGAGCGGAGTAACCTGTTTTCAGTGTGGACAGCCAGGGCACTATAGGAGTGAGTGTCCACTTCTTACTGTTGGTTGTACTACTAGACAGGTGACTGGGGCCCAGCAGGGGCAAGGTAGTAGGGGACAGGGTCAGACCCGGGGTGGTGCATCTTCGTCTGCAACTGGTTCATCAAACAGTGGGGTTCAGTCCACTTTCCGTGGACGAGGTGATAGGAATCAGAGGGGTCAGCCGGGGAGTGCTACTACTCAGGCCCGTGTTTTCTCCATGACCCAGCAGGAGGCTCAGGCTACACCTGATGTTATCACTGGTATGGTCCCTATTTTTGGTTATTTTGCACGTGTATTGATAGATCCCGGGGCTACACATTCGTTCATTGCACGTAGCTTTGTACCTTATGCCAGTGTTAGACCCACACCCATGGCAGGAAGTTTTAGTATTTCTTTACCTACTGGGGATGTCCTGTTTGCGGACATGGTATTCAAAGGTTGTTATGTCCAAGTGGGAGATGCAGTATTAGAAGCTGATTTGATTCCCTTAGATTTGGTGGATCTTGATATTATCTTGGGAATGGATTGGTTAGAGAAGCATCGGGCATCAGTGGATTGTTTCAGGAAGGAGGTAATATTTAGAAGTCCGGGACAACCTGAAGTCATTTTCTGTGGAGAGCGTAAAGTTCTTCCATCTTGTCTCATCTCCGCCATTACGGCAAAAAGGTTACTTAAGAAGGGATGCTTGGGGTACTTAGCCCACATCATTGATACTTACGAGATCACTTTGAATCTGGAAGATGTTCCTATTGTTCGTGAGTTTCCAGATTTCTTTCCGGATGATCTTCCTGGTTTGCCTCCTCAGAGAGAAACCGAGTTTACTATTGAACTCCTTCCAGGCACAAATCCAATTTATCAAGCTCCTTATAGGATGGCACCAGCAGAGTTGCGGGAGTTGAAGATTCAATTACAGGAATTGGTTGATCTTGGATTCATTCGACCTAGTGTTTCACCTTGGGGTGCACCGGTGTTGTTTGTGAAGAAGAAAGATGGAACCATGAGGCTATGTATCGATTACAGACAATTGAACAAGGTGACAGTGCGTAATCGATACCCCTTGCCTCGAATCGATGATTTGTTTGATCAATTGAAGGGTGCCAAGTATCTCTCTAAGATCGATCTGAGATCGGGTTACCATCAACTCAGAGTACGAGAGGAGGATGTTCCGAAGACAGCATTCAGGACTCGTTACGACCATTATGAGTTCTTGGTGATGCCTTTTGGATTGACAAATGCTCCAGCAGCGTTTATAGATCTCATGAACAGAGTGTTCCGAGCTTACTTGGATCGCTTTGTGATTGTATTCATAGACGACATCCTTGTCTATTCCAGAACTTTGGAGGGTCATAAGAAGCATTTGGGATTGGTATTGAAGACTTTGAGAAGGAGGCAGCTGTATGCCAAGTTCAGTAAGTGTCAGTTTTGGTTGGATAGAGTGGACTTCCTTGGGCATGTGATATCAGTAGAAGGAATCTATGTGGACCCTCGGAAAATAGAAGCAGTTGTAAATTGGGTGACCCACTGGGAAGTTGCTCGTGAGCTCCCAGAAACAAAACCGTGAGGGCCAGAGAGGGGGGGGCCCAAAGCGGACAATATCGTGCTAGGGGAGTTGGGTCGTGACATGATTAGACAAAGACATCACCTCAACAAGGCTTGCCATCCTCTTATCTTCGCTTTCTGCTGCTGATTGTTCCCATTTGCGAAAACTATTTTCCATATACAACTCTTCAAGACTAGATAAGCTCAATAAGAGACCGTGAGGAATCTTCTCAAGATGATTACAATCCGTGATATCTAACAACCTTAAATGTTTAAGAAGTCCAATTTCCCTCGGCAACTCTAAGATGTTAGCGCATCTACGAAAGCTGAGGATCTCTAAATTTTCCACTCTTCCAATAACATTAGATATATCTGTTAAATAATGACAACCATTTAGGGACAAGGTTCGAAGGCTCTTTAGTAGTCCTAGTGAACTTGGCAAGGTTGATATCCAAACCCCTACCAATGCTAAAACCTTCGGCTCTTTCATCCCTCTACACATGATGTCCACGCTATCTTCCGAATAAAAGCCGCCTTCTAAGTGTAGAAGCTCTAGTTTTGGACACTCCAGACCAACTGGGATCTCATCAATATTAATTGGTATGAGTGAGATTGTTGTGTAATGGTCGTATATCTTTGGCCACCCTTTCTTTTCAGCATCACATCTTATTAAAAATCTACGTGGATCTCTTGAGGCAATTTGTATGGCAACATCACAAACTATGTCATGCATCTTGGAATGGTCTTTCAATTTGCTATCTAGCAACAAAAACCCTCTTTGAAGTTTGTCAACCAAAGAATGCACTCTATTTCTTGCTTCTTCCACCGAATCAGTGTTACTAAAATACCCTCGACCCCACCCATATCTAACCAAATTCTCAATTGGAATATCGTAATCTTCATGAAATAAAAAACAAAGCAAAAGGCATGACTTCGCTTCATCAATCTCCAATCTATCAAAACTCCATCGTATGTTTGAATAAACTCTGTCATTTATCGAAGGGATGCTTCCAGGAGCTGAACTTTTTAGCTGCTTCAGGGCATCAACCCATTCATACTTCCTCTTATTTTCTAGTGCTTTCGCAACCGTTATAATAGGAATAGGTAAACCTCCACACTCATTCGTGACTTGTTTCGCCAACTCAGGATAGTCCAAGGGTTTACCTACCATTTCCCGGAAGAGTTCCCATGATTCTTCTGCTGTTAAAACTGGGAGTGTAAAAATTTCTTGACTTCCCATTGCTTTGCACACCTCCAAGTTTCAACAAAACTTTGCACCCTTTATGAGTAAGTCCAGAAGGAAGTCCTATAGCCTCAAAATCAAGCTCTGTCCACACATCATCTAATACAATCAGGATCTTATTTATTTGCTTGAGTCTTCTGTAAAGCCTTAGTGCTCTTCCAGTTTCGCTATCCTCCCTGTCATATGTAAATCCCAGCTCGTCTGCAATTTCTGATTGAATCTTCTGAATGCTTGGGCTTTGAGACACAACTGCCATCACAACATTATCGAATACTTTCAATCCTGCCAATCTTTTAATGATTTCTTTCACCATTGTGGTTTTACCCACACCCCCCATACCACAAATCCCAATCATTCTAACTTCTTCATTCTTCAAAACCTCTATCACGCTATTCACACATGTCATTCTGGATTTAAAATCCTTAAAACCTTCTTTGAATGTTGACCATATCATCGGTGGAGGTGCAGGATGGGCAACATTATTATTGAATGTTCTTTCTTTTTGGAGATGACGAACATCTTGCGTAATCTTAGTGGCTTTCCTACTTATGTTCCACTGGTACAAGCATCGCCTTTTCATGTTGACTTCTTCTTCAAAATGCGACACTTTCTAAATTAACTCGTTAACGCTTGTTAGCCAACTTTGAACATCAGAGTTGATAACTCCACCATTCCTTTTGGCAGCTTAAACCAATTCTTGCACCCCATCTTTCATGTCAAAAAGCTGTTTAAGTTCACCCTTTAGATCTTTCATCTTGGTATCATAGTAAATCAAATAACCAAATTCTTTGCCTATTGGTGTCACCAAGGACTCTGCAATTTTGGACGCAATTGAAATAACAATATCCATTTCCTTGTGAGATCAAAGACGCGTAGGTGAAATGCTTATCTCTGTATCTTGTCTCCCAATCTGTACAAAGTCCAATGAAAAATAGATCAAGACAAAAATAATTAGGGATGGCTGTTTTTGGCAAAATTGTATATTGCATATATTTTATATTTATTTAAACACTTTGTACGATTTTACCATTATCAACGAAATTTTATTTCCATCTTCCAAAGATTATGTTTTCTTTAATGGGATTAAAGTTTTGATTATGTGAAAATTAAATACATAGGTTGATTATAGTACTTCTATTAAAATTTTATTTTATTTGACTACGTCATTTTTTATTATTAGCTGGCCTCCATTGGAACCAAAAGGAATAAGTTTTACATAAATTAACAAGTTAATTTGTTAATCATTTTCCTATTCTTACTAAGATTTGGTTGAATTTTTTATGCATATAATTCCAGTCTTTAGTCTCTACAGTTTCTTTTAGGATATTTGACCTTGAACTCAATTATCTTCATTCTAACTTCTATTCTATAGCTTTATCATTTTATTATATGTATTTTGGGACTGTTTGGTTCACTAGACAACAACTTATAGACCCTAACCTGCATCAAATTGGTACCAGAGGCTAGGAAAATCCTTCCTCCACACCATGATTCATCATGGTAGAGGTTGTGGACAAGGGAACTAAGCCCAACACAGATAGATGACTAAGATGCAACATATAATGGAAGATATGTCGAGAGCAGCGCAAGCCCTCCAAAGACAGAAATTCACATATGCCTATATGGAGATTCTGAAATGCAACTGTGGTGATGGTGATCGAGATGGATTGGAAGAGCAGTTGGTTTGTGCATTGAGTTTGAATGGTGGAGGAATTAAATTGAAGTTGCTGATTTTTGTGGAAATATGCATGCAGAGATTATTTAGATTCAGAGGCAAGTCTAGAGAATGGAAACCGATGGTCGTTGTCATGACAATTGAGCATGAGGCCCACATAGGCAATGGGTTTCTCATAGAAACCATAGGGTCTGCTTGTATTTATGCTGGTAAGATCTTAGATAAATGTTCCCAAGTGTTGAAGAACGTAAACAATCCCACATTGGAATCTTGACAAAATAAAATAAAATATATATTAAGTGGTTCTACTATTAATAGTATCGAGATCTTTTGTGATAAAACTCCACATACTGAGTGTGGGCTGCTAGCCTGTCTCTCCGAAATCTTGACACCAAGATCAACCAAAGTTTTTTAATATGTTAATTTTGGTGACATTGAAAAATTATTAACCCCATTGATGGGAAATTTGTCATCAATGCTTCTGAATTTGGTATTAGTTGAATTCTGCTTTAGTCATTGAATTTGAACTAGGCTTCATTTGGCACAATTCCTGTAAAAAAATCTTCAAGATTTTTGTAGTAGTGAAGGAAATGCAATGTTAACAATTGTAGTAGGGCTTTTTATCACAAATGGTCCCTTAGGTTTGTAAAATTATCACCTTTCGTCCCTAGCGTTTTTTTGTGACACCAATGGTCCCTAAGGTTACCCTCCACACATCAAAATGGTCCCTGTCGTTAGCTTCCATCAAATTTTCTGTTAAATGGTTGACGTGGCACGTGTGTAGAGCCCACACATCCAATAGTATACATCCACGTGGCTTTAAATAAAATATATTATATTTTTAATATTTTAAAACTTAAAATCCAAAAAAAAAAAAAACCAAGAAAAGCTGTACCATCTGCATTCTCCCTCTGCCTCTCTCTCCCTCTTCTCCCTCCCTTCTCTTTCTCTCTCTACCTCATCTTCCTTGATTTTTACAGGCTACCATAGCTTGATGTAGTTTCTGCATCAGGAAGTTTCTCCATGGCCAAATCTAAGCTTCAAAACACAAATTCTCTATGTTGGTCACTGTGAATATGAGCTCAGTGGCAGTAATTCCCAACTCCAGAATCCCTCGCATGATAATCCGATGAAATAAACACTTGGGTCCTTTTTTGTTTGACCAAAACGTACAAATCAATGAAACCCAAATCTTAAAAGTTCAAAAAAAAAAGAGTACGAGATGAGACTCAATAGTGAAGATGAAGTGATCCAATTATAAGATTTACAAAATAGCAAACCTGGTGGCTGGTACAGTAACTTACAGAGTTGTTGACGCCAAAAAGTGGTTCTTTGACTTTGAGGGTCAACTTAGTAGTTTTAAGCCTTCGGTATCCTGATGGCCTCGGTAGGGATCGTGATCTGCAAAAAGAGAGAACGCTCGGTGAGACCTAAGGTATCGGTGTGGTACCAGCCGAAGGCTCTCCGATGCTTGAGAAAGTTCGAGATTAGAAACTTCAACTTACAGATCAATAGGCTTGTATGCCGTAAGTTCTGATTACCTCTATTTCGGGGTAGGTGACCTCTTTTATAGGCCTTGGGAGATGTGCACTTTATTGATAATTTCGATGTGGGACTGTGGACGTCGCTTGGGAGCATGCCACGTGTCCCATGAGAGGGTGTTGCCCTAATGGAGCGATCAGTAGGCAAGGTGCTGAAGGCTCCCTTGATCAGGCTCGATCTCTTCCACGTGTCTTGTTCTTATTGGCTGTTCATTTTGGGTATAAACAGGAGTCCCCCAAGTTCTCAGTCGAGATTTCTCGATTGGGGACTTGTTTGTTCTTTGGTAGCCGCTAGGTTGCTCTACCATTCGGTAGCTCGGGAAGAGAGCGTGCTGGGCCCTTGTCCCGGTGCCGATTCATTTCAGAAATTTTTCCAGGAGCCCAAGAGTTGCCATTTTGAGGATTACCGTTCGGCAGCTCATGGCATGTTAACTTGGGCAAGTTTGATCATTCCTTCGCGATCCACTCACTGGGAGGGGGAGTGATGGGATAGAGTGACGCTTCATCTTCTGTACCCAGCGTGCTGTCAGAGGTCCCATTCACTGCGTGACATGTGGTGTGTCTAATCACGCAGAGCGGCGCCATTAATGCGCTGTTTGGTTTTTCGAGGTGTACCGTTGCAACTTTCGCCCTATAAATAGGAGTGGTCTCTGAGGCGAAATTCACTTTGCATTTGTGAGTGAAGCGAGAGCTCTGTCCAGGCGATTTTCGGCGAGAGCAAACGGTAACCAAGGCGATTTCCGGCGAGAGCGACGGTAACGGAGGTGATTTCCGGCAAGATCATTCGGAAGGCGGAGCGATTTTCGTCCTTAGACTTCAGTTCTCATAAGGTACCGTTCGGTAACCTTTATTATTTTCTTTCCTTTCGTTATGCGTACGTCCTTCCTTGGTTTGAACTAGACTTAGAACTTTATGCAAGTGGGGTGTAGTTCGGTAGTCTAGTTGCCATAGTTAGAGATGTAGGCATCGGTAGGATAGTTCCCTGCATGGCCCTTAGTTTCCTTTCGTTGTTTTTGTAGATGTCTGATAGCGAGTCAGGATTCGAGAGTGAGCCCAACGCGTTCAAGGGTGAGTCTCCAGATAGGCGAAGGGATACCAATAGTGAGGAGTCGGGCCAGGATACCGAGAGCGATAGTGGCTCCAAGGTGGAAGTGGTCGGCGAGAGGTTTAGACCTGCGCCAACCCATGGGATCGGTAAGGGGCTTATGACTAGTTAGCCCCTACCGTTGACGGTCGTGTATAGTGACGGTTGGCAAGTTGGGTTGGGCCTGCATTCCGAGCCTCAGATGGGGGACGCTCGGGTGCCGGAGGCATCTTCCAGTTACCGTCCGGAGGCCTCCACTTCCAGTCGTGGAGAGTCTTCCGAGCCAATTCCCGGGCCGAGGGTGACAATAGTGAACAGTGGGAACCCTAGGGTACCGATGGGGGTAGCGAAGGAGCAGCTGTTCGATGTGGATTACTTGCCGCCCAACAAGATGACCTACCGTGAGCTGGCAAAGATTAGGGCAGAATACATGATCCCCCATTCGGTAGGGATGAGGATCCCAAGCCCTACCGAGTCCCTGAGCAACCCCAAGGATGGCGAGGTTGCGTTCTTCACCGATGTCCTTCAGCAGGGCGTCAGGCTGCCGTTGCAGCCTCCAGTTCAAAGGATTCTGGCTCAGATTGGGTATGCCCCTGGGCAGTTCAATCGAAACTTCTGGGCCGTTCTGATGGGGTTTATCACGGCATTCGGACTTGCCGATGAGGGGAGCCTACTTACGAGCAGTTCTCCCACCTGTATAGCATCACGAAGTCCAAGAGTACCGATCATGGAGGCTGGGTCCAAGCGAATTGCCTCAGGGCTTCCGAGAGGGGCCATTTTCTGACTACCGTGCCGACTTCTCAGAAGTCCTGGAGGAATCGGCGGGTGCTACTCTCTGGCGATTGGGAGTCGCCCTTGGGAGTGCCCGTTCGCTTCCCCATCCCCACTACTTTTCA
The DNA here is from genome assembly GCA_020521455.1 of Prunus kanzakura. Taxonomy (NCBI): domain Eukaryota; kingdom Viridiplantae; phylum Streptophyta; class Magnoliopsida; order Rosales; family Rosaceae; genus Prunus; species Prunus kanzakura. The sequence goes on from BPUM01000945.1 coordinate 346,581, forward strand.
GATTGCCGGTAGGTTGCTACCATGCCGATCGGTAGGTCACTTTTTTTTTTTAATGGACTAATCTGTTGTTGTTATTTTTGCAGGCAAACTGAAGCAGCCCACGGCACCCCAGTCAGAGATTCGGCAGATAGAAAAGGTGAGGCTGAAGGTTCCTGCCGTTGACAGGGAGTACCCACAGTTCCTCTTCACCGAAAACCTTATCAGAGCGCGCCTCGTTGACCCTGCCGAGAGTAAGATCACTTCTTATTTTCCACTTCGTCTTTTTGTTTGAATACCTTCGGCTAACTCCTGGGTTTGGTTTCGTGTAGTGTCCGAGACCAGGAAGACTGCCGAGGCCAAGAAGATGTCTGAGACCTCGAAGAGGCGCTACCAGGTGGCCGCAAGGGGGAAGAAACAAAGGCGGCAGCCAGAGACTTCTACCGAGAGGGTCGTGGAGGCTGACCTAGAGGAGCAGCCTCTGGCCGAACGGCAGAGGCAGCGGAATGCCAAGCCAGCGGACAGGAGGGTGCCGGTAGACGAGTCGGTGCTCAGCCCGCGTCAGGGTGCCGAGGCTGCCACTTCCAAGGCGTCCGGGAAGTGGCCTATTCAGGTGGATCTGGACACTGTATCCACTCCCAAGCGGGTGCGGCTTGCTGATCCTCCGAGAGCCATCTTCGCGGCTGAGGACGAAGGGGGGCCTACCGAAACGGTCACGCTTGCGTGTCCTTCCAAGACGGTACAGTTTGCGAACCACATGATCGTGGGTTCGTAGATGGACTTATTTGAAATTGACGAGCTGCCGAAGAAGGCCCTTTGGGAAGAGGCGGGGCGCGCCTTCCGTCTCCAAGCCACGGTAACCTTTAACTCCTGTTGTCTTTTTGTTGTTGTCGTCTTTTGTTCGGTACTAATCTGTGCTTCACGTTCCAGGCGTCGATGGACATGTGGCTGTGCATGAAAAGGGCCATCACAGCTGCCGAGCGCGCCAAGAGGCTATACGAAGAAGGCCGTTCCAAGGTTGCCGAGGCAGGGAAGGCCCTCCAGGACCACGCGAATCTTGTGCAGGACATGCAAGCTGCCGAACGGCAGATCAAGGCGCACGAAGTGAAGCTTGCCGAGATGCGCGAGGCCCTAGATGACGCTCAGCAGGCGGCTAAGGATGCCGAAGAGGCGAAGGGGGCTGTGAAGACGGCCCTCAAGGCTTCCAAGCGGTCGAAGGCAGCGGAGATCGAGGTCGCCGTTCGTGAAGCAGTGGCGAGCTACCGTACCTCCGCGGAGTTCACTCACCTCTTGGACAACGAGGTGGCCTCCGAGATGGCGGACCTCATCTACCGCTTCAAACGGTTCAACCCCGGGTAGAAGCTGAACCTGAACTTCGCTGCCGATCCCCCTCCTCTGCCGGAAGGTATCACGGAGGTGATGATCGAGGAGTATGAGGGGGAGGATGCCCCCGAAGATGCCGATGGTCCTAATGCTGAGGGCGCTCCTGATGCCGCCGCTGACGCCAATGTCGAGACTGCCGATGACCAGGGAAATCGGACTGCCGAAGCCTAAGCTGCTTTATGTTTTCGTTTTGTATCATTAACTGCCGTTGGCAGAATTTCCGAACACCTTAATGCCGAGGGCATTTTTAATTTAAGTAATTATTTTCTTTCATGACTTGTGTTCTATTCCTGCTTGAATTCTTCCGATGCTTGTTCAGTAGGAGTCTAGCCATTGGTTTTTGGTTAGTTCTTTCGTCTCGGATTGGCCAAGTGTCGTTACCTTCGGTAGTCAAAGCCCGAGATAAAGCGGTACTGCCATTGGCTCGTATTCCACTTGGATCGTTTTGTTTAGAATACTGTAGGTAATCCCAGAGCAATGTACTGCCGTTGGCTCGTACCTAATGTCTATTTTTTGAAAAATTTGGTAGTAAACATTCAAGAGTGTAGCTTTCTATTGCCGTAGGCAATGTTGCTGTGGCTCGTATATAATGAGCTCTACCGAAATATTTTGTTTAAAGAAGGTGCCGATAGGCTATAACGTTCTAAACATGTGCAACTCTAGATAATCTCATTGTATATATAAGTGCCGTAGGCAAAGATACAAACTCCACCCTGCCGTTGGCTAGGGGGCTTCATTTAAAATAACTCTTGAGGTGCTCCACATTCCACGGGTGACCGAGGGTCTTCCCATCTGTGCCTTGGAGCCTGTAAGTGCCGTATCTAAGGATGCCGATGACTTCATAGAAGGTCCAAGGGTTCCTTCCGTTGGGTTTTTGGTGGCGGGGGAGACCTTGCGCATTACCCAGTCTCCGATCCTGAAGGAACGGGGTCTGACCCTCGAGTCGTAGTACCGAGAAACGCGTTGTTTGTATGCTTCGTTCCGAACGTTGGCTACCGTTCGGCGTTCTTCGATTAAGTCCAGGCTTAATGCAAGTGCTGCCTCGTTCGCCTTCGGTTGGAAACCTTCCGTTCGGTAAGACGACTCGCTGATCTCTACTGGGACAACGGCTTCTGAGCCGAATGCAAGGCTAAAGGGAGTTTCCCCTGTGGAGGTGCGGTAGGATGTTCGGATGGCCCACAGAGCTTCGGGAAGCTTCTCCGGCCAGGCGCCCTTGGCACTGTTGAGTTTCCGTTTCAAGAGTTTCTTGATAATTTTATTCACGGCTTCTACCTGACCGTTCGACTGAGGGTGAGCTGGGGAGGCGAAGAATAAGTTGATCTTGAGGCGAGTGCAGAACTGCTTGAAGAGTTCTGAATCAAATTGTCTGCCGTTATCAGTGATGATGGCGTGGGGGATGCCGAAGCGGCAACAGATGTTGGTCCAAACAAATTCCTCGATTCTTGCTGCCGTTATGGTGGCCAAGGCTTCAGCCTCAACCCATTTCGTGAAATAGTCCACGGCAACGACTGCGTATTTAACCTGCCCTTTGCCTTGCGGCATTGGTCCGATTAGGTCAAGTCCCCGTTGGGCGAACGGCCAAGGACTTACGATCGGAGTAAGAGGTTCGGCGGGTAGGTGCGGAATATTGCCGAACCGCTGGCATTTGTCGCACTTCTTCACCATCGTAATTGCATCCCGATGCATGGATGGCCAATAGTAGCCCTGCCGAAAGGCCTTGTGTGCCAGAGACCTGGAGCCAGAATGATCACCGCGGACTCCGCTGTGGATTTCCCGAAGGACGTACTCCCCTTGTTCTTCGGTGATGCATTTCATGTACGGGGTGGTGTAGCCACACTTGTACAGAACGTCGTTGATGACGATGTATCTTGCTGATCGGTAACGCAGCTGCCTTGCCTTGGCCTTGTCTTCAGGGAGGGTGCCGTTCATCAGGTAAGCATGGATAGGCGACATCCATGTGTTGTTATATTCTATAGCGTAGATCTCGGCAACGGTGATGCTCGGCAGGGTCAGTATCTCGACGGGGATCTTTCGACCCACTTTGTCGTTGATTGCCGAAGCAAGCCTAGCGAGGGCGTCAGCATGACTGTTCTCATTTCTTGGTATCTGCCGAATCTCATACGCCTGGAATTTGTTTAGCAGTTGGTGTGCTGCCGTGAGGTATGCCGACATAGATGCGTCTTTTGCTGCGAAATCGGCAGTTACCTGGTTCACTATCAGCTGGGAATCGCTGTAGATGCTGATCTGAATGGCCTCCATACTTTTGGCGAGCCGTAGGCCGGCCAGAAGTGCCTCATATTCGACTTCGTTGTTGGACGTTCGGAAGCTAAACCTGATGGCATATTCCATCTTGTTCCATCCAGAGCGGTGAGTACCAGGCCAGCTCTGCACCCCTGTTGGTTTGCCGAACCGTCCACGTGTAGGATCCAGACAGGAGTTGACTGGTCGAGACGGCTGCCATTCGGCAAGCTTTCCAGTTGAGGGGTTTTTCCAGGTTCCGATACCTCCGAAGGTGTTAGTTCGGCGATGAAGTCCGCCACGGCTTGTCCTTTCTCGGCAGGTCTGGGTTTGAACTGTACGTGGAACTCTCCCAACTCGATCGCCCATTTCACAAGCCTACCGGAAGTTTCTAGTTTTTGAAAAACCTGCCGGAGAGGTTGGTTGGTTAGGACGATGATGGTGTGGGCTTGAAAATAGGGCCGTAGTCGCCGGGCAGAAACGACCAGAGCTAAAGCCAGCTACTCGAGTGGGGGGTACCGAGACTCTGCCCCTTGTAGAGCTTTGCTGACGTAGAAGATCGGTAGCTCCTGTAACAACCCAATCCTTAATTAATATTTAACTAATATTTTAACAAGGGAAAAGACTAAACCATCCTCGGAATATTTTATTAGATTTTAAGTTGACTTGTTGACCGGGGAAGAATTTGGGAAAACTACTTGTACCTTTGCGTAGAGCACGACGAAACGAGTCCGTAGACACGTAGTGGACTCGAATCGGAATAGTAACGAAGAAATTACGAGCAATTTTCGAAAAAGGGCAAAATAGTAATTTTGAGAAATCAGATTTTTAAAAAATCTGGTTCTCCTTTCTCTCTCCCCATTCTTCTTCCTTCTCACGATCAAACCCTCCTCCCGTCACTGTTCACCCGAAACCACCCAAGCCACCCAGCCACCGCCACGCCACCCAGACCGGCCAAGAACGAACCGGCGTCACGCCGCCACCTCAGCCCGCTCTTCTCCCCGCTGTCTGCCGCCTGGAGCTCGTCGGAAAATCACGAAAAACCGCCATTTTTCAGTCAAAACTTCCGACATTCATACTCCGTCGTCCAGCCACCAAATCAAGTGATTGAGGTATGGTTTTTCGACTGATTTTCATGCTCTAGCTGTTGGTTGGGTAGGTTTACGATTTGAGTTGCTGCCGATATTGCGTCGCCGTTTTCAGCTACTTCCGGCCACTTTTTGGCCATAGTCCAAGAACAAAAGTGGTTCCAAATTGGGTGTATTACCTAGGCTAAGAGTTTGGGCCGGCGGTTTGGAGATTTTCCGGCCACCGGAATTTACTAGGCACACCCACGCGCTGCCGGCGCGTCGGCGGCGCGTGGACCAGGTAACAGGAGCCACTCTTGATCCTAGAATAATCCTCATGTCCTCACGAGCACGTAGGATTTCTCGGATCTCAATTCGGATAACGTTTGAACCCCGAACGGATCTCTTATAGTGTGCGATTTTCGGGTTCAATACGTTTGGACCGTTGGATCATAGCCAAACTGGAGTATGTCGATCTAGGTATTTTAAGGATCGTGTAGGATTCGACGGATCATAAATCGGGGTTCCGGATACTTCGAAAAAGTGAACCCTAGGGCTAGCTTTACGGAAAATTGTTCGTCAGTCCGATCGTGCGATCGGGAGCAATCCGACCGTCCAATCGAGACCAAACTTTCAGGACATGTGTCCTAGGCTTGTTGGAACCTCTAGGAACGTTCATATCAGAATTCAGAGGTCGTGGACCCCACAGGGTCCCGTGTTGACTTTTGGGACTTTATCGCTTTTGAGTCCCTAGGTACTTTTAAATGGTGCCCACTGAGAGAAAAGCTAATGTGGGCATAGGAATGACCTTTAAAGTGATGCACGCACTTTTAGGAGCCGGGGGTCAGGGTTTTTAATTTAATACTATATTACTGAGCAGAGTTTTAATAAAATATTATGTTGATTATACAGGCACCCGGGCACCAGGTGACCCGTAGGAGGGACCTTGGAGAGGTCCAGCTAGCTCAGATCAGTTGTGAGTGGACCTTTTTGTTTCATAAATGAATTTATGAAATTAATCTTATTACTTGATCTTGAATAAGTTATTCATTGCCCAGAGTTTTAATAGCTTGATTTATTGTTGTTTTATATGTTTGTTTTATATGCTGCCGAGTTGAGAGTGCCTAGAGATTTTGGCATAGCATAATTTTTAGATAATTAACAGATAAATTGGCAGCAGAGTTCAAGGGCAGATAAGAATTCATTTAAATCCTTATTTACTTTTCAGAACTTTATATTTTTGTAAAAGCCACCCTAGGTACCCAAGCATATAAAAAGGTTGCCTTCAGTTATATGTTGCCTTCGGTTATATTGATGTCGACGGACATCCAGTTGCCTTCGGGTAGGTCAGCATGCTAGACACCGCCCCACGAGTTCTGGGGACGCCCAAACCGTGGGTGTGAGGAACCCGGCTCAGATGGACCAAGTGTCCCCTGAATCCCGCGAGGATTGCGGCTCGGGTGACTTTGTGTTTCCCGAGGTCTGCTAGGACGTGTCACTCCGGTGGCACGAGGATGGAATTGACGGAAACTAAAGGAATTGACGGAATAATAAATGGGTACACCTAGGTGGTAGATAAAAGTTGATTTCAATGATTTAACGTTTTAATCAAGTATGTGATTGATTACATATATATTTAGAGAGATATAAACGCATTGATTTCAATGCGAGTTATATATAGAAAGAAATGATTTAGTTTTTATAACTGATTTTACAATGGGGGTTAGTATGTTTTTATACTATGTTTCTAAAGCTTTGTTTTTGGTCCACTCACCCTTTTCGTGTTTTGCGCCCCCCAGGCAGTAAGCGTGCATAGTGAGCCACCACCGGGCCGAGTCCATCTTCCGCCACATCCCTTGACAGCGTAGGGTGATGAGTACATATTTATCACATTTATTATCCCTACATTATATTTGTTAGTAACTAATTTTATTTAATTTGATATTATTTTGTGTGTTTATCTCTTTGTAGCTAGACTTTGAGGTTCATTGGCTATGCTCATACCCACCCAACATAAAAGAGTAAGAAAGAAAAAAAGAACATGAAGTGGATGAAGCAACAAACATGACTTGGTGGCATTAAACAATTTGTAGTTGGGAATGACCAAATGAATGATGAAGAATTAGTGCCACACCAAGGCATAAAACAAAGGAAAAGAAGCAATGGATGGAGCAACCAAGAAGAAAAGAATTGAAAAGAATGCATGAAGTGCCACACTCATGCCAAAAGAAGAAACAATGAAGAGATGGGTTACGGTTGTGCATTGAAGAAGATGAAGAATTTGGAGAATGGAGTCATCAACACTATGGAATAAGTAATGGAAGCAAATTGGCAATTGGTTTGATGGCAAGTGGAATACATACTAAATTCATGAATGGAGGGATTTAATGAATTTAGAATTGCTCCCATTTTCCTATAAATAGGAGGAGCTATGGCATTGTAAAATCACACCCAAGCTCCACAACTCTTGAGCTTTCTCTTTTCCCGCCATCTTTTTAAGTTTTAATTTCTGTTTTTAGTTTTATTTTGTTATGGGGAACTAACTCCCTAGCTAAGGCTAGGGAGAAAGCTTTTAATATAAGTGTGTAATTTTTATTAGTTTGATCCAAACTTAAGCTTTAATGTGAATTTGTAGTTTTTGTTCAAATGGAATTTGTAGTTTTCTTTTTAATTAATTGATGAATGTTTGATAATCTATTTCATGGGTTCAATCATGTTTTTCCCATTGTGTAGTAAAAACTTTCATGCTTTTAAAAGAGAAGAGAATTACTAAAGATTAATTGAATTTTGATGAAGATTATTTTTTGATAGTTTGTTGCCAATGGTACAAGTTATGCTTAGAATACTTCTAAAGGAAATTAAAAAGAGCTTTAATTATTTTGAACAACTACAATGGAAAATATTTTGTGGATCAAATTAATAAGAGTTGCATGCTTATGTTAAAAGTGGAAACCCAATGCCTTAGTGTTTTAATCAATTAGATTTTCTCTAAATCAAATCTTGCATAACTCTACCTCTCAATCATAATTGTTCTTTTTCATCTCTGTTATTTTCTTTACACTGCTCTCTGTGGATACGACACTCGGACTTCCGAGCTACACTACTATACGACACCTTCCCTTGGGTTTTGCAAAGTGGTCCGAACATAGGGTCTTGTATAATTATTTTATACTTGTAACCTAATCTGTGTAGAGCTCTGATATTGCCCTAGAACGCTTGTCTAACTGTTAGTATGTAAATTTTTGTATGCTGGCAGTTGGTGTATATTTTATATGCATGTTTGACAGGTGTAATCTTGGGTTTGGTCCGTTTCAAGGGAGACTCTGCTGAGTTTTCGGCAGAAGTCAAACCCCAGCTATTTTAGAAATTTTTGGACTAGAAGGGCAATTTGGTCATTTGTGCTCGGCACTTGCCAGGTGTCGGACACACACAGGGTTCGGCTCGGATTCCAAAGTGGAATTTGGGTCGGGTCCTGTCAGCTCTGCCTTCTCTGGTATCCGTATCAGTACTGAGCTGACGGCAGTGTTGGATACCGATAGATACAGGGAGAGAATTTCCCCTGGGAGGGGTTTTGACAGTAGCAGAGCTCTGCCCATGTAGTCCTTCAAGTCTTGAAACGCCTTATCGCATTCCGCAATCCACTCTATATGGTGTTTGCCCCCTTTCAAGGCTTTGAAGAACGGTGCACATTTGTCTGTGGCTTTTGAGATGAAGCGAGTGAGGGCTGCCACTCGTCCGGTAAGGCTCTGGATGTCCTTCTGTGTCTTCGGCACCTCCATGTCGATTATGGCCTTGATTTTATCGGGGTTTGCCTCGATACCCCTCTAGCTGATCATGAAACCGAGGAATCTCCCAGAAGAAACGCCGAAGGCGCACTTCGTTGGGTTGAGTCTCATTCGGTAATCCTTCAAGATGCCGAACATGAGCGATAGGTTTTTCAGATGCTCTTCTGCCGTTCGGCTCTTTACTAGCATGTCATCCACGTAGACCTCCATTGTGTCGCCGATCTGCTCGGCGAAGATTCGGTTGACCAATCTCTGGTAAGTTGCCCCCGCATTCTTCAATCCGAACGGCATGACGTTATAGCAGTATAGGCCTTTGTCTGTTATGAACGCCGTGTGTTCGCTGTCGGCAGGGTGCATGAAGATATGGTTGTATCCAGAGTATGCATCCATGAAGCTGAGCAGTTTGTGACCTGCAGTGGCGTCAACTAGCTGATCGATGCGCGGCAACGGGAAGCTATCCTTTGGACAGGCCTTGTTTAGGTCGGTATAGTCTTGGCACATTCGCCATCCGCCTTTTGCCTTCGGAACCATGACAGAGTTCGCCAGCCAGTCTGGGTATATGGCCTCCCGAACGAAGCCTATGGTCAAGAGTTTGTCTACTTCGTTTTTCATAGCTTCATATCGTTCGGCATCGTAGGATCGGCGCTTTTGCCTGACGGGTTTGAACGCCGGTGAGATGCTCAGCTTGTGGCTGATGACATCAGGGGATATGCCCGGCATGTCGTTGTAGGACCAGGCAAAGACCTCCGAATTTTGTCGAAGGAACTGAATGAATTCGGCACGGAGAGTGGCGTTCATCATGGTGCCGATCCGTACGCACCGGTCTGGCTGGCCTTCGTCTAGCGCCACGGTTTCGAGATCCTCAGCAGGCTGTGCCACCGGAGTGGGCGTTTCTTCCCTTGGGTCATCCACTGGTTCATTGCCGTTCGGCAAGTCTGCGACCGTGAAGGTCTCTCTTTGTTTCTGAGGGGCTACCGACTTCAACGCCGTGGCATAGCAGTTCCAAGCGCTCACCTGATCTCCCCTAATTGCCCCCGTGCCTTAGCAGGTTGGGAACTTCATGAGTAGCATGTGGGGATGAGTAGCATGTGGGGGGATAGGTGGGCCTTGATCGCCGTGAGTGCCGTTCGGCCGACTATGACATTGTAGGCCGTCGGGCAGTCCACCACGAGGAACTGGTCGTAGACCATGGCCCTTCGTGGGGCTGTTCCGAAGGAGATTGGCAGACTGACACTGCCGATCGGCTGGACCAGGTCTCCCGAAAAGCTGAGGAGAGGCGAGAGTTGCCGGTTGACCTGGCTGTTCTCTATTCCGAGTTCTTTGAACGCATCGGCGAAGATGACGTTTACCGAACTCCCATTGTCGATTAGGATTCGGCCGACATCGAATTCAGCGATCTCAGCTCGGATGATCATGGGGTCGTCATGTGGGTAGATGATCCCTTCTTCTTCTTCCTTGGAGAAGGTGATCGGTTCCCACCCGACCTTCGGCATCTTGGAGTGCCGGCTACTTTCAATGCCGAGAACTTGGGGGTATTGTGCCGCCCTGACATACTGCTTCATTGACCGGTTGGATGCCCCGGCGAGGGTTGGGCCTCTGCTGATCGTGCTGATCATGTTGATTTGCCGATTGGCATTCGGTACTGGCGCCTGCTGCGGCCTAGCTATGTAATGATCCAGTTTGCCTTCCTGAATTAACCGCTCGACGATCTGTCTGCCGCGCAAATCTCACGCCCTTGGGTTCCGGGCCGAGGGGATGTGCGTGGACACGCGGCTTCCTGCTCTTGGGTGCGATGCGGTTGTGCGCTGGCGTGCCAGCACGGTCTACCGTGCGTCGAGGTTGTTGGTGTGAATGGAGATGGTTGAATGGTTGAATGGTTGAATTTGGTGTAGCAGCTGCAGTTTTCATTTGAAAAAATCTAATTGCACCTCTGTTGGTTGCGAGAAAGCTGAAAGTTGCAGACCCCTTTTCAACTCTCGCACTTCTTCCTTTTGCTCAGAAATCACAGGTTCGTGCTCTCGCCCTTCCTCATTTTCCTTAAGAACGCAAGAGCCTTGTCTCTCTTTCAGCTCATTCTTTGTGAGGCTGCCAGATCCAGAAGACCTTCAACAACAACAAAATCACCATCCTCTGCGGCTGCGTCGAGGAGACCAATCGGATCCTCGCCGAGATCCATTCCGACTTCGAACCCAACGACCCGGATGAGCGGACCCAGACCGAGAGCAACCCCAACACCACATACACTCTGTTCCAAGGTGGAAGTCGCGGAAATCTGAGAGGCTAAAGGTAGAACCTTCCTCAAACAATGGAATTTTCGTTTCAGAATTTATGGTTTGAGCAAAGTCTAACTCATGCATATATGTGTATCTGTGTGAGGACTACCCCCAAACTTGCAAATCGGAGCAGATCTACACCAATTTTGCAATTCTTTCGATCAGCAAACGTACCACGCAGTTGCCCAGTAATGTTTCAGTGCTTGAATAGCATATCTTATACGCATGTGAGCGTGAGACGGGTTCCAAAAGTTGGTTTGGTCCTGATCTCTGTGTAGACCTTGGTCTTGATCCGTGCGTTCTGATCTGTGTATTCCAGGAGAGAGTTAAGGGCAAGGCAAGAAACACATAAACTCAGATGGCAAAGCAGCTAAAAGGCCTCGAGGACCCCAAATCCATGCATCTGGCAGGTATAATTTCGAATCCTTGCAAGTTGTGTTGTTGTAAATTTGGTGTATGGATATGTGAATATGCTGCTGGGTGAATGATTCCAGTATAGGAATAGCTGCCTTTGATGTTCATGTAGACTTGCTACTGGGTGCATGATTCCAGTTGCTGCTGGGTGCATGATTCCAGTGTAGGATTATCTGCGTATATTTGTTTCTGTGCTGCTGATTGTTGTCCTGCATTGAACCAAATAGTAAAGAGTTTAGAGAAAGAAAAAGAAAAGAAAAGAAAAAGAAAAATAAGTAAAGAGTTTAGAAAAATTGGGTTGCCTCCCAATAAGCGCTTTAGTTAATGTCTATAGCTAGACATTGCCGAAGGCTGGTGGTCAAATCACTGGTTCCTTCAGAGTCACCGACTCGGCTGGTTGAAACTGTTTTCGTACAATTTTGCTGTCATGGAATGCTTTTGTTTTCTTTTTGTGTATCTTTGCACTTTCATTTGCATCATTCCGGATTTCTTCCAACTCATGCAATTGTAGTTTTCGTTTTTCTCCAGCATAAATAACACTTTCTAACACATCTGCCCGCATACATTCTTGTTGTCCTTCTGGGCGTTTTGCATCTTCAAATAGGCTAAAAATCACAGATTGGTCTTGAACTCTTAATGTTAAAGTGCCTGCTTCCACATCAATCAATGTTCGGGCAGTGGCCATAAATGGTCTTCCCAAAATAATCGGTGTTTGCAAATCTTCATCCATGTCCAAAACTACGAAATCTGCTGGTAAATACAAATTGTCAACCTTGATAATTAAATCTTCAATGATCCCCCTAGGATAAGTAACAGAACGGTCTGCTAGCTGGAGAATAACTGATGTATGCTTTAGATCTCCGTGGCCCAATCTCTGAAAAACAGAATAAGGCATTAAGTTAATGCTAGCACCTAAATCAATTAATGCACGTTTAAAATTAGAATTTCCAATAGTGCAAGAAATTGTAAAACTCCCTGGATCTTTCTTTTTGGGTGGCAATTTGTGCTGTAGAATTGCGCTGCATTGTTCAGTAAGGACAACTCTTTCAAAATCAACCAGCTTCTTTTTGTGTGTGCACACATCTTTCAAAAGTTTGGCATATGAAGGAATGTTTTTGATGGCATCAAGCAGTGGTAGGTTAATCTGAACTTTAGATAACGTTTGCATGAAGTCCTTCAATTGCTTGTCTTTGGCTTTTGGCTTCAAACGTTCTGGATATGGAATTGGGGCCTCATAAACTCGCTCAGAAACTTGTTTTGAGACAGTTTCTGTCCCGGGCAGATTCTGTTTTTCTGCAGAATCTGCAGATTCTGCTGTTGTTTCAGTATTTTCTGCACAAGTTTTCACTGCTGGCTTATCCTTTTCAATGCTAGTTTCACGATTGTCATAGCTTTTCCCACATCGTAAAGTCCGAACAACGTTACACTCTTCACGTCCTTTTGGATTAGGCACTGTTTGACTAGGAAATTTGCCCTTTTCTCTATCTGAAATTTGTGCAGCTAGCTGTCCAAATTGTTGCTCCAAACTTTTAATTGATGCTTCAACATTTTGAAATCTTTGATTGTTGCCTTCTATGAATGATTGAGTTGTTGCTGCCAATTTAGCAAGTTGATCATCCAAAGATGGTTTGGATGGAACAAATGGCCTTTGTGCGTGCTGGAATGTATTTGCATTATTTTGATTGTCAGCCCATTTGAAATTAGGATGATCTCTCCAACCTGGATTGTACTGAGTGGCATATGCATCATTCCTAGGCCTTTGATAGCTGTTCATCATATTAACATGTTGCTCAACAAGTTCTGGGTAGGATTCTCTATGCGGGCAGCCCAATATATCATGTGTAACCATGCCGCAGATAGTGCAAACTGTTGTTGCAGGTGGCTGCTGCTGTGTGGAACTTGCTATTTTTTGCAAAATAATGTCAAACTTTGCATCAATTTTCTTCTCCATTTTTTCCATTTGTGCAGACATGTTGGGAGATCCTGCTGATAACTCAAAAATTCCCCTCTTCTGTGAATGTTCTACTGCCCATTGCTGAGATTCTGTAGCCATCATCTCAAATAATTCAAAAGCCTCTCTTGCTGATTTATTTGACAGTGAACCCCCAGCTGATGCATTCACATGACTTTTTGATGTAGGATTAAGCCCATCAAAGAAAATATTCATCTGTGTATCTGCATCAATATTAGCATGTGGACACTTCATGTACATCTCTGTATATCTCTCCCATGCTTCATAAAACTCTTCATTAGGCTTCTGTGTGAATGTCAAAATCTCCCTTTTGTAATTTAATGTCTTGGATGCTGGATAATATTTGTTCAGGAATTTTGTGTGTAACTGCTGCCACGTAGTGATGCTATTTGCTGGTAGAGTGAATAACCAAGTTTCTGCCTTATCCTTCAAAGTGAATGGGAAAAGACGTAACTTTATAGCTTCAGCAGAAAAACCCTTAATCAAAATGTTTTTGCAACCCACAATGAATTTTGCAATATGTATGTTCGCATCTTCATTAGGTAGCCCACGGAATGTTGGTAAAATCTCAAGCATGTGGTGCCTGATTTCGAACGAATCACCATCTTCTCGTGTAGGATACACAATGCAATTAGGAACATCATTGGCACGGGCAGCCAACGACTCTCTGAGTGGTCTGCCTGCTGCAGGTAGTGCTAATGCCATTTTAACCTTGTTGTCCACAGAATCAGCAAACAAACTCTGCAAAAATGTGTCTTGTAATGAAGAATCAGATGCTAAAAACTGTTCTCTGCACTGTTTTCTTAATATCCTTTCAGGCTCTGGGTCAAACGGAACAAACTGCGCAGGTTGTGATCTGGTGCTGACCATGCAAAGATTTCAACAATCTGAAAAAAAAAAACGAAAATTGAAATTAAAACTTTTTTTTGGGACGAAAAATAAAAATAAAATAAAAATCAGAAAACGTCTAAACAAGAACTAACTAAGAATAAGATAAAAACAAATTAATTGAAACAATCCCCGGCAGCGGCGCCAATTTCTTGATAGGATTTTTAGTACCTGCGCAAATAGGGTTAAAATCACTTAAAATACTTGCAAGAATACAAGGATATTGTAGTATAGATGCTCATGCAAGGTCGTTGTCCCCAAAGATTGTTTGACTAATTTGTAATTAAACTAACTCTTAATTAATAACTAAATAGATTTTATCAAAGATGTGAAATTTATGAATTTGAAAAGATTAACTTGACAATAAAAGAAATCTGAAAGTTGGGAGGTAATAATAGCAGAGAATAAAAATGTTTTCAAAAATTAACAATATAGAGAGAAACTAGGGTTTAGCCGTCGCCGTCACAATCCTATGCAATTCTATCAATTACTTATGAATTTCCACATATATGCTTTGAAGGTTAGGTTTTCCTAATGCATATTTTCCTTGTGATGTTCAAGCGAAAACGTATATCTAACATGCAATCCGTCTGTGATGTTCAGATCAAATATAAACATGCAAGACTCATTAAGCTTTGTGAAAACCCTTTGAAAAACCATGCAACCCTTAAGAGCGTGATGTTCGCCTTAAGTGAACTTACAATTACTAATCACAAGAAGCCCTCCTCAATTTCAGGGTGATGTTCCAACAGAAATTGCATCAAATTACTTGTCTAAATATCATAATGGTGATCAATCATTAAAATAGATAGATAGTTTTAAACACAGTGATTAATAATTCAAAGCAAACATGCATCCATTCATAAGCAAATTAATAAAATTACATATTCATGCTAAGGCTTATGGCCTCGCCCTAGCAAAAGGAATTAGTTACGCATACTCATAACTAAAATCCAAGAAAATATCATTCGAATGAATAAGAATAAAAACACCTGGAAGTAGAAGTTCTTCAAAAACCCTAGCAAAAGTCTCTATCCAAAAGCCAAAAGAGAAGTCCTAAATTTGCTGTGAAAAATAACTTAAATACCTCCTAAAACCTAGCTACCCAATCCCCACAAGGAAACTAAATTAAAATAAAATAATACTAGGATATAAAATCCAAATTGGATTAGGAGAATCAGCCCACAATCTTCCCAGCCACGTTTTGGCCTCAAATCTCCTCCAAATCAGGCCCAAGATAGCTCGTTTTAAAGATAAAAACGTTCTGAACACTTCTCCAGAAGGCCATGAACCCATCCGAGGTCATCTTGGGCTCCAAAAACGTAATAAAGGCCCAACACGTCACTATTCCAGCACCGCGCATTGCTCCTTTATTTTATTGCCAGAAAATAACCGCTTGGTAGAAAAGTCTGAAATTTTGATACGATCAAGCTAAGTGACTCACGAACGTCCTCCAATTGGAATTACTCCAAAATTCGTCCATTTGATTATGTTTTGCTCCGGAGGAAGTCGAAAGCCCTATATTGGAAATATAATTCAAAGTATCAAAATTCTTCCAAAATATTAACCAAAATATACTAAGAATAGGGTTAAATATATAATATAAAATATGCCCATCAATTCCCTCCTGCGGTAGGAACGTAGTTTTCGAGTTGGTCCCCATAAGTTTTTGGGATAAAGGGTCGATTTTATCATTTCCCATAGACGGCGCCAAACTGTTGATGCCAAAAAGTGGTTTTTTGACTTTGAGGGTCAACTTAGTAGTTTTAAGCCTTCGGTATCCTGATGACCTCGGTAGGGATCGTGATCTGCAAAAAGATCAATAGGCTTGTATGCCGTAAGTTCTGATTACCTCTATTTCGAGGTAGGTGACCTCTTTTATAGGCCTTGGGAGGTGTGCACTTTGTTGATAATTTCGATGCGGGACTGTGGACGTCGCTTGGGAGCATGCCACGTGTCCCATGAGAGGGTGTTGCCCTAATGGAGCGATCGGTAGGCAAGGTGCCGAAGGCTCCCCTGATCAGGCTCGATCTCTGCCACGTGTCTTGTTCTTATTGGCTGTTCATTTTGGGTATAAACAAGAGTCATAACATAAACAGAGTATCCTAATGGCCTGATGGCTCGATCTCTTCGGTATCCTGATGGCCTCGGTAGGGATCGTGATCTGCAAAAAGAGAGTATGCTCGGTAAGACCTAAGGCATCGGTGTGGTACCGGCCAAAGGCTTTCCGATGCTTGAGTAAGTTCGGGATTAGAAAGTTCAACTGACATATCAATAGGCTTGTATGCCGTAAGTTCTGATTACCTCTATTTCGAGGTAGGTGACCTCTTTTGTAGGCCTTGGGAGGTGTGCACTTTGTTGATAATTTCGATGCGGGACTGTGGACGTCGCTTGGGAGCATGCCACGTGTCCCATGAGAGGGTGTTGCCCTAATGGAGCGATCGGTAGGCAAGGTGCCGAAGGCTCCCCTGATCAGGCTCGATCTCTTCCACGTGTCTTGTTCTTATTGGCTGTTCATTTTGGGTATAAACAAGAGTCATAACATAAACAGAGTATCCTGATGACCTGATGGCTCGATCTCTTCGGTATCCTGATGGCCTCGGTAGGGATCGTGATCTGCAAAAAGAGAGTACGCTCGGTAAGACCTAAGGCATCGGTGTGGTACCAGCCGAAGGCTCTCCGATGCTTGAGTAAGTTCGGGATTAGAAAGTTCAACTGACAGATCAATAGGCTTGTATGCCGTAAGTTCTGATTACCTCTATTTCGAGGTAGGTGACCTCTTTTATAGGCCTTGGGAGGTGTGCACTTTGTTGATAATTTCGATGCGGGACTGTGGACGTCGCTTGGGAGCATGCCACGTGTCCCATGAGAGTGTGTTGCCCTAATGGAGCGATCGGTAGGCAAGGTGCCGAAGGCTACCCTGATCAGGCTCGATCTCTTCCACGTGTCTTGTTCTTATTGGCTGTTCATTTTGGGTATAAACAAGAGTCATAACATAAATATTGAGTTGGGTTTTTGGATCAGGGAGAGAGAGAAGGGAAAGCCTGAGAAATCAAAGAAGATCAAGGAAGATGAGGGAGAGAGGGAGAGAGAAGGGAGGAAGAGGAGGGAGAGAGAGGCGAAGAGTGGGTCTTGCGAGGGTAGGAGGCGCTGGTAGAGGTACAGGTCTGCTTGTATTTTTTTTTATTTTAAAGTTTTAAAATATTTAAAATATAATATATTTTATTTAAAGCCATATGGATGTATACTATTGGATGTGTGGGCTCAACACACGTGCCACGTCAGCCATTTAACAGAAAATTTGATGGAAGCTAACGACATGGACTATTTTGATGTGTGGAGGATAACCTTAGGGACCATTGGTGTCACAAAAAAATATTAGGGATGAAATGTGATAATTTTGCAAACCTAAAGGACCATTGGTGATAAAAAGCTTTGTAGTAGTGAAAGCTTTTTGCCGCAAGTCTTTATGTCTGCAGCAACACTGGAATTCTGTGTTATTATTTTGATTAGTAACTTTGAGGCATTCATGTTCCAAAGTTTGAACTTGTGTGTTATGGAAAAATTAACTGGACGTCGGTACTTAGGCTGGAATAGTAACTATATTTAGTACTTCGATGTTCTAACGGTCCACCAAAAACTGTAAAAATTGCAGCAGAGGGATCGTCAAGAACAATCTATTTATTTGAACTGTAAAAACTTTAATGCAGGCTGGTAAGTAGGCCTGTCAAAATTTGGTTGTTGAACTTTGAAATTTGATGGCACATTGAACTCAATGATGGTCTGATGTGTTGGAAAATGAAAGATATTTAGGAGAGGTTATGAAATTTTGATGTTGTATTCTGCTAACAAAGTCGAAAAAATTGTAGCAGAGGGATCTTCAAGAACTATTTATTTGATGAGAGAATTTAACATCAATCCTTGATAACTCTAAAAAATACATGAACTTATGCTTTAACCATCAGATCTGCTCAAACATTTGAATGATATATACAAATGAAATCCAGTACATGAATTATAATACACTTCAACACTTGGAATTGAAATGGGATTGTTTCTCAAGAATTGATGAGGTTAGAGATGTCGAATTGCAACTTGCTATTCCAAACTTCAAGAACTTACTCTGTAGAGTCTGTATGCACATCCTCGTAAAATTCTTCATAACAGAACTCAAACCTCCTCATCAATGTGCTGAAAAGAGGGAAACAATATTAAACTAGAAAAATAATACTCATCAGCTTATACTAAAATCGAATAAACACAATAAGTTACACCACATTGAACGTGTTCATCCAATGCACTAAATGTGAGAATCATCAACATTTAGAAGTTGGAGATGGCAACATATATATATATATACTCACCTCTGCACTTCTCTGTGTTTCCCTGTATTCAAAAGAAAAGAATGTGTATTATTGAGATGCAATCAGGTTTGAAAAAAAAAACACTTTTATTGTTATATTATTTAGTAAACACCAGTAAACATTCAGGTGCATACCTTTTTTCGTGAATGTTCCCTATAGTGCTATTGAGGTCCCCCATCCACTCAGACTTTCCCAACTCTGTGTGCACTTGGATTACAGAATGTGGGTTGACAATCTTAGAAGCAAATGTTCTTAAATCTGGACATCTTTTAACCTTCAATTCCATCAAAGATGGCAACTTCAAAGTATAAGCTTCAGTAGAGAAACAAATGAGGTTTGGTAGATCATTCAGCGTCATGGAATTCAGTCGAGGAAATGTAATTTCCTGATCAGCACATTCAGTGTCTGCTTTTGCAATAACTTGTTCAATCTTCTCACAATTCCCAACTTTTAAGTCCTTTAAACTGACAAGGAGCTTGGCTACAGTTGACAAGAACAAATATCGCAAACTGCCACAGAGGGATACACTTAAGAATGTCAAGTTTCCGAAGCCTGTGATATGTTGTGAACCGCCCGTTTCCCATACATGCATTAAACTTGGCAATTTGTTCAACGACAAATAACACAACTTATTGAATGCTTGAACATTGTGGCTTTCCACAGCCTTTGGTCCCTTGAGTTGGAAAACAACTTCCAGTGACTTACAAGATAGTACAGAAAGACGTTCTAGATTATCGTAATCATTTGAGTCTTGATCAAGATTTGTTGGTGCAACCTAGAAAATCAAACATCAATTGAGCAACCGTATATAATTTATATAATAAATTGAAATGCTTGAGGGTAGAGGTTCATAGAAATAAATTGAAATGCTTACCTCTTGATTGACTAGACGTGGCAATATTTGAACAATATTTCTTCTTGAAGTTGGTGTACATCCACAAGATCCTAATGACATACCTTCGTCTTCGTCTTCATGTTGAGCTATTGAATCTTTCTCCAACTTTTTTATTTGTGGAATTACTGAAGTCAATGTCTTCAGTTTGCCGCATCTTCTCACAGACATAAATTTGGTGGCTGACCATAGAGAAGTAGAAGCATCAGGACAAAGACTCTCAAGACTCCGAAGCCCTTCTAGATCAAAACTATTTAGTTTGGGAAACAAAGTCATGCCCGTCTGATCCTCTTTTTCATTTTCATCTGCAGATCTGACTATAGTTTCCATTTTCCAGCATTCCGCTATGTTGAGCTCTTCAAGATTCACAAGTAGCCTGGCAATCGAATGTGGGAACACATATTGGAGATCAGGACCATATCCTATTTTTAAATATCTTAAGTTTTGGAAGCCCTGGAATCTACGCGGAATGTTCTTCCAAAGGTGTCGACATCGAGAAGCCAATGAAATCTCCAATATTTGTAAATGAGAAAATGCTGGAACCATGTGGCCTTTCAAATCAAATAACACATCTACAATGCCATTGGCATTTTGTAGTTCCACTTCTTCTAGATTTTGTAACCATGAAATGCACTTTGATTGAAATACTGCTCTTTCAAAGCTTCTAGAAGATTGATGCTCATCATATGAAGTTCCTACCACATTTTGATCCTTAGGCGTTGTTACCTGAAAAGATATTCATTAATTAATAAATATTTAAAGAAACATTTTATAGATCAACTTCAGACATTTTCCTCTCAAAAATGAAATTAATAACAACAAGCTCAATTATTATTATTTAAATTATTTCAATATGACTTCATATTAAAATATTAATAAAACCAAATTTTTATCGGAGGACTAGTCAGTTTCTAGATTCTTTTCAGACAACACCCCTCCTCTACTTTGCAGAATAATAATCACATAAAAGCTTGACTTTGTGGTCTCATGTCAAACTAAATGCTTCCACGTGGCAAGAATTTTCCAGTAAACAATTTGGAGCGTGGCAATTAAGACCATAAGTAGTTTATAGCTTTGATTTCTCGAATACAATCAGACCTCATGGCAAGTAAACCAAAAAATTAAATAAATTTGAGGCACAAACAATTAACAAAACAATTCAAGCATCGAAATAATAAGTTATATATGTAACATACCTCATGGTTGGAGTATAGCTTGTTGGCTTCGTAGAAACCAACGAATTCATTAGATAGATCCACGAGTGTCAAATTTGTTAATTTAGGGAAAGCTATGATGTCCGATGCCGTCTCATGTTCCCTCCACTCCTTTGAGACGATTTCTTTCATTTGGGGACAGTTGTAAACAAATAAGCTTTGGAGTTGAACCAAGTTGTTTGCTACTGATAGAGAAAAGGCATATTTTAAAACAGGGCAATAATGTAATTCAAGAGATCTTAAGTTGATAAAAGAGCTCTGTGGAAGTCGGTCGTAGCATATTGCTTTTAGCTTGGGCATCCACATGAGTTGGATTGATTGGATGAGAGGGAAGGCTGTTTGTTGAGTCCAACTTGCTCCATTTACAAGGTATTCTATCTCAGGGCAGTCCATAATTGTTAAAACTTTTAAGTGTTGCAATCCCTCTTGGTCTAATTCATTGGGGACATACTTTAAATTCTTAATCTCATATAAGAATAAACCTTCACATTTCTTAAATAAGAGTCGAACAATTTGAATCTCCATGAATTCCGTTGCATCACTTTCCAAAATCTCCAACTTATTTTCGAATGCATAACAACCATCCTTTTTCCTCTCTGTTGATGGAAGTCTATCTCCAATAAACCATCCTTTTTCCTCTCTGTTGGATATGTGGAATCTTATTGTTGTCTGGATTGTCAAGTAAAAGTCTTTTGGAAAGAAGTTGAAATCGGGTATATCTATGACTAAAACCTTCAAATGATTAGACAAAGACATCACCTCAACAAGGCTTGCCATCCTCTTATCTTCGCTTTCTGCTGCTGATCGTTCCCATTTGCGAAAACTATTTCCCATATACAACTCTTCAAGACTAGATAAGCTCGATAAGAGACCATGTGGAATCTTCTCAAGATTATAACAACCCGTAATATCTAACAACCTTAAATGTTTAAGAAGTCCAATTTCCCTCGGCAACTCTAGGATGCTACGGCAATTACGAAAGCTGAGGATCTCTAAATTTTCCAATCTTCCAATAACATCAGATATATCTGTTAAATAACAACCATTTAGGGACAAGGTTCGAAGGCTCTTCAGTACTACAAGTGAACTTGGCAAGGCAGATATCCCACCCATGCTTAAAACCTTCAGCTCTTTCATCCCTTTACACATGATGTCCATGCTATTTTCCGAATAACGTTTGCCTTCTAAGTGTAGAAGCTCAAGTTTTGGACACTCCAGACCAACTGGGATCTCATCAATATTAATTGGTATCAGTGAGATTGTTGTGTAATGGTCGTATATCTTTGGCCACCCTTTCTTTTCAGCATCACATCGTATTAGAAATCTATGTGGATCTCTTGAGGCAATTGATATGGCAACATCACGAACTATGTCATGCATCTTGGTATGTTCTTCGAATTTGCTATCTAGCAACAAAAACCTTCTTTGAAGTTTGTCAACCAAAGAATGCACTCTATTTCTTGCTTCTTCCACCGAATCAGTGTTACTAAAATACCCTCGACCCCACCCATATCTAACCAAATACTCAATTGGAATATCATAATCTTCAGGAAATAAACAACAAAGCAAAAGGCATGACTTCGCTTCATCACTCTCCAATCTGTCATAACTCCATCGTATGTTTGAATAAACTCTATCATTCATCGAAGGGATGCTTCCAGGAGCTGAACTTTGTAGCTGTTTCAGGGCATCAACCCATTCATGCTTCCTCTTATTTTCTAGTGCTTTCGCAACAGTTATAATAGCAATAGGTAAACCTCCACACTCATTCGTGACTTGTTTCGCCAAATCAGGATAGTCCAAGGGTTCACCTACCATTTCACGGAAGAGTTCCCATGATTCTTTTGCTGTTAAAACTGGGAGTCTAAAAATTTCTTGACTTCCCATTGCTTTGCACACGTCCTCGTTTCGTGAGGTCAACAAAACTTTGCACCCTTTATGAGTAAGTCCAGAAGGAAGTCCTATAGCCTCAAAATCGAGCTCTGTCCACACATCATCTAATACAATCAGGATCCTATTTATTTCCATGAGTCTTTCGTGGAGCCTTCGCGCTCTTCCGCTTTTGGTATTCTCGTCATATTTAAGCCCCAGCTCCTCTGCAATTTCTGATTGAATCTTCTGAATGTCTGGGGTTTGGGACACAACTGCCATCACAATACTATCGAATACTTTCAATCCTTCCAATCTTTTGATGATTTCTTTCACCATTGTGGTTTTACCCACACCCCCCATACCACAAATCCCAATCATTCTAACTTCTTCATTCTTCAAAACCTCTATCACCCTATTCACAGATGTCATTCTAGATTTAAAATCCTTAAAACCTTCTTTGAATGCTGACGATATCATCGGTGGAGGTGCATGATGGGCAACGTTATTGAATGTTCCTTTTTTTTTGGAGATGAAGAACATCTTGTGTAATCTTAGTGGCTTTCCTACTCATATTCCACCGGTACAAGCATCGCCTTTTCATGTTGACTTCTTCCTCAAAATGCGACACTTTCTGAATTAACTCGTTAACACTAGTTAGCCAACTTTGAACATCAGAGTTGATAACTCCACCATTCCTTTTGGCAGCTTTAACCAATTCTTGCACCCCATCTTTCATGTCAAAAAGCTGTTTAAGTTCACCCTTTAGATCTTTCATCTTGGTATCATAGTAAATCAAATAGCCAAATTCTCTGCCTATTGGTGTCACCAAGGACTCTGCAATTTTGGACGCAATTGAAATAACAATATCCATTTCCTTGTGAGATCAAAGACACGTAGATGAAATGCTTATCTCTGTATCTTGTCTCCCAATCTATACAAAGTCCAATGAAAAGTAGATCAATACAAAAATAATTAGGGATGGCTGTTTTTGGCAAAATTGTATATTGCATTTTTATCACAAATGGTCCTTGAGGTTTACAAAATTATCACCTTTCGTCCCTAACGTTTTTTTGTGACACTAAGGGTCCTTAAGGTTCCACACATCAAAATGGTCCATGTCGTTAGTTTCCATCAAATTTTCTGTTAAATTGTTGATGTGGCACATGTGTGGAGCCCACACATCCAATGGTATAGAGCCACGTGGTTTTAAATATAATATAATATATTTTAAATATTTTTAAAACTTAAAATTCATTAAAAAATAAATTAAAAGTAACTTTTTTTAAAAAAAAAAATTTAATATCTTTCATGCTCTTTTCAAATAGAGAGAGAGAGAGAGAGTAGTGGGTCTTTGAAGGGGGGAGGGAAAGAGAATACAGGGAGAGAGAGATATTAAAAAATATATAAGTTGCTTTTAATTTTTTTAATTTATAGATTTTAAGTTTTAAAAATATTTAAAATATATTATATTATATTTAAAGCCACGTGGCTCTATACCATTGGATGTGCGGGCTCCACACATGTGCCACGTCATCAATTTAATAGAAAATTTGATGGAAGGTAACAGCAGGGACCATTTTGATGCATGGAGGGTAACCTTAAGGACCATTAGTGTCACAAAAAAACGTTAGGGACGAAATGTGATAATTTTGCAAACCTCAAGGACCATTTGTAATAAAAATCCTATATTTTATATTTATTTAAACACTTTGTATGATTTTACCATTATCAACAAAATTTTTATTGCCATCTGGCAATTGTTTACTTTCACGCCTTAAATGTACAAACCTTTCCGAAGATTATGTTCTCTTTAAAGGGATTAAAGTTTTGATTATGTGAAAATTAAATACATAGGTTGATTATAGTACTTCTATTAAAATTTTATTTTATTTGACTACGCCATTTTTTATTATTTGTTGGCCTCCATTGGAACCAAAAGGAATAAGTTTTATATTAAATTAACAAGTTAATCTGTTAATCGTTTTCCTATTCTTACTAAGATTTGGTTGAATTTTTTATGCATATAATTCCAGTCTTTAGTCTCTACATTTTCTTTTAGGATATTTGACCTTGAACTCAATTATCTTCATTCTAACTTCTATTCTATAGCTTTATCATTTTATTATATGTATTTTGGTACTGTTTGGTTCACTAGACAACAACTTATAAACCCTACCTTGCATCAAATTGGTACCATAGGCTAGGAAAATCCTTCCTCGACACCATGATTGGTCATGGTAGAGGTTGTGGACAAGGGAACTAAGCCCAACACAGATAGATGACTGAGATGCAACGTACAATGGAAGATATGTCGAGAGCGGTGCAAGCCCTCAAAAGACAGAAATTCACATATGCCTATATGGAGATTCTGAAATGCAACTGTGGTGATGGTGATCGAGGTGGATTGGAAGAGCAGTTGGTTCGTGCATTGTGTTTGAATGGTGGAGGAATTAAAATTGAAGTTGCTGATTTTTGTGGAAATATGCATGCAGAGATTATTTAGATTCAGAGGCAAGTCTAGATAATGGAAACCTATAGTAGAAGTGTAAAACATTACATTGTAATAAACCATA
Source organism: Prunus kanzakura (assembly GCA_020521455.1). Classification (NCBI taxonomy): domain Eukaryota; kingdom Viridiplantae; phylum Streptophyta; class Magnoliopsida; order Rosales; family Rosaceae; genus Prunus; species Prunus kanzakura. The sequence continues at coordinate 371,492 of BPUM01000945.1, forward strand.
TTAGAATGGTCTTCTAATCGCATAAGCAGTTGCAGTTTAGTATTAATCAAGAAACAGAACTCGAGAATATCTGCAGTTCTAGTTTAAAGTGCAGTTTAATTAGAAAACTAGAGCTCTGAGGATTCCTAATCCTACATGGATTAAAACATTCTATCCTAGTGCAATCAGGATTTGTTTAAGTGTTCTTCTATGGGCAAAATACTTAAGCAATGCATATATATAGAGGTCCCTTTCATAGTAGTCAAGGCACACTCATATTGATATCTCCCCCCATCTAGAGAAAGTTAAAGGACTGCATAGGAGAAGAATATTTCTATACCTTCACCACAACCATTTTTTACCAAAGTTAGTGTTAGGTTATTCTGGGGAGAAGCATTGAAAACGGAAAATTATATAATGAATAAAGTACCTACTAAACGTGTAAATGCTATCCCTTATGAAGTTTGGGTTAAAAGAAAACCAAGTTTGAATTACCTCAGAGTGTGGGGCTGTAAAGTTGAAGCAAAATCATACAATCCTATGGAAAAGAAGTTGGATTCAAGAACAGTCAGTGGCTATTTTGCTGGCTATCCAAAAGAACTAAAGGCTACAGATTTTACTGCCCTCAAAATACAACCAGATTTGTAGAAACTCAAAGAGCAATGTTTATAGAATCTAAAAATGAGGCAACAGAAGAAGAAATTTTCGATTTTGATGAAGTTATAATAGAAAATGGAGACACAGTGAATTCTAATGCAAATAACAGAATTCTAGTGTTACCTAGCTTTGACTTGAGTAGCACGCAATCTGTACAGGAAGATGAAATAGTTGGAGATCCAATGATACCTGCACAAGAAACTCATGAACAGCAAGTTCTGCCACCAGAAAACACAAATGAAAATCAACTAGCAGAACAACACCATGAACAAATGGACATAGAGTTGGGAATATCACAAAGACCAAGGAAAAGAGCACTACTGATGACTACTATTTATATTTACAAGAATCCGAGCATGATGTGAATGCAATTGAAGATCCCATGAACTATATGCAAGCAATGTCCAATGAGAAAAGTGACATTTGGTGGGGAGCTATGAAATCATAATTAACTATATGGAGAAAGATGGTGTGTGGGTACTAGTGAACCTGCCACAAAATTACAAACCTATAGGCTGCAAATGGGTTTTCAAAACCAAGAGAAACCCTAAGGGACAAATTGATGGATATAAGGCAAGACTAGTTGCCAAAGGATACACACGGCAAGAAGGGATAGATTACAATGAAATCTATTCACCAGTTTCAACTAAAGACTCATTTAGAGTAATCATGGCATTGGTAGCACATTTCGATTTACACTTACATCGAATAGATGTAAAGACTGCATTCTTGATTGGAAATCTAGAAGAGGGAATATATATGAAACAACCAGAAAGTTTCATTCAAGAGAAGGGAGAAAATCTAGTATGTAAACTGTGTAATCGATTTATGGTCTTAAGCAAGCTTCTAGATAGTGGTATATCAAATTTGATGAATTTGTTAATCAATAGGGTTTTTATAGAAAATTCATTGGATGAATGCAATTACATGAAGCAAAGTGGGAGGAATTTCATCATATTGGTATTATATGTGGATGACATTTTATTGGCATGCATAGATTTATCAATGTTACATAACTGTAAAGAATTCCTGTCTAAACATTTTGAAATGATAGATCTTGGTGAAGCATCCTATATTTTGGGAATTGAAATTAGTAGGAATCGAGAGAAATGGGTTCTTGGATTATGATAGAAGAATAATATAGAAAAGGTACTGTAGAGATTCAATATGCAAGGATGTGGTGGAACTGATATGCCTATTTCAAAAGCAGGCAATTTGAGCAAGGAACATGCACTAAGGACTGAATAAGAGAAAATTTAGATGAATGACAAACCTTATGCCTCCTTAGTAGGCAGTCTTATGTATGCACAAGTCTGCACTAGACTTGACATAACCTTTCCTACTAGTGTGCTAGGTAGATTTCAATCTAATCCTGGACAAGATCATTGGATTGCAGGCAAGAAAGTGTTGAGATATTTACAGAGAACCAAAGATTACAAATTGGTTTTAAGAAGAAGCAATAATTTGAAATTAGAAGGTTTTGCAAATGCTGATTTTGCAAGTTATAAGGATGATCTCAGATCAACATCATGGTATGTGTTCATATTTGCACGTGCTGTTGTATCATGGAGAAGTATCAAGCAACCTCTCACAGTTGCATCTACAATGTTAGCAAAATTATTCGCCTCTTAGGAGGCTATTTCTCAAGCTATGTGGTTAAAGAATTTTATCACTAGATAGTTGAGTCTATACATAGATCCACACAACTATGGAATGACAACTGTGCAGCAATTTTGTTTTCAAAGGGAAACAAAAGGACAAAGGCTTTAAGAATTTTGGATGTTAAGTTTCTGATCCATAATTTAAGCCCTTTTAGTCTATAGAGTAGCTTTTGGGATTTTTGACCTGTAGAACTCAATTATCTTCGTTTCAACTTCTATTATAGCTTTATCCTTCTATGTTCTGTATTTTCGGACTGTTTGGGATGCTGGACAATAACTTGTTGCCGCTTCGCTGCATCAGAAGTGATGATTTGATATGATGTTGAATGCTGTATTTTTTCATGATATTTTTTTGAGTGTGTAAAACAACGTTGTTTGACTGGCACATTACATAATCTATTCACTGAGCGGTGGTTTGATCATCCCTCGCCCTTTTAATTTTTTTTTCCTAGATGAATAAGTGGTAGAGTCAATGACTAAACCAGTTAATGTTGAATTATATGAGAATGATAAATCTTTATTTATTTCTAGTATTTTTGTAATATTTTGGAGTTATTTTATAAGAGAAATTTATTCTTATCCATAATTTAAGCCCTTTTAATTTATATTTTAGTTATCACACACTCAGCTCTAGATTTCTACTCTAGTCTACCCCAGATTCGGAGCGTGACACATTAATTAATGAATTTATGATATAAAAGATTCATTTATCTTTTAATTTATCTTTTAATTTTATTTAATTTCATTTTTTGAAGACAACGACATAACATTTTCAACTCAAAGAAGAACAATCCTAAAAATTGGGTTGTTGTTAATTAACTATGGTTAATTATCAAACTTCATTAAATTATTTAATTATACATGGATTCAGTTATTATTAAATTATTAAATTATATATTTATAAATTCCTTCACACGTCGCATTTTAGTCATTTTATTGTTAAATTATTTTTCTGGTAATATAGACTAGTATATGGTTTATCTTTAAGGGGTAATATAGACTTTTCACCGGGCAATAGTGAAAGCCGTGGTCAAAGTGGAAACCCAGTTCAAATTAGCTGAGGATCACCTTAAGCAATCCGTGGAAACTCACACAGAAAACTAAATTTCCTATTTGTAATATTTATAAAAAATTGTCATGAAAAATAATCGATGGAAATTATTTTGACTAGGCGTTGATGGTTGTGAAGCAGGGGGAAGAAGGAAAGCCACCACTATGGTACCTGCTCTTGACGTGAAGGTATACTTTGTTAGTGTTTTTAAATAGCTCCAAAAAAAATAATAATATTTTTGTTGTATTTAACTCTAGCTGAAACCATTTCTTGCCATTCGGCAGGCTCAGTGATTCAGACTTGGAACTAGTCTCCAAACAAGACTCTTGTTTGCTTATATGAATTGCACAAGAGTAAGGCAATTCAATGTTCATGATACATATGATGCAAATGAATCTTTTATCAATGGTTGTTTTTTGGTCATCGGAATTCTGGTGCTAAGGTTTCTTTGGATTGAATCTTTATTTTTTTTTCTTCCAGGTATTGTAAGAGAAAAATTTTGTTTAAAGTTTTAATAATTTTTACTAAATAATTCAAGGGTATTGTTGGAAAACTGAACACTTTGTCATTCCTAATACTACACCTTATTTCAGTTTTTTCACATCAAATTCTTAGGTACGAAGACAATGAAAAATATATATTTCATGAGATCGGTATACTATTTACATCTATATACATATATCAAATTATATAATTTGTGTGTGTGTTTTTTTCAATGGATCAGAGTAAAACCAATAACCATAAAGTGCAAAGACAGAAAGTTTTCAAGATGTACGTACCTCTAATATCCTTGTAAGTGTAAGTTTCTCCACCAACTGTTATGAGAAACGTAACGTTGAATGAAAAATTATGAGGATGAGGCAATCAAGGAGAAGGCATTACAAACAACTGAATTATGAGAAATATGAAAGCAATGCATAAGCAGAGAACTCAAATGGAAAAGCCACTACGAGTTTTCGTACGCTACAAATAGACAAGGGAAAGATAACGAACCAGGCATTGATTCAAGAGAAGGTAATTCCAGGCAAACGGAATTTCCTAGAAGCATCTGATCCAAAGCTTAATTACATACGAAGTTCGCTTGTTCTATGTATAGAAGCATCTCATCCCCAAAAGCCAAAAAAAACAACAAAAAAAAACAAGCCTCTATGCCAAGGCAACGAAAAGTGAAGGACAGCTTGACGCAATGGACAAAGTGAAAAAGAATTGGATGCATCGCTTACAAATATGGACAAGAGGGGGAGACTAAGAAAGCGATGAAATTATGGAATTTGGGGTTATGGAGGAATCCACACATCATCGAGAATGAGAAGAACCTTTTAATTGTCACAAATTAAGGAACCTTGTTATCACTGTGGATCCTTCATGTACATCATCCACCCCAGCACCTAACAATAAATCGATTGATTTTACACTGGAGTCTAATCCAACTGAGTTCTCCACAGAAGTAAACAATGAAGGACGTAATCTTTTCCATATCGCATTGATAATATCTTTGATGAGCATGGTTTGGAACCTACAACATATTAGAAACTGTATCAGTCATTTTAATTGTGTGGACATAAGGAATCAAAGTTTAGATATGTTTTTATAATATAGGATCTGACTTAAACTAATTAAACGATTGTCCTCGGATTTAATCTTGGCCGGAGAGGATTTAGATGTACTTGCATTGAAGCACAAAGACAGCAAAGATTTCTTCAAGACAGGGTATTGACCCATTGTTCCACATCGACCAGTTGAAGGGAAGGAGGAGAACGGAGCTGTGTCAAGAGCTGGTTTTGTGATTGTTTCCATCACTACGTCAAATTTCACTTACAGCAACACTAGATAGGCATCGGTAGAGAGGGAAATCGATGCTATTAGCAGATTAGGCATCAATTTCGTAAATAACGATACTAAAAAGGTATAAAGACATCAACCCGCATTTTTGTTTATTTATGACGATGGCTTTATTCCCCTTTAGCATCATCTGTATAAATATAGATGCCTAAAGTGATTAGTTTTTATTTTATTTTTAAGAGGGTCATTTTTTGGTAATATATCTCTGATGCCTAAAGTCTGAGTCAACGCCCTAACCCAAAATTTTTACTCTCCCTCTCAAACTCTCTCTGAAACTTCAGCTCCCTCTCAAACTCTTGCCCCAATTCGTCTAACTCCCTCTCATATTTTTGGCTAAAAATTAAACTCCATCTCTTCTCTCTCACGATACCCAGTCAGAGTCACTCTCTCATCCTTCTTCTCACCTCCAAAGTCCCCTCTCTTCTCTCTCGCGATACCCACAGTCAGCCTAAACCTTCTCTCACTATACCCACAGTCACAGTCACAGTCTCTCTCTCATTCCTCTCACCGTCAGCATCTCTCTTCTTCACTGATTTCTTCTATGTCCTCCATCTCTGCCGTCATCTATTCCTAAACCCTAAAAGAGAGAGCCATAGATGTCCTCCTCGTCGTCGAGAAGAGCCATCGCAGTCCCTTCGTTTACCTCCGTTGTCGTCGTCCTCCAGGTGAGATTATCAGTTAGGGTTTCAATTTATTGGGTAATTTCTCTAATCTTACTCTGCCTTTTTGTGTTAGATGACTTCTTACTAAGCATCCTTCTATTGTGTTTGTGTTAGATGGTTTTGTTGAATACTTAAACTTTTTGGTACATGAAATGGCTCCTGCTGCGCCCAAGAGCGGGATCTTCGTTGGTCTGAACAAAGGCCACATTGTCACCAAGCGTGAATTGGCTCCTCGCCCATCTGACCGCAAAGGGGTATGTTTTTGTTTGGTCACTGATTGTTCATACAAGTTTATTTGATTTCTGGGATTGTCTTTATATTCTTTTGTTGTTTGGGTCTTGATTTTGTGATGACGTAATGTGAATAATACTAAAATTTCTATGCTTTGTTGGTTTTGATATTGAAGAAAAGAAGCGAGAGGGTGCATTTCGTGAGGAACCTAATCAGGGAAGTTGCTGGTTTTGCTCCATATGAGAAGAGGATCACTGAGCTTTTGAAGGTTGGTAAGGACAAGCGTGCTCTTAAGGTGGCCAAGAGGAAGTGGGGTACCCACAAGAGAGCTAAGAAGAAGAGATGTCCAACGTCCTCTGCAAGATGAGATGAGATTTTTCTCTTTGCCCCCGCTGTGTGTTTGATATGTTTTCATATGGCTTTTGCATTTTTGTGTTATAGTCAATTTATGAGATTGTTTGTGTTATAGTCAATTTATTTGGTTGTTTTTTTCTTTGCCCTTTATTTCATAAGGAGTTAAACCAGTTACCAGCTTGAGTTAAAGAACCTCATGTTCCAATTTGGATGGCGTAAATGCGCATGAATATTATCAAAGTCAATGTTATGAATTAGTTTTGGTACCATTGCAATCAATATCAAAATTTGTTTGTAATAGAGTGGTTTTTGGTGTCAACTCTGTTTTTGTGTGCCATGTTTGTAACATTTGAGTTAGTTTGCTCGTCCAGCGAATGGAAATTTGTTTCTGATTCTTTTTTCAGCTATTTAATTGGACTAACATATTGTATGATGAAAGTAGCTTGTTTTTGGGGAGCCCAACCTTTCATTTTCACATTGTCTTTGGTGGTTTGATTATGTTATAGGATTTATATGCTGTTTGTGTTGATTGTGGAATTGTTCATGTGCAGGTCTGGTGGAATTGTGTTAATGGTTGTGTTAATTGTTCATAAAGCTTACATTTATTTTAGGTTCTTGGATTAAAGTACTTTCTGGCTAACCCTTATACCTCTTTATTATGTAGGGAGCTGTACAAAAATAACATTCAAGGAACTATTCCAGCTGAGCTTGGTAACTTGAAGAGCCTCATTAGCTTGGACTTATATAACAACAACATATCAGGGACCATTCCTTCTTCATTGGGGAAATTGAAATCACTTGTGTTTTTGTGAGTTGATTAAATTAAGCACTGCACTTTACCTGTGTTATTGGGCTGTTTTTGGCTTAATTTAGTTTATTTTCTTGGACGAGAAATTGGGAGGTTGGTTTTCTGACAACTCCACTTTTGCTTGAATATTGATGGATAACTTATTTGGGATCCTAGATCACAGGTGCAACACCGGAAAATGAATCTGGTAGCTTTTGAATTGTCGCATTTTGCAATTTCTTGAGTGTTACTTAGATTAGGGGACTAATCACTGGCCTTGTATCAATACATGACCTACTGGTCCTCTTTGTGTCTCTGTGTCTCTGTGTCTCTATATATGTATACTGACATAAGAAGCAAATTACCATGAGTATATGGACAAATGAGTTGGGCTATGCACTTTATGCTTCTCATCATTATCAGTCTATTGGAGTAAATTTTTGGAATGATTATTAAATAAACAGAAAGTATAGTTTCTTGGATTTGCACTACATATCTGGAAATGGGTGAAACTTCATCCTCAATGCTATAGGATGTTTGTATAGAGAATAAAGTCGACGAATGGGATTGCTGCTATCTTATTTTGGTTTGCTTAGTGAACATATTTGAATGATTTTTGTCAAACACAAATTGGTCTCTCAGACACTGCTAAATCTTCTTATTATGTTTTTCTTCTTTTTGTTCTCACTTGATATGCTGAGGTTTGGTTGCATATGGTTCACCATTGACTCTTATCTTACTCTTAACAGAAAAATTTGGCTTACTCTCTACTCCATCACATAATCATTTATGAACCTATTTGAAACATGATGTGGGATCCATTTAATGACTTCTTGTTATCTAATTAGATTGGTTGACAAATTCTGTTTTTTTGGTAGTTAGGTCTGTGTTAATATGAACCTTGTGTAATTTTTTTTCACAGCAATGTGCCTCTGTTTTTTTGGTAGTTAGGTCTGTGTCAATTGAGAAAAAATGCTAGCTGTGCTTGTTCAACTCTCTACCCCATCACATGATCATTTAATTGCTAGTTTAAACATGAAGTGGGATCCAATTAATGACTTCTTGTTATCTAATTAGATTGATTGACAAATTAGATTTTCTTGTTCACCAATATGATTTCGTAAATTTGCATATTGGTTCATTTGAAGTGACAACATATCTTATGCAAATTTAGTACCTTGCACTTTTTAAGCTTATGTTCATATTTTGTGTTTACATACTATGTGTTTTTTTTTTCCCAGTATAGAGCTAGAAGGAAGGACACGTACACCCAAATGGAATTGGATGGGGTGTGAGAAGAATTGGCAAGTCATGTCCTAGAATGGATTTTTGATTAAGCTAAACATTCCTTCATTTTACATGTCTTTCTAGCTAGTATTTTGCTTATGCATAGACAAGTATGGATAATTTGTGGTGTAGGGCTGGTAAATTTGTGATTTGTATGTGACAAGTATGGATCATTCAAGTATTTTGCTTATATATATATATATATAGACAATTATGGATATATTTAAATTACATGCCTTTCTTAAATACTATTATAGTAACTAAGTAAAGTGTGATGTGAAACAAGCAAAATACTTACCCTTTCCTTGCATAAATGATGCCTATTGTTTATAACAACTTCAGTTTTCCAGAAATAACTGAAGTTGAAAGATAAAAACAACAACCAGACATCTATTATCACTGATGCCTAAAACGAGAAGTAGCATCAACATTTATGTAACCACCAACACTATTGGAGGCTTTTCACGTCCGCAAAATAAAAAAAGCGATGATGTATAACATAATTCACAACACCATTATTTGTTTCTATGATGTTGTAATTGACAATATGCATCAGCATAGTAGATATCACTGATGCTGTTAGACCTCTTTAGCCTCATCCCTTTTAAAACTATTGATGATGTTAGACCTCTTTAGCCTCCTACCTTTTGAAACTACTGATGTTGTTTCGGGTTTAGGCGTCAGAAGTCAACCTTTTTTTGGCACTCGGAAATCATTTAGGCATCGGAGATTACCAGATATCCGATGTAGTAAACGATAAACAGCGACGGAGAATATCCGTTGCCTATTACATAGGAATAGGCAACAGGCTTGAATACCACGGTATTTATGTGTAATAGGCAACGGATTTTATCCGTTGCTAAAGCCCTTTTCTGACATAGTGCATAGAAGTGATTTTAGCAAAATCACTTGGTGACTCAGTCTACCAACATATATGAAAGTGCTTTTGCGCATAAGTTCTTTAGATGTTATTTATAGGGTTTCGCTACTGAAGATGAAAGGGTGATGCACTTTCACAGTTGAAGAAAATTTTTAGAGTCCCATGTCAAAACACACTCGATCCATGCTTATAATGACTTACTACTTTGTTATCATCACACAATGCTTCTAAGAGAATTTTTTTTCTTCTCTTGTTTAAATATGAATTTCTCTGTTTTGATGTTGATTATTTTTATTTGCTTATTGGTGACGACATGTGGTACATAAAAATTCCTTATATATAAATTATATTCCTACCAAAATGAGGGACTTGAGAATAAATACCTCTTAATTATACGAGTGCGGCTAAACTAACCCTATTATAATTTTGAGGAATACTTTATTTTTTTGAATACAAAAGTTTGGGTGTGCTGAAAATTATTACTGCTCTTCCTAGCCCAAAACCACAAACTCCTGAGGCCTTAACTCTCTCCTCATTTAATTGTGCACGTGTTTTGCTTTGGGAAGGAAGCAACCTCTTTGTGATGCCCATTTCCATTGCACACACATAGAGTTAAGTTCGCAAAACTTAAATCCACTGACACCAAAACGATATAATGAAAATTTTGAAACATAAATGATTGCAATTCATCGACTAATTAATTATATAGACAATTTAATGATTAATAAAGCAACTGTTAAGAAGAAACACTCAATTTCATATTGGAGAGCTAGAATTTGCTAGTGAGGATTTTGAATTCGCTATTGGGGTGTCATAATGATGATTATTGTAAAGTCCCACGTTGGAAAAACACTCAATAATACAAATGCTTATAATGGATTACATAACATTATGATATTGCCGAGCCAAGTAGCGTGGGCTTGTAACTAAGCGGGGCATTAAAGTGATTGGTTGTTTGAGCTAAGCCTTGTTAAGTGAGGTATGATGGTTTTGGACTGTTCACCTTGTGTGAAGTCGCATTAAGCACACCTCCTACCCTTAGGTTAGTAGGGCCCCCCAACCTCAATGGTTGTGTTGCAAACCAAAACTACGGATATGATTGGGGTGATGGGTTCCAAACCTAGACCCCACAGATCAAGAGCCACTATACCTTAGTGTGCTGCCTGGCTTGCACTCTCATCACACAATCACTTTTTTTTTTTTGGATGAGATCCAAGGGTGTCCACAGCCGACAGCAGTGTCTAATCCCTTTCGCTGCGGGAGCTCTCCCAAAGGAGGTAAACAGCTGGCCACGAAATGCGCTCCATTCACATGGGCGGGGATCGAACCCCCAACCACATGGTTAAGGAATGAGGTGAGCTACCACCACACCACATCTCATGGTTATCACACAATCACTTTTGTCTCTTCCTTTCACATCGAAAAACCAAATTTCATAATTTAGTTTCATCCTATTTGAGTTTTTGTTTAATTATTATCATTGAAAATTAAATCATTTTGAAAAAATGAGGCCCATTTGCTCCTTCTATTTGTATATATTGGTAAATTCCGTTCAAATTCTGTTAAATCTTTCTTTTTTTATAAAATTTTAAATTCAATCTAAAATGGATTTTTTTAATAAAAAAATTCACCTCCACTATTTTCCCGCTGAGACCTCATCCACAGGGATGGGAGGTGCATAGAGAAAGTGAAATTTTTTAGGAAATTGGCGGCTTTGCCCCCGGCGCAGCTAATTTATTCAATATTATCCCCATTTTGAAATCTAATCACAAATATCCCCTATAAAAACTCCTTATTGACAACTTATTGCCCATCCTTCACTTAGGTTTTTTTTGTTCTCTGTCGTTGCTCTTCTTCTTCCTCTTCTATCTAGTCTCTTCCTCATCCTCTTCTTCCTTCTGCCAAACCTCACAGGAATCCACCTCCACCACAGAATCTCGCTTAACTCAATCTCCTCTTAGTTATATCTTCAAACTATGAGCTAATTTGAACCTCAAGGTTGAACCCCAAATTTGGAATCGAACCCTAGCCAAGGCGTGACTCACCACCTCCGTCATCGGCCTTAATAACAGAGCCACAATCGTGACTCTCCACCTCCGTCGTCGACTTCCACCACAAAGCCACGACACCTTCATCTTCAATCTTCACTGTGGTGAGTTCTAATATTGGTTTTGCTTTTTTTTTTTTGGGTTTCTGTTATTGATTGAGATTATTGGGTGATTAATTTTACTATTTTGAATGAGACAATAATGGGTTTTTGTTGTGGTTTGTTTGCTGTTTCTGTGATTGAATAAAATTTACCAACTATTTCTTGTGGTTGTCAAGCTCTTGGACTTGGATACATTGTTTTGTTCTTAAGATTTGTCTCTGAAATCATGCATACACTGTTTTGTGATTGAAACTTGGACATGCAGACCTCCTTGAAAGTGGTGTATTCACTCTTTTGTGATTGTGATTTGTCTGTGAAATCGCTTAGGTGATATATCAAATTAGGACTTCTGGCTTTTCTGAGCAACCTGTAAGAATACATATAAAACTCATAGATGCTCTCTGAAATAACAGTAATGTGGGTTTTAACTGTAAGAAACCAACATCATAATTTGAAACCAGTAGCACCACCAACAAATGCAAGATTCTCATCCTTTACTTCTTTTGAAAGTGATTGGAGAGTTTGTAAGTTTTATGAGAATGCCAATATTTTAACATACGTTTGATAGTGTAAAGTTGGCATATGTTGGATCTTTGTTTTCTCTATTTTTTCGTAATTCAATCCTAGATCTGTTTTTGGTGCAGTCTATACAATCCTCAAGGTTGGTATCATGCCAAGGTTGTGTTGGTGCCGTGAAAAGGGTTCTTGGAAAACTTGAAGGTTTGTTGACAGCTCTTTGCATTTATCTAGTTCCATTGTCTTGCTCTTCTTCTTCTCTGAGACTGTGCTTCTTTAATTGTTTGAACAATGCCAAATGCACTATTGATGATTTCCTGATTTCCTTATTTGTATTTTTATTCGCCTGCGAGGACACACATTCACTTCACCCATGTTTATAATTACTTTTATATTGCAATTGAGTAGTATGAAATTGTGTGCATGAATGTGAACTTTAATTTTGCAATGGAACTGTCTTGTGAAAGCTTGCCATATGAAGAATTGGGTCATTTAGAAAAGCCAACAATCTATATGAATTTTGATAATGGTTTCAATTGTGATTGAATATTATGTTTTTGTTTCCATTATGATTGAATGATTTACTTCTAATTTGCATTTTAATCCATTTTATACAGATGGAAGATTGTCTTCTTTCAAGTGGCGGCGTTCTTTTGGGAAGGAAATTGCTAACTATCAGCTTAAATTCAGGTCTAAGAGGACATGTCCTGGAATTTTAATGATAGATATAAATTGTGTTAAAATTCCCGACCAAGAGGAGATGTAAATTTTTTGCTTTTTGCCACTTTCTTATGTATATCTTAAGATGTAATGAGATAACATTGCTTCCATAGTAGGGAAATTGGGAAATTATGGGTATCAGAATGTGATTTCATCAAGGACGTCACATCCTTTTTTGAGAAAACACGTTATATACATTCAGTGTATATTACGTGTATATTGTCTATTTATTGCTTGTGTTATTGTTTGTGTATAACCATTTATTGCCTTTTATTGTCATTGTATTGTATGTTTATTGCCAATTTATAGCTTGTGTCATTTTTTAAGGAAAAATTAATATAAACTCTTATGGCTTGTATTGCCCATGTATATGGCTTATATTGCGTAGGTATTGCCCTTATATATGGCTTGTATTGCCTATGTATTGTGCAAATAGGAGGACTCTCAAACCAATTAATGCAAAAAATAGCAAAAACCAATTAATACAGTGAAAATAAGAACGCAATAGGAGGCTATATAGTAGCAATACTAAGGCAATATGAGGCTATTGTCTTAATGTTGCCTTTGTATTGTATAGATAGTGTATGCATATTGCCACCCTATTGGATGTATATTGTAATACTATTGCTCTAATATTGCCTCTATAGTGTACGTATATTGGCCTAATATTGCTATTATATCGTATGTCAATGGCCATTTGGTCTAATAACAGTCTCCACTTCGTTGAAAGTAATCCTGAATTCAAATCTCACGGACACGACAATTGTTATCCATCCTTATATTAGCATGAATTGATGTTGACCTTTCAAATGATAGTTGGAGTTGCACATCGATTCATATTCAAAAGGAAAGTAATTCTCTCCCTCAATGAATCTTCGTTCAAAAGAAGGCAGCTATCAAATATTGGGTACAAAATGCAAGATCCACGGTAAATTAATTGGGCACAAACCACATATTACAAAAGCATGATGATTTTTGGCATGCTTGAAAAGAGAAGGGCCAAATACAACATAAAAGAAAATCCATTCAAGCTTCTCACCAAACATGGCTCAAGCACTCGACCATGGTTTCAATCCAAACCTACCCAACAAGGGCATACCACGTGTCCATCGTAACAGAAGAGTGGCATTTACAAAGCATGAACTGCAATATGTTTCTTTTTCTCCTAAACAAAATTGTTACTAAAATGGAACAAAAGATCCCTAACATAGAGCAATACAAGCAAAGATAGTCAATTTTCATACACACAAAATTAGTCCTCATCCATCCCTGCAGGCTGATCTCTCTTACTAGGGCCACCTGCTGGTTTTGCCATTATAATCTGCAAGATAGTCAAAGCACTGTCAACAACCTTTTTTTTAACGAAGGTATTAAACATTAAATAGGCTACAATCAGATAGATTTATCATTTCTCACACATTTTTAGCTAGCCAGAAAACCCCCAGCATATAGATTTTCTATTTACTATCAAGCCTTCTGAACTGAAGCCATATTCATTATAAAGTTCAACATTTCCCAAAAGTAACTTTCAATTTTATTTTATTTTTCCAAGTTAAAAACTAACATTTGCGACCGTTCTTTTGAGTTATAAAGGAGTTTGTGTTCTGAGTACACACGTGCATACATGCATCTGTGCCAAGTTAGGGGAACTTTGAAAAAAAAAAAAAAAAAAAAGACTTCACAAAAAGTATAAAAGTATAAAATTAAATAAATAAATAAAAAGAATAGTCAACTAATTCATAAAGCCTCGACTTTTTTTTTATTTTTAAACTGTATGTAGTTTAGCATTTTTTTTGCTTTGGCCTCAAAGATGCAATCAGGGATTCATAGATGTAGTTCATACCAAATTAGGGTACTTCAAAATTAGGAAAACCATTTACAAATACGTAGTAACTAGTTACCTGATCTACCCGTAGAACAGTGCAGGCAGCATCTGCAGCATACTTGAGAGCAAAGAATCTGCAACAAACAGCCCCAGAAAGAAGATTGATACTTATATCTCATACGAAACAACTTCCTGGCCAACTTAAACATATTGATTTCAATAAATTAATGAAACAGAACTATCTAAAGTTCATAAAATACCCAAAATGTTTGAAGTCGAGATGTTTCCAAGTTACTATTTATCAGTTATCCAAAGAAATCCTCACTTATTCTTGAATGCTATAATTCGTAAAAATCCTAAATGCAAACCATCAATACTATTTGTAAAACAAATAAAAAATACAAAGGTTGGCATTGTCACTCTGTTATCCTCTAGAAACCAACCATCTAATGAAAAAGAAAGATAAGAAACCTTTCGTAGTGGATATGTGGCTTAACTATTTACACAAATGAAATATAATAAAGAAAATAACTGAATGACTGGGTCCCATGGTGAATAAAGGCTTTCAGCACAAAGATGTAGTTGTTAGACCACCAAATCATGAACTAAATTTTATGCATCATATATGCATAACCTCCTAGCCCTATTAGCCGGCCAATGGACTTCAAAATGCACCATAATCCTCAAAACACCCATGCCAGTAAGTCACAGTTTTGGAGAGATGAAGTTGCTGCAGCAGCAATTCCATTCCTCTCCATCTTCCACCTTCCTCTTACGCTCTCCATCTTCCACACTCCTTTTCCTCTTTCCAGTTCAGGCTAAGGCTCTGTTTGGCTAATGCCTAATGCCTATCGCCACTTGCCTTTTCTTTTCGATATTTCTAATTAATTTATTAATTCGTTATTTTCCGGCATGCTTTTTGGTGCTGATTGTGTGTGTGTAGGGGCTGAGAGTGTTGTATATGAAGCAATTTTGGATGGAAAGAAAGTTGCTGTGAAGAAACCCATCTTGTCTACTTCTGAGGATCTTGATAAGTTCCACAAGGAGCTGCAATTGCTATGGTATGTTTATGGTTCATGTATAATTCACATTACATGTTTCAATGCTGTGAGGATATAGTTCTGTATATGTATGTATGCATATGAATCTATTTATGTGTATGATTCGAGTATATGAATTCGAGTATATATGAACATTGAAGTAAGCTTGATCATCCGGGAATAGAAAAACTGGTTGCCGCACATGCAAAGCCATCCAATTACATGTATTTCTTCGAATTCTTTGAGCCTCCGAACTTATCTGAGAAATTACACATGGAAGAATGGAGTCCGAATATCAATCAGGTGCTTGTGGTTGCTGTCCAATTAGGTATGACTTAGTTGCTTCTGTGATTTTCTCTGAGTGTTTTTATGAGTTCAGATCAACTTAGTATTCAGCCCTACCATTAACAGAGGGAATACGTGAACTAATTTTGTAGGAAGGGCATGTTATAATTGTGATTTTGATTTTATGATCTAATGGGTTCTGTCATTTTACCCTCTTTATTGAACCATTTGGGTATCAAGTATCACAATAAATACACACACACGCGCGCGTGTGTATATGTATACATACATATTTAGATATATACACACACACATACAGATTTATACATATAAACATACATACACATACATATGTTAAGCCTCTGAGAGGTCTATGGATTCTAGCCTCACCACAAAGGGTGTCTGCAAATATTTCTTAAAATAACTCTGGGTGTGCAATGCATGTCTATCTGTGTGTCTGCAGGGGTTGAGCTAGGATTTTTAGTTCAGGGGCCATAGAAATTAAGAATGGGGGATAACCGCAAGATGGTCTATAGGATAAATTGATGATGGTTCGGCAAGATGTTGTACTGTAACATCATGAATTGATCGAACTTATGTTGATGAGTTTGCAATTACAGCTTATTGCCGGAAACAGGCATTTTATGTTTACTACTATTTTCATTTCGAGGTTTCTAAAATTATTCAGTTGTATGATTTTACGTTGTTTTCCTTCTCCAGCAAAGGCTTTGCAATATCTGCATCACCTTGGGATTGTACATAGGGATGTGAAACCGGCAAATATTCTTGTAAATGCCTTCCTTTAAGTATCTTATTCTGTAGCAAACAGAAATCCTCTTTTGACTAGTTTTGGACGAATTTAACTAATATTATACCTTTACGATGCAGCTGGACAAAGATCTTTATCCACACTTAGCAGACCTTGGTTTGGCTGAGTACAAGAAAGACCTTAAAGGAGTTTCTATTGGGAATTGGAGGTCATCTGGAAAACCTACTGGTGGTTTCCACAAAAAAAACATGGTTGGCACACTCATTTACATGGCACCTGAAATACTAAAGAAGGAAATACATACAGAAAAATCAGATGTCTACAGCTTTGGTATATCAATTAAGTAAGGACTTAAGATTTGATTATGCTAAAAACTAGCAAATTTTATTCTACTTAGATCTATGCCTACAAGACAAATGTAACTGAAGTTGTGTTCTTTCAAGTGACGCTGTTTGCTGTTTGTTATGGATTTTTGAATTGAGCCTTAGAACCTTTAGGACCTTTCAGGGAACCTAAATATTCTTAATGGACAATGTTTCTATATGGTATTTGTACCTACCCTTAGCACCTTTAACTTGTGGGGAGATGCTAATCAGACTTTTGACTTTGCTGATAAAGTATGTTGATGCCAAAGTTTGGATCAACATCAAAATAAGAAAAATAAGATCATGCAATCCTAGAACCAGGGTAGCTGTGGTATTAATTAGTTTAAATCACTTTCAATACATATCCCAAATAAACCCAAGTCACTCTCTTACTTACTGTGAATAAAATGAGTATAATTGAGACATCTCAATAGAGGTAAAATTGATGTCATAATGTTGAATGGTCTTTGCTGGATTCTCGAGTTGAAGAGCTGTCTATATATTGGAGAGGGAGAGTCCTTTTCGCAGAAGTAGGATTCCTTCAGAGAGTAATTTGGGGATGAATTTCTGTCCTTTTATGTCCAATATTGGAGGGATTTACCCTTTAGATATGGATTCTAAAGTCAACTATTCAATGAAAACTAATCGCCCCAACATTTCCTCTCAAATTGGTGCAAATATATCTCTAGTTCCAACTTGTTCAGTGTAGAATAGAAAAACATTATTAGACACTGCCTTAGTTAAGATATCTGTTAGACTGTGGGTTGATCCTCGGTTTTCACAAATGAGTGCAAATAATCTCTTATGTCAATTTTTCCTTTATAAAGTGTCTCCACCTCAACATGCTTAGTATTTTCATTTTTAACCGGATTGTGTTCAATGTTAATTTTTTGTCACAGAAGAGTTCCATTGGTTTCTCAAGAAAGATTCGCTCATCAAGCCCCTCTACTGTCACAGATTCTTGAGCCATGGCTCTAAATTCTGTCTCTGCACTGACCAATTCTTGCTACGCTATGCAACTATGTTTCCTCCTACAGAATTACAATTTCCAGAACTCGACCTTCGATCTATAATAGAACCTGTTTGCACATGTATCTCGTTCAACATCTAGGTGCCAATAGTTAGTAGAAAGTAATAACCGTTTACCTGGAGCATACTTAGGATCCGATATACAACTCCCCCTTTGAGTCTCACTAGGTGCATGCATGTCTGGACGTGTGCGTGCGAAACAAATACATAGACTTCATTTGAATAATTATGGAAAATATATATAAATCCACAGTCAAGGATCATTCTTGCAAGATACTATAATATAGTACTGCAAAATTAGAATTATATATGTAGTTGAATCATAGTGAATAGTAACATTGTGATCATTACTATTTATGCTGGTAATTCATTATTAATGCTAATATTGTATAGAAAAATCTGCAGTTTACAGTTTTTGTGCTCTTTTTCCCATGAATTTGTGATTTGACTATGATCCTCTTGCAGTGAGCTTCTTACTGGTGTTGTTCCATATACTGATCTTCGTGCGGAAGCTCAGGTTAGCCTTTCTCAATTGTATTTGGCTTACTTGTGTTATGATTTACGATGCTGATTTATTGTTTGATTGATGTGTCATATGATTCTTGTTGCTAATACACGTGTTTGCATTTTTAGGTATAAAAAGAGGGACTTGTATTGAAAATTCCGGTTTATTTTTTGGCTTTCATTATGGTTAAATGCAGAAATAATATTGTAGAAATCAAATATCGGTTAGAAATAGCGGCCATCCAGATTCAGAAAGGTTGAAATATTTTTCTTGTCGACTAGGCGCCACAAGGCGCATTTTATGTTCCAGTTGCAAATGTGGCACATTACTCATTAGAATTTAAAGGAATTTGGTGGAGGTAGAAAGTCTAGCTGTATTGAGTTAAGATTTTTACAAACAATATTTGAGCATAATAACTGTTAATCATTCGTACTAGTATTTGGAATTTAAGTTACTGGATAGTTGAAATTCCATTTAACCATAGTGAGAAGCATTTAAGGACTTCTATTTTCTATTATTTTATTAATCAACTAGTTCAAGTATCTGATATAGAAAACATGCAGTACTTCTATAGAAAAAAATGTTAATAACAGACCTATGTCTAATTAGCTATTTAGTTATTTAAATACCTTTAAGCCATTTGGCCCTGGTGCCTTTATGTTCTATATATTGACTTCAACACGGAAGAGTATTGCTAACTGCCCAACAATCCATTGCTATGCCAGAAAATTTCTTCCTATCCATTGGTCAAGCCTTTGCTTCTATCCTTTAACATATTTTTGTCTGACAGTCATCCTTTATATTTAGTAAAATTCCTTATCATCTATCGATGGATTCATGTATATGTTCTGACAATACTATTTTCTTTGATGGAATTGTGTTTGTTATACAACATAAATTTTGTAGCTTAATATGAATAGGTTTTTTATTTTAGATTTGACTATTCAAATTTATCACTGTTTAAGATCATGGTAGCTGACTGATGCATAATATTTATGTTGCTGGCAGGCACACACTGTACTGGAGATGAACTACACTGAGCAGCAACTAACAGCAGCTGTGGTGTCCGATGGATTGCGACCTGTTCTTGCTGGTCCTGAATCTGGTGCACCATCTACTTTGTTGTCACTGATAGAGAGGTGTTGGGATGCAAATTCACAAAACAGACCTTCTTTCGATGACATAGTTGCAGAACTTGGTACAATTTTGGAACAGAGAGAAAATATAAAAGAATCGGATATTGTCTTTCCCAAATCTTCTAATTCTCTTGGTGATCAGCCAGTAGATGTTGCTAGCAGCCTTCAAGCATACCAAGAGGGTATTAACTGGTTTACTCAGGGAGAAAATTTCATCACGAGAGCTTGTCTACCTAAACCTGGTACAGCAATCTGGCTTGCATCAAATGATCCTTTGGCATATAATCCAATACTTTCTTGGGGATCCTTTGCTACATGCGGGAGACGGGAGACCATGGAGGACACTCATTTCCTTTTGCCTCAAATGTTTCATCAAGGGGACATACATGCTTTTGGTATCTTTGATGGTCATAGAGGTGATTTTCGGTGATATATCTAATTCTAATTGTGTATTTAGGATTTCTACTGGTGTCACGGTTGATTCAGTCCTTCTACTAATTCTTAATGCATCCAAATTCCAATGCTATGCTACAAGAATTTACCAAATGCAGGTGCAGCAGCTGCCGAATTTTCAGCTCGAGCATTTCCAGGATTCTTGCAAGCTTTAAGTTCAACTAGCAGGTTTCTTCCGTTTCCATTTCGTTTTCAACATTATACATGCATATATATATATATATATGTGTGTGTGTGTGTGTGTGTGTTATTTGACCATAATTGATTTTATCCTTTAATGCAGTCCAAGTGGTGCATTATTCGAAGCATTCATTAAGACAGATATTGCATTTAGAGCTGAGCTGGATTTTTCTCGTAAATCCAAAAGAGTTATCCAGAAGGACTGGCATCCCGGTTGCACTGCAGCAGCTGCTCTTATTGTTGGAAGCAAGCTTTTTGTGGCTAATGCTGGTGATTGCAGGACCATATTGTGTCGGGCTGGCCATCCCTTTGTTCTAAGCAAGGTGACCGGAACTTCTTCCATTCCTGCTTGGTTGTTCTGGTTTAGTTCAAGGTGTTATTTTTCTCAGTATAATGGATGAAATATTAGGATCATGTTGCAAGCTGTCTTGAGGAGAGGGAGCGGGTTATTAGTGCTGGGGAACAAGTTAGATGGCAAGTAGATAATTGGCGGGTGGGTCTTGCTGCTCTTCAGGTTTGTCCCTTTAGATACCATGATAGTTTTGTAATGTTGTCTTCCAAAAATGTATTCTTTTTGTTTGCTGAGGAAATGGACTGTATGCTGCAATTTACTTGAGCAGGTTAGTATTATTTTCCAAATGGAAGGCTCGCACACAAACCTTTTGTCTGAGTTAATTGGTAGAACTTTTAGAATCAGTTTAGAGAAAAATAGACAATTCATAAAATCTGGCTGAGAGGAAAAGCAAATATAATCATCTTCCATTGTAATGTCAAAGTAATATTTTCTTTGAAGGCACATATGTGCCACTTAGATAGAGCTCATATATTATTTTATACATGAACAGCTACCAAAGAGAAATTAATCAGTTCTGTACAAGCCTAATTTGGAAATAATTGCAACTTTGTTGAGACTTGTACAGTTTTGCGACGCAACTTGTTATCATGTTGGTTTTGCACACGAACCTATTTTTCGAGTTAATTGGTAGAACTTTTATAATGAGTTATAAAAAAATTAGACAGTTCATAAAATCTAGCTGAGAGGAAAAGCAAAAATAATCATCTTCCATTGTAATGTCGAAGTAAGATTTTCTTTGAAGGCACATATGTGCCACTTAGATAGACCTTGTAAATTGTTATTTTATACATAAACATCTACCAAAGAAATTAATCCGTTCTGTACAATTCTAATTTTGAAATAAATTGCAACTTTGTTGAGACTTGTACAGTTTTGCAATACAACTTGTTATCATGTTGGTTTTGCACATATTTCTTCTAAGAAAATGGAAAATAAAATATGAAACCAACGTTTTTGGTTGATCTTCTATGACAGGGGAGTTCTTGCTGACTATTTACAAAAGAAAGTTCATTTTTCAGAAGAGGAAAGGTTTTGTGGCAGGGTTAATAAAAAATTAGACTGACAAGTCTTCTATGTTTATGAAAAATCGTTCATTGAACTCCGATTTATAATTTGGTATGAGATTATGAATGATTTGTTTCTACAAATTATGTGCTAAACTGCTAGCAATTTTTACCAATGATGTAAGTTGCCTACAACATGGGGTCCGTTGACTATTGATGTGGGTTTTATAAGAATATAAAAGTAGTGCTTGATATGAGTTTTCTTGATCTTGAGCTGTTTGACGACACTGACATCTCTTTTTTACATGACGATTTGTATAAGGGTAGATCATTAGGTTGGTTGTGCCAGTACTGTTAATTCTGCTGTTATTTAGGAAGATGGCTTCTTATAAGTTTTAATCAGCCCACATTATTAGGTTTTCCTTTTTGAAGGAACTTGTGAAGAAAATTCTGGTGTACTGCATCAAATCAGCTTTTTTTCTCTCCTCTCTTGGAAAGATATGCTTCAGAAACTTATGACCTGTATTACTTGTAAATTCTTAGCCTAAAACATCAGTAACATGTATTTGGATTATTCCCTTTGGCACCTGAAGATGGCATCATGGCAGTGAACGGGTGATACCTTATTAAAATGCTGTATATGTGCATGTTTTACATTATTTCTTTCAACAGGTCACTCGTTCCATAGGGGATGATGATCTAAAGCCTGCTGTAACCGCAGAACCTGAGATAACTGAAACTATTCTTTCGGCAGAGGATGAGTATTTGGTAAGAAATAAGATTTTGATAAATAGATATTTAGTTTGGTGACAGATATATGAATTGATTTTTTAAAACTAATAGTTAGGTTTTGGAAAGAATATAACATGAATGAGGAAAGAACCTCTTCTGAATATGCTTCTTGCATGTTGAGCTTCAAGTACATTTTACTTTGTGATCAACATTTGAAGCTTTCTTTCTCTATGATTTAATTATAGGCATACATGCTTCTTGAATATTCCCTTCTACAATTATCACTGTAATCATCTTTCATCCTGTTTACTGCTCAGACACCACAATATATTGCACGTCTTCCTGTCCAGTTATCTATTATTCTATGTTTGTCATAAGGGCTTTTCTGGCATCTTGTCAGTGATAATCATTTTTTCACCTTAAATACAGAAGGGAAGTTCTATGTTTGTCTATGTTTGTCATGATGGAATCTTGGAGGCCATACACATGCAAGCAGTTGTCCATAGATTACTAAATTGCTAATATTGACTGGGAAGTTCTATGTCATAAACTTAGCATATTCTGATAGTGCTGGTCTTCAATGTTGCTGGATGCTGTTTAAAAAATCTCAGAGAGCTCTGTTACGAGTCAAAATGTTCCATGAAGTTAAAAATACTGGAAAATGATTTATTTGTATATTATTTATTTTTGACAATGACATTTCATGCTGGTAGGCAACATAACCCATGTTGAGTTTTCTGTCTAAAAACAAATAATCTGGTTGCTTAAGATATTCAATCTAAATTTCAACTCTTTTTTATTTTGTTATTCTTACGTTTTTGAGAAAAAAAACATTTTTGTTTGTCAGGTAATGGCAAGTGATGGATTGTGGGATGTTGTGAGCAATGCAGAGGTTGTAAGCATAATCAAGGACACTGTGAAAGAGCCTGGAATGTGCTCCAAGAGATTGGCGACAGAAGCAGCAGAGCATGGCAGCAAAGACAACATCACAGTCATTGTTGTCTTCCTTCGTCCCGTCTCCACAGCTGAGAGAATTTACTAGGTTGGTTGATAGTTTCCTGCTTCTGAATGCAAAAAGTCTGGTTAAAGAATCAAATGTCGGAAGATATGATGAACCTGGATAATAAAAATGGTAGTTGTAAGATACTGACAATGTATATGAAATTTGCATCCAAATTAGTGATGCTTCTTGCATGTAATAGTTTCATAACATTCCTTTATACCATCTATTTATTTCCGCCAATTCAGACATTCTGAATGCGGTCTCTCTTCTTTTGCCCGTGGGGCTGAAAAGAATTAAGTGAGGGGAAGTCTGGAAACCATTGTAGATGATATCTGGTTAAAGGCCCTTGTCTTGCCTTAAGTATAACTCCAGTTAAGGAATAAGTTGTTGAATATCATCATTTCAATGTTAATATGTTGAACTGCAATTTGGAATGAAGTCTAGCAAATGTGGAAAAACTTTCCTCATCAATTGGTGGACAGCCAACGGAGGAAGAGCAATAGTGAACGGTAGGAGGAGGTATAGAAACGATAATTTAATTACAATTGGCGAGTGGCGGTTAAGCCGTCGCTGTATTTGCTTGATTATGTTTATGGAAATGTGATTATCTCATCTTTGTTTTGGGCTTCCATTGGCAGTTACCTTCGTTTGGTGTTCCATTGTTTTGTTTCGGTTGAATGTACGTTGTGAGTTATCTAAACAAGAAGTGTGGATGCAAGAAAACAGCTTAAAATGAAAGCTTATCACCCCGCCTTGTTCATGTTATACCTAAAAAGCAATGTCTGATAAAAAATCGGAAACTTTAACAATGTCTACTCAAATATTCAATAAAAAGAGAAATTGGAAAAGAGAATATTAAAAAATAGAAAATATTAAAATAATGAAAATAATAGAAAATAGAATATTTTTGGTTGGATTACTTTTAAAATGAAAACTGGTTTTTGTATTTTTTGGTTTGGATAATTTAAATGAGAAGATTGTTGTTGATCTAATTTAAATGTTGTATTTATTCGACTTTAAAACATTAAAAATAAAATAAAAAATAAAAAAAAGAACAAAAGTGGAAGGTTGACACATAATTTGCATTTTCAAAAATGGCTAGTACACCATTTTTGTTTTCAAGTCCCATTTTCATTTAGATGAAAATTGGGATTTTTTTTTGTAATCATTTTTTTTATTTTTTATTTTGGGTGTGTTGGTGAGATAAAAACCATAAGAATTAATCCTTGCGGAAGAAGAAATGATGTATGAACCCTAATTGTGTATGACAAAAAGAAAACAATCACAGTAGTTCTTGAGTTATTCAGTTTGATTTTGCTAAACCTATGGAACCACGAGACCAAACCTAATCATTTTGACAGACTCAAAGAAATCAAAACCAATTTGAGAAAACTCATAAATATCATGTCAAAAGCATCATATAACTAAATGAGCAGCAGGGTAGCTTCTCAAAATTCCCAGATGGAGTTTTCAGATTCCAAAGCTTTAAAAACCATGAAAGAACAACTTGAACCATAAAAAAAATACGAAACTGTTACATCAGAATGAAAAACCCAGAGTTTCAAGATTCATAGAAACCAATAGCAACATCAAATTGAGAATCATGCAATAAGAAACACTCAGTATTGTTGTGCACATTTACCTTAGCTATGCTTCTTGTCACGGAAAGTTGAAATGAAGTTGAAATTCACCGAAAGAAACTTAACTCGAAATTCGGTGCAACTCCTTCTCCTAACTTTAATCTCAAAGAAAAAGAAAGTGTTGCTGTTACTAGGGTGAGAAGTCTCAAATGTAACTGCTCCAACATTTTTTTCTTTCCATTTTTTATGAAAAGCTTTGAAGGTTCTACCTAGTTATATAGACTTAGGAAACCGACTTCTTTGTTTCCTAGATTTTAGGCCCAAAAAATAATTTCTAATATTCAATAACTAAAAATTTGGAACAAAAAAAAAAAGTATTCAATATTAAAGAATGACAACACAAATACGTAATGAAGTTGATTTTGTTGAATTATCCGGTGATGATATACATACCATATCCTACCTGTTTAGATATACATTTTGCACATTTGGATATATTGCAAGTTTGGTTTGAGGATTTTTATAATAAAACTGGTTTTGTTTTTCTTTTTTGGTTGGATAATTTCCATCATTATCCATTTTATATAATTTAGATATATCCATGCATGTTTGGTTTGATAACTTTTAAAATGAAAACTGGAAATTTAGTGAAATACCCATTCCTAGACATAAAACTACAAATATACCCTATACCATTCATTATATATAAACACACCCAAAATAAACCCAAAAATCAACAATTGTATATTTTGTAATTTAATTAATAAGATCAAATACCTTTATTACCCTTTTAGCATTAAATTAGTTTTGGATCTCGTTTAGAATCTATAGAATGCAGAGAACATTAAAATTCAACAAAACCACTCCCTGAGGTCTGAAGCCTCAAGCCCCTCTCCTCCTTCAAACCCACATCTCTCCTCTGTTCTCTCCCTTCTTCCCTCTCTCTGCCTTCAAAGTAAACCAAACAGTCTCAGAGCCATGGATCAACACAAGACCGATGACAATCTCCGTTACGTCGGTGGCCTCACAATCTCCGGACGAAGCTTTCAGAACGCCGACGCCGGTGGTGATTGCAAGAAGAACGAAGATGAATGACGATTTCTCTTTCACCTGCACCAATCCCGACGGATCGCCAATTTCCACCGACGATATATTCCAAAATGGCAAGATCCGTCCAATGTTCCCGATTTTCAACCAGGATCTCCTATTCGCCGATGCCGACTACGACAATACTTCCAGAGCCAGAGGGCTGCCGCTTCGTCTTCCTCTCTACGGTCGCCATTGAAGAAGCTCTTTTTTGAAGAGCTGGATACGCGGACCTCGGCAACGTCGTTTTACAACCAGGAGGTGAACTCGGGTCCTGATCCATGAGATCAACGCATCTGATGTACGTATTTTACAAGTTTGATTCTATGATTGATTTCTCATTTCAGTAATTTTCTAGTGTTGTATTGTATGAATTGTTGTGTTTTCTGTTTGTGTTTGGCTTATGAACATTTTAAATTCAACGACTTAGTTTGTATGGTGATTTTCATGTTGATTAATTAAGTTGCTGATTAGGTTTTCGTTTTTAATTTTTCTCAGTCTTGGAGTTTAAATTGACATGCCAGATACTATTCTTCTTGATTTTATCTGTTAATTTTTGTTATTGCTGAATTGGAGGTAATTTAATTGGATTTTCTGATTTCGTTCTAATTTGTACTTAGATATTCGTTGAGTTTTAAAATGTGATTTTAATTTTCTTTTTGTTTATAATTTGGATTGATTTCAGATTCTTTTTTGGTTGTGGATTTGCTGTTTGAGATGTGGTTAGAAATTTGTGATATTCGATTTGGTTTTTATATTAATTGAGGTATGCTTTTTCAGTTGAATTGGTAGTATTCGTGTTTTTTCTGTTTATCACTGTAAAGTTCCAGTATAGGGTAATAACACTGCTTGTTTGCTATGAAATCCTATTTCTAATGCATGTCTGCCACTGTAAGTTCTAGTATAGGGTAATAACACTGCTTGTTTGCTATGAAATCCTATTTCTTATGCATGTCTACCACTGTAAAGTTCCAGTATGAAATCCTATTTCTAATGCACGTCTACCACTGTAAAGTTCCAGTCTAGGGTAATAACACTTGTTATTTGCTATGAAATCCTATTTCTAATGCACGTCTACTACTATAAAGTTCCAATCTAGGGTAATAACACTGCTTGTTTGCTATGAAATCTTATTTCTAATGCATGTCTACCACTGTAAAGTTCCAGTATAGAGTATAACACTGCTGTTTGCTATGAAATCGTATTTGTAATGCACATCTACCACTGTTAAGTTCCAGTCTAGGGTAATAACACTGCTTGTTTGCAATGAAATCCTATTTCTAATGCACGTCTACCACTGTAAAGTTCCAGTCTAGGGTAATAACACTGCTTGTTTGCTATGAAATCGTATTTGTAATGCACGTCTACCACTGTAAAGTTCCAATATAGGGTAATAACACTGCTTGTTTGCTATGAAATCCTATTTCTAATTGCACGTCTACCAGTGTTATTACCACATACTGGAATTATACAGTGGTAGACATGCAATACAAATAGGATTTCAGAGGAACAAGTAGTATTAATACCCTATACTGGAACTTTACAGTGGTAGACATGTTTGGGCTTAAATTTGGCGCACCCAGGCCTAGAAAAAGAAAGCCCACGACATCCCCAAGCCGACTGTTCCAAAGCTCTGAGCCCGTCAACGCAATCCAGCCCACTAACGATTGAACGGATCAAAACAGGTGAAACACGGCCCAAAACGTTAGGAGGCCTGGAAACAGAGGAAACTAGGAAAGGATTGGGCCTCGAAGAAATTCGAAATTACGCACAGCGTAAACTAGACTCAATCTAATCTGCAAAACGGAACAGTCCCACGTGATCCCTGACTTAGAAGAGTCAATAATTTCGGCCGAGACTGAAGACTGAACAGGAGCAGATATAAAAAGAAAACCTCTGAAAATAAACTTCGCTGCAGGGGATCAAAAACCTCTTAGTTTATCCAAAAATAATCTGATATTTTGGAGAAACACAATTTTCAAAGATAAGCAGACTCTGCTAGTATAAAGCGGGAAAACAGGGACGCTGTTCAAAAACTGAGAATTAGTATCTCAAAACGACAGACTCCATGCAGATGAAATGAAAGAACAAGCATGGCGCACCATCAAATGCAGAAGCAGTCACCTCAAGAACTGATCGTTGAGTGCTTATTCACCAGGAAAAGGATCGAACCCTGTTTTGTTTCAATTAAAAACTAGAAAGATCTTTTGATTACTGCCGCCCACTCTCAGAGAAAAACATTTCTATATATACAAGAGAGGGTAAACAGAGCAAAAGGATCGATCAATCAAACAACCAAAAAACTCAGTCAAAAGACAAACCCCTCCAAAGATCACTTGATCACAAAATCTCAACAAGTTACAACAGACTCAGTGTCCGAAGTACTTCAAATACGAGAGCTTCTCAGACAAGCTTGCAGAATCATCCTATTTTCTCCCAGCAAAGACAGTTAGACCCCTGCTTCTGAATAGAATCCAGTTCACAAATCAACAACAACGAGGATTTCTCTCGTTACAAATTTGGTTCAGCAAAAGCCAAGTTTAGCAGAGTTCGAGTTCTCTCAAATATGAAAACCTCAACAAATTTGTGAAGAGCCCTGACTTAGCCGCACAAGTACCGCAGTACATCCCCAGCTCAAGTCCAGCCACTTCTGTCCCTTTCAGACTGGAGAAGTCTCAGTTCTGCCCATACAAAAGCATCCAGGGCTGAAATAGATTAAAGCTCTGCCAACTCAAGCTTTGTATCGATTTGCAGCCGAGTCCTAGCAGTGGAAGCTGTCCAGAGTCCAATCCAGCACAGACATATTCAATCCAGCCCAGAAACAGAGGCAACTAACAGGCAGAAATGGAAGCACAGCCCTTCTCTTGTCTCACATAGTCAGTTCTCCCTTATGAGTCTTGTAAAGGGGAGTTCTGCCTAAAATCAGTTCAATCTGTTATCAGTTGTTCTGGCCAGAACTGCCGTTTTTTTTATTATATATATACTGAGATAAATTATTAAAGTCCTACCAGTCTGAGGCATAGAAAAGAACTTACGGGAGAATTCCTCACCCAAATTCACAATTTGTTCAAAGTCAGTAACTTGGGGCGCAAGTTACTTTTACCATAAGTCTGTTAGGGTTGAAAA